>JAFJYI010000064.1:1800000-2147500 GCA_019022655.1 Acacia acuminata
AGTGTAACAGTTGGATTTAATAAATAAGAGGTATCACACTACCCGTCACCTGTAAAGGCAGGGCCGGTAGGGGTGTAACAAGAACAACTTGCCAAACATCCAAATCCCCAAACTTATTAGACATAAACATCACAAGACAAACTAACAACAAGAAACAAAGGACACCACACACAAAACAAAACAAGCAAACAACAACCATAAATTAAAAGAACATCCAAAGCCAAAAAGTTTTAATAATGCAAGATGGACTTCTAAGTGGTTGCCGAGGAACTTAGAGGCCCTCGATAGCATCATCCACATGCATAGAGCTTTTTGGCTAGAGCTGTGTCAAAACCTAGAACATAAGCATGAGACACATGTCGTGGACGTTTCCTAGTAAAGCAATAGAGACCCATGTCATAACTCATGACATCAGAGCTAGGTTTGAGTTTGTAAAATAGATGTTATGTTAAGGATTAGAGGTAATATAATTTTATTTAATGTGTATTTAAAATATAAAATACTCATAACTTTGAATTCGGGAAGTATACTTATTAGAAGAGACAAAAACCCCTTACGTTTTAACCCTAAAAAGGGAAACCCTTAATCAATATTTTTTAAAGAAATATTGAAAATTACCTTTTATAAGTGAAAACCCAAAAAAAGTAATAATAAAAAATACTGAGAGGTTACCTACATTAAATTTAATTGTTAGTAAGTCTTCTAAAATTGAGTTATTATAGTTAAGTCACAATAAAGTTGTGTAAAAAATTATAAAGTTATATTATAAGAGATAAGATATTGTCTCTACCAATTTTTGACACTACCATTTTTTCATTGTTAGATCAGAATCTCATATACCTTTACCATTTCTTTCTCCTATTGAGGAAAGCGACGAGGAAAGTCTGGTCGTGAGAGAGGCGTTGGAGAAAACGACCTCTGAGTGCGCCCGTCTGCGGGACGTTCTTGCTAAGAGCCTGGATGCTATGGCGGCCCTGCAAAAGCAGCGTGCTAAGCTGGCCTCTGAGCTGGGCTCGACCAAAGACGCTCTTGTCGCGGAGCAGCAAGCCCATTTGAACACCACCGACTCGTTAAAGGAGACTGCCTCTGACTGCTTCAAGATGGATTTGGCATTGATCAACCATTTGAAACCGACCGTAACTCTGAACCTTTCCGGGTATGACCACCGAGCCCACGTGAAGGACGGTGCCCTGTTTCCAGCTCCTCCGGCGCCCGATGCTGGATCCTTGTCTTTTGAAGAGGAAGAGATAAACGAACAGGTCGATGACGAGGAGCATGGAGGCGGCGGGGTCAAAATACGGAGGCTGAGCAAGGAGGTCCCGAGGCTTCTTAGTCTAACGAGGTGGTGCCCTCTGACGATGCTGCTCCCCCAAGCTAGGGGCTGGAGCCTTTAGTTTTGCTTTGCTCTTCTTTGAGGCGTCAATGCCTTTTTAACTTTGAATTTTCCCGACGTCTGTGCCGGTTGTATGTGCCCTTGGATGACAAATTATGATGAGATTTTATCAATTTATTGTCGTATTATTTCTTGAATTCTAAACATAGTTATAGATTCGTCGGTGCAAAGGGTGCCGAGCTATGCATTCTACCAGATGTTAAGTCTGGGAATGGATGGCAGGGTTGTCAGTTTTAACCATATAGGGTATTAACCTAACCGCGCTACCATGTTCTGGAGCCGTAGGACGGGATCGTAATTGAGGTAAGGGCGAATTGTCACTTATTTAAACGAGGTGTCCGTAACGCAAAATTTAAACATTTTGACCTGATCAGGGTCGGAATGACAATTCGAATGCTTAAATCGAGGCGAGCGTTGACGTGTCAATTTCGCGAAGGCCAATAAATGGCATTTTCACCGAGCTCTAGACTTGGGCTGATTAGCCCTGGTGTTAAATCATCTAGATGTGTTGTATTTATGACTGGGTTTAGAGACCTCGGTGTAATGCTTAAGCGATCAATAGTACACGTTTGCGAATCTTCACTGAGGAATTCTTTGTCCAGGGTCCGTTTAAAGAGCGCGGATTCAATTGGACAATCTTTAGTTTATCCGGGGTCCAATTAAGGAGCACGAAGTTAATTGGATGATTGTCAGTTTATCCGGGGTCCAATTAAGGAGGCGGAGTTGACTGGATAATTTGCACGGAGCCCGAATTTTAACTAAAATGCAGTGTAACCGGGGTCCACCTTCTTTTCGCTTCTCAACGAACTTTGCCCTGAGCTCGGGTTTTAACTGTATTAAGTGTAACCAGGGTCCGCCTTCAAAACTTTAGCCGTGGCCGAGGTTTTAACCAGATTCGGTGTAACCGGGTCCGACTTCTTAGTCGCAAGAATTTACACGGATCCCGGTGTTTAACTAGATTTGGTGTAACCGAGTCCGACTCGCAAAACTTTACATGGAGCCCGAATTCTAACTGTGTCCAATGTAACCGGGGTCCGTCTTCTTTTTCCTCCGCAAAGATTTTTCCTGGATTTCTTTATCCCAGATGGGGTGTCGTAACCCGAGATTCCGTTATGGTTGTTGTAACCCTTTTTTCCATTGCGGGTGTCGTAACCCTTTTTTCCATTGCGGGTGTCATAACCCTTGTCTTGTTTTTACGCGGAGCTCCAATTTAAACTGTATTAAGTGTAGCCGAGGTCCGCCTTCTTTTTGCTTTCTGCAAAACTTCACAGGGATCCCAGATTTTAACCAAATTCGGTGTAACCATGTTCCGTCTTTGCATTCTAATGCATATTCTGATTGCGTTGGATCCTGATGTACCTCGCACAAGAATAGGTTCTCACGCTCATTGAAGGGAAAGCTCCAAGATTGATCTGAGCCGAACTCTAAGGTTGGCCAACTTGATTTGACATTGCAGTGGAAATCAACGCCTTCTTTTCTGCATTTCCTCATCTCAAACATCTTGGACCTCATCATCATCTCAGCATCTCGGCAAGGTGAGTCACGCGAGGTCACAAAACGCCGACATGGCCAGAATGCTTCACACATGCAATTCAGATGTAATTAACAAATAGCTGTGTTTTGGACTACAACTCGGATTGCGTTATTGATGATTTGCCGTATAGGTAACGAGAGACCGAGATAAGTGACGATGATGAGATCGGTACTGTAGTGGTTTTTCTTGAGGTATCTCGGGTGGTAATGTCTGTCTCGGCCATCCCAGCATGTGTATGAAGCAGGCTGGAGTGGTTTAACGTCACGACATATGCCTTTTGACCATCTTTCAATTTTTGCAGCTCTGAACGTGCTATTCACCTCATCACCTCATCCAATAATGGGGATGACTCATGGTCTGCGATCTTTAAGCGAGAGTGTGTAATAGTTTCCTCTCCTCATCTCTGACCATAGCCATCATCTGCCTTTTTGCACTTATTGCAGATCAACACACTGCTATCAAAAGAGCGTGTAATACGTACACGTTAGTAATCTTGGCAATATACATCTCGGAATCTCGGCTCCTCAGGACCTCGTCTCCTCGGCATCTTGGCTCTCAGGATCTCGGCTCCTCATAATCTCATAGGCCTCGGTTCAGGACCTCAGCTCCTTAGAATCTCAACACCTCTGGACCTCGGCTCCTCAGAATCTCAACACCTCAGGACCTCGGCTCCTCAGAATCTCGACTCCTCAGAATGTCATGGTCCGACAAGTACTTACCGTGGTGCCCTCAGATTTGTGAAGCACAATAGCTGGAGAAAGTAGATCTCCACTCAACACGTTGAGTGATTATCTAGTGCCATTGATGCTTTACGAGTATCCATCTTTGACAAAGGAACTCAAATTGGAGACGATGAGTAGAACACACATCGAGTTGTGGAAGTGCTTGGATCGTGGATGGGAAGCCCATCTAGGTTTTCTCCAACAGGGATCCCCTCACGAATACCCGTTGTCCTCAACGTGAAAACTTTGAGCTCCAGGATTATCAATTTCTCCTTTTCTTTTTCGAATTGCTATCAGACATTTACCAACTATTTCAGCTTCTTGGTTGAACCATCATTGGTACGGGAATCAAAATTTACGGTCCCCACAGATGGCGCCAATGTTCTGTTCTGAGAACAGGATTTGTTGGACTTGACTAGGAGCCAAGCCTAGGGCCTACATACCTTGTGAAGGGATCAAAGTCCACGTAGTTCGAACACACACAAAAGGGGTGGGGTATGTGCTCTGTGTGACTGTATGTAAATAGTCTGAGTTAGAACCTGTGCACCTGGTTAAGTGGTCTCTGTATTTATAGAGCTCACCGTGGAGGAGATCGTGGTTGGGCATAATCTCCATCGTGGTTGGGCATGATCTCCATCATGGTTGGGCATGATCTCCATGGCGAAGCATTAGGGGAGTACGTCACGCAGATACAGTTCGGATACTCCCATCATGCTGATGGTTAGAATCCGCTATAATATAGGGTCTTCCTATATTATAGGTACGCTGTTATCTCAGATGTTTACTTAGTTGGGCGGCCTCAATATTGGGCCTTTGTACAGGTCCGTAACATAAATAAACCTTATGACTCCCTATATATGTGGTCACTATCGCACTATCCGAAACCTCCCCAGCCTATAGGAGTTCCCACTAAATATAAAAATATAATAAAATTTCCTAAATATCAAATAAAAATCTTATGTGAGATATTTAGTCTAATTAAAAAAAAATATAAACACTCAATCTTAAATAAAAAAATATGAACATTGAAACTTAAATAAATCTCATGACTCCCGATATATGTGGTCACAATCGCACTATCCATAACCTCCCTAGCTATAGCAGTTCTCTTAAATATAAAAATATATTTTAATAAAAAATGTACCAAAAATAAATACAGATCACAATATTTTATTTAAAATGAATATATCAAAAATAAATTTAGCAATTAAAATATATTCAAATGATATATAATTCCATGGTATAAAATAATATATATCAAAATAAATATATCGAACGTAACCCTAAAAATAAAGTTAAAATTTATTTGATTCAATATTTCAAAAATAAATATAAATATGGGCGAGATAGTTTCTAACGACTTCCTAGCTAATTTTTGATATATTAATCTAAGGAACAATATATTTAATTTGCAGTTAGGATAGTTGCATTCCACTACATATTTTGTAAAAAACTTACTTTTTATCCTTTAAATTAGATTTAGCAAAAAATATATATAAAAGAAATTAAACAGATATAAAAATATCTCTATATTTAATCGAATATGATCCAAAATCTATGGGAGGGGCTTAGCAAAAGGTGGCTATATTTTGATAGTTTCATTTGATATAGCAAAAGGAAGTGTTCACATGGATACCATTTCCTCCTATGGCTCCTGCTTATGGATGTTTCAATACGCTCGTCAGCTATGAGAACAGATTAGCTTCTTTTTTTCTTTTTTCTTTTTTGGCATTCAGAGTGAAAATTGTGAATCATATGTGATTGACAACTTCCATATTTGAAAAATGGTAGTATTTGATCCCAAATGTTTCTTGTCATATTTGACCTTTTTATAATTTCTAGTTCCTTAGTTAGTTTTATATAATTTAGCTGCAAGTGGATTCTTTTGGGCAAGCCAATCTTCCACTGGTTTTATATATATTGAAGGGTGTTGATCCACTCTTATATCAAGTGTTTACTCTATTTAATTAATTATTATTATTATTTTTGGGAAATGAAACAACACACATTAGTTCATATCGTTGACCTCATGTTGAGTTGGTTGTTGGTATGCGCGTGTATATATTTTTTCTGTTGTTCTAGGTCATCTTTGTATCAAAAGCTCCATTTCCAATATTAGTAAATCTAAGGGGACAGTGCATGCAAGGTAGGCCAACATCTGAATTCTGGGGCCCTTTAAGGAAAATTGTAGGTTCCCTTCAGACAGATTATTAACTATTAATAGATCCCCTTCTATAACCTTTGGGGGTTATCTTCGGTCTTCCTCTACCTCTTTTTAGAGAGCTTCAAACTGCTCGATCAACCCTCATCACTAGCACATCCAATGGCCATAGTATTGCTGGTCATATAGCAGAGCGATGAAACTTCCTTTTATCGTATTAGGAACTTTCCAATCACAAATAGCTCAAGTATTTTTTTTCTCCACTTATACCACCCAGCCTGAATTCTATGATTTATATTTTCATCAATTTCACCATCATCTTGTATAATTGATTCTACATATTTAAACTTTGTCATTTGTCGAATGACTTGTGATCCCAATTTAACCTCCAAATCATTTCTCACTTGTCTCTTATCAAACTTGCAATGCATATATTCTGTTTTGCTCATACTTAGATGAAAACTCTTCGACACCAAAGTCCTTTTCCATATCTCAATTTTTGAATTAATCTTCTCTTGATTCAGCCAACAAAAAGTTTTTTTTTTCCTTGAAAAGATTAAGGAAGAGATCCATAACAGTGAATTATCCAAAACTCCTACTTTTATTTTCCTTTTTGTTGGGTTTAATGTTCATAACCTCGCTCCTAAGGAAGCTTGTTTAAATGCACCATAGTAGTTCTGAGTATAATTATCAGCTTTGGCTACTACTCCTTTTGGTCTTTATTATAAGGCACCAACTAACAAGTTTGTTTGGTCCTTTTCATAAGTACTTACTTGTTTCCAAGGAGCATCAATTATTCTTTTCCATGTATGCCCCTAATAAATAAGGGTAGTGAGTGAGAGTAGTAATTAATATGATATTAGAGTTTAGTACAATTAGTAGGGGTAATATTGAAAATTACTTAAATTGTAGGCTAACTTTATTGACTTCAACTGTTTTTATTGGTTTGTGAGAATTGTTAGTTTGTGTGCCGAAATATCTATATATTACTAAGGATAGGTTATTCTGCCTATTTTTATTTTACCTATCTTTGCCTACCCCTCTCAATACCGTTAGATTATAATCTCATCCAATGACAGAAATTTGAGGGATAAAATAAACCCTTTTACCCCTTCCCTCTCCCATTACCTCCCTCTCTTTCGATCGTGCGTTAATACCAAGTGAGAATCAAACGAAGGATGGGTGGTTCTGGTGTAAAATTTAACAACCTTAAAAGAAATTCCCAAGGATGTACATCAAAGAAGCCGAACTCGCGTTGCTCAATAAAGTTTGTATTTGATAATTAATTCATAATAACTTAACATTCATGAGTTGTGTGGATTTATGTTTTAACTTTTAACCTCAGATTTGCTCCGAGGCGGTGGCTCTAATTGGTGGTTGTTCTGCAACTTTCAGTTTTCTAAAAACCATCACGTTACAGATACGAGTGTCGTCATTGCAAAACCGAAAATGAGAGAAATTCGAAAAGTGAGAACCTAGTTCGGTGTCCTTTGTGAAGATAAGAGTGTGTTATTGTGTATATCTAAAAACAAAGAAAATTGTGATATCTGATTCTTTTGTTCGCTTCACTCATAGATAAACCGAATATACTAAATATAATAGAACCCAGAAAATCTTCACCTTCACAAGATTATCGTTGAGAGAAAGAAGAAAATCTAGGGTTACAACCCGGAGATTAGGTATATTGAACTCCAAATGGAAAATTGTAATCTAGGGTTCCAGCTAAGGTGAGGAGAGAGTGGGGACGGTGGGAGAGAGAAATGGGTAAAATGGTTTATTTTATCTCTCAAATCTCCGCCGTTAGATGAGATTATAATCTAACGGTATTGAAAGAAGTAGGCAAAGGTAGGCAAAATAAGGGTAGGTAGAATAACCTATCTCAAATTTTAATATATTTTTATATTTAGGAGAACTGATATAGCTAGGGAGGTTATGGATAGTGTGATAGTGACAAAAGCGGACCCGGTGGGGCTAGGGGTGGCCCTCGCCCCCTTAATATTTTTTTAAAAAAAAAAAAAAATTATATATGGTGTGTGCTTTGTTGATAAGGGTCCAGCGATGCACATTTTGAAGTCTAAGTCTCTACGTTTTTTTTCGATTATATATATATATATATATATTCGATTCTAAATATAAGATCTAATTAATTTTTTTAGAGAGATTAATGAAGCTAAATTAGTTACTCAATTAATAATATGTTGTGTATGATTAAATTATTCAGAAAAATTAGTTTAAAATTGAGTCTTATATTTAGGATTGGATATTATGCTTAACACATCATGTATACACTTTACAGATCCATATATATATATATATATATATAGTGTCCTATTGTCTTGTATTTCCAATTGCAAGTTTTTTTTTTTTTTTTTTTTTTTTTTTTTTTTTTTTTTATTGTTGATGAAGCTAGTAATGTATCTAAAAAAGAGCATATGACTATTGTTTTAAGATATATCGATAAAGATAGTTTTATATGGGAAAGGTTTTTGGTCTTGTATATGTGGAAGATACAAGTGCTAAGACTTTGAAACAAGGAATATTCAACACTATTCAAGATATTTCAAATGATTTACATCGGTTTCAACTACAAAAGAGTTGCTTTAGAAATTAAGAGAGACAATATGCTTTCTTGGTTCATATTCAAGAAATTTGCATAAAATATGACATTGACATTCCAAATATGAGTGCAAAATATATTGGAAGAAGAGGTCGTGCTCGAAATGAACAAAGTGATTAACCACTGAAAGATCTTTGTTTGCTATGAAGAAAATCAAGAACAAGCTTCAAAATAGAATGGACGACTAATTTCTTAATGAATATTTGATTACATATATTGAAAAAGAAATTATTTTGAATTTTAGCACGGATTCAATTATAGATGAGTTTAAAAATATAAAAACAAGTAGAGTAGAAGTCAAGTGACGTGATCTTAATTTCTGTAATAGATTTCTTTTAGTTTTTTGTATATTAGGTCTATATTGTATTTCAAATATTTTTATTTATTATATAATATTTTTATTTTCGCTCCCGTCACCAAAATGCCTTGGTCCGCCCTGGATAGTGACCACATATATGGGGAACAATAAGATTTATTTAAGATTGAGTATTCATATTTTTTATTATACTAAATATCTGATATAATATTTTTATTTGATATTTAGAAAATTTTAAGAATATATATATAATAAAGAGAAAATAAAAATTCTAAATAAAGAGGGTTAGGTTATAAAGATAATAGGTATATATAATATTATATTAATTTAAATATTTTTAATATGAGAGGTGGAAGTGCCTATGTACTGTAAGGGGGTTGTTTGAACCACTACTTTTATATAGTATTTAAGATTTAAGATTCAGTAATCATTTTTTTTTAATTGACAAAATATATAATATAATATTTTCATTTGGTATTTAGAAAAATGTAAGAATATATCTATAGATAAAATAAAGAGAAAAGAAAAACTCTAAATAAAGGGGTTAGGATTAAGGGATAGGATATTGTCACTACCAATTTTATGTCACTACAAGTCACTACCACTTTTTCACCGTTAGATCAGAATCTCAATATCTAACGGTGAAAAAGTGGTAGTGACTTGGTAGTGACATAAAATTGGTAGTGACAATATCCTATCATAGGATTAAATAGATAATATATATTGAGATAGGTTATTCTACCTACTCTTATTTTCTTATTTTACCCCTCTCGATACCGTTAGATTATAATCTCATCCAACGGCAGAGATTTGAGGGATAAAACAAACCCTTTTATCCCTTCCCCTCTCCCATTGCCGCCCTCCGTTTCTCTCTTCTCCACTCGTATGGAGGAACACATTTTTAAAGGAACTGATTTAATATATTTAAATTTCAGTTTTGAGAAAGCATCAATCAAGAAGATGAACCCCACAAGGCCATGATCAGAATGGCAAAGATGATCAACCCAGAGACATATATGCAAGAATCGAACATCATAAAATAATATTGGCAAGAGAACTAGCAATATCCACCGTAAAATACAGCAATTCAAATCCAAATAAGGATCCTATTTGGAACAATCTTATTATGACAACCAGTGCACCATATGAGAATTTCACCAATTCGAATACTATACTTTGGTTAAATTTCAAATCAATCCTTGCTTGAGAATTCCCTTATAGATCTCAAACACCGATCTCCATCAATTGAAGCGAGATGAAATGGATGAAAAAGGAAACCTTCGATGGAAGAAAATTTCCAGCACCCAAACCCTTTACTACTATAACCCAATTCCTAGAATACCATAAAAAGAGACCAATACGTAGACAAGCCAAAACATGAATTTTATTAATTCCCAGAACACTGATCTCTTTAGCGCTGAATTTTATTAATTTTTTCTTTTTCTGGGTGTTATTTTCAAGCAATCAAATTGATCTACTGAAATAATCATTAGTAGTCTCCAACGAGAGCCTGGTTTCATCCAGTGATTCCAAGCTCAAGCGACAGTGGGGGGCAGTGGGAGAGAGGAAAGGGTAAAAGGGTTTATTTTATCCCTCAAATCTCTGCCATTGGATGAGATTATAATCTAACGGTGTTGAGAGGGGTAGGCAAAGGTAGGCAATATTAGAGTAGGCAGAATAACCTATCCCTTAAATTTTTCTATATATCAAATAGAAATCTTATATAAGATATTTAGTATAATAAAAAGGGTTAAGGAGTAATTTGGCCAACAAACTTTTACATGAACAGCACCCAGCATAAATAACTTTTAACTGGACCTTAAATACCAACAAACTTTTTAAAAGGTTAAATTAGCACAAAAACATTAGTTTATAGGTAACGGGCGTTAGTGGGCCTGGAGGGAAATAAATGGAGCACCCAGCTCTAAAGGAACCACGGTAGCTGCACTCCATTTATGTCATCAGATCTGCGAGCTCTCTGCTACACACTCAACTCCACAGCTCTCAGTGAAGCTTGAGCCTTCCTCTTTCCTCACCGCCACAGTTCTTCAGATATAGGTTTTTTTTTTTTTTTTTTTTTTTGCAAAATTCATTCATTCATCCATTAAATCGGAAACTTTCAGAATGAGCTGATTTTTCAGGGATCAATGCGAGGATAGGATATAATCCATCCAAGATGGGGGGAGATGGGGCAAGCCAATGTGCGAAGAGGGTTCCAATGGGGATCTGGTCAAACTCCCAAAATCTGATTGTTATCCTCGTGGGTGGAAATCACACTTCCTCCAGGTTTTACACTCGCTAAATTCTTTCCCGCTTCTCGATTCGACTTTCATCTCTCTCTCGATTTTTCGAGACAAATTAAAACAAAGTAAAAAAAGAGTTCTTTTTTTTTTGGGGGGGGGGACAACATAGGAGTGTTGGACATAATTTATGGAAGTTGGATTCCTCATTGGTTTGAAGCCATGGAAGAAATGGTGGGTGCAAAGTGGTGGAACTCAATACTCTGCCTGGCTTACACGCCTGGGTTCAGCAATTCAAACAAATTCCTGTGATTAACCATAATTTTCCACCTTATCAAGACATGCTTGTTTACAAGCATGGCGTCACAGATTCCTATCATAAAAGATAACTTTCCTGATTATAAGAAGCTTAAGGCCCATCTCCAATGGCGTAGGGAAGGAACCATATTAGGATCATTCACACTAACGGACGTTGCCTTGTACTAACATTTTTGTGCTAACTTAACCTTTTAAAAAGTTTGTTGGTATTTAAGGTCTAGTTAAAAGTTATTTGTGCTAGGCGTGTTAGTTCTCGTGTTTTGATGTTTCGATGATAACAAATATAATGTAGATAAGTTAATAGATTCAAGGCTAAATCATATTTTATATAGTTAACTTCAATCTATAATGTTCTTGAAAGTTTTTCCTTTGATGCTTTGAGTTAATCTCTGGATGCCTCGAGTCATGTGATGTTATTATTATTTAAAAGAAAGATGTTTTGATCTCATAAGTCTCGAGTTAAATGATTAAAATGTTTTTTAATAAACATTGTTAACTCCGAGTCAAATGTTTTTATGCATCGAAATTATCTGTTTGATGTTAAGTTTTTGGACCAATTGTTTTTACTCTTGAGTATCAAGTTAATGCCTCAAGTCAATAACTCAAGGCAATTAACTTTTAACTCAAGTTAAAATATTCAAACTTGCATCTTTCAAAAGCATCGTTTTTGACTTGTGCATATCAAGTTGATGACTCAAGTCATTCACTTATTAACTCAAGTTAAGCTTTCATTTGGCCATTTCTTTGAAAGCATCGGGTTTAACTTTTACATTTCAAGTTAATGACTCAAGTCATTAACTTCCTATATCAAGTTAAGCTTTCAATTCTCTATCTTTTTGGAAAGCATCGACTTTGACTCTTAATATCAAGTTAATGACTCAAATCATTCACTTTTCATATCAAGTTAAGCTTTCAATTCCATTTTTTTTTTGGGAAAGCATCGACCTTGAATTTTGACTCAAGTCATTAACTCAAAACAAATACTTATTGACTCAAGTTAAGTCTTTCATTGGTAAATGTTTTGAAAGTATCGACTTTGAATCTTACATATCAAGTTGATGAATCTAGTCATCAACTCAAGGCAATTACTTTTATACCTCAAGTTAAGAGTCCAACTTGCATCTTTTCAAAGCCATCGACTTTAACTCTTGAATATCAAGTTAATGACTCTAGTCATTAACTCAAGGTATGACTTTTAGACTTCAAGTTAAAATATTAAACTTGTCCATTTTGAAGAGAAAGTCATTGACTCTTGTATATCAAGTGAGTGCCTCAAGGCAATTAATATTTGGCTTCAAGTTAAAGTTTTCAACTTGTGCATTTCAAAGAGAAAGTCATTGACTCTTGCATATCAAGTGAATGCCTCAAGTCATCAACTCAAGTCAATTATTTTTCAACTCAAGTCATGTCTTAAACTCTTTCATCCTGTGACTTGATTTTTCTAAATGCAGTTGCCTCCGGTCAAAAATATCAAGTTAGTCTCTGGACTTTAACTTAAAGACAAGCTTGACTAGAGTCATACAAACTCTTACCTCGAGTCATTACCTCAAGTCATCAACTTCTTATCTGAAAGTTAACACTTTCTATTTTCAAAATCACCGTCTGCCTAAATTCAAAATCATTCGGTGTGATTTCATTACCTTATATCTTGACTCATTACTATTCTTAAATGCTCTTAATCAGTTTGCTAATGAGTTTCAGATGATCATTTCAAAGATTAACAACAAATTGTCATAAAGTAATTTGTGTCAGAGAGCATTAAATGCAGTTGTCATATCGAGACGCAATCACAGAAACCACTCCTTTGATCATCCGAAAGACATTCTTGCTATTCCTATCTCACAATAAATGCTATTTCACAACGGGCAAACCAGAAGGAATGAAAGAATGTGGTGACGGTACAAATCCACCTGGATCATTAACAGTGAAAATGACCAACGAAGCTTCATCTATCTAACGGATTCATTCAAAGCTTCACCAACAGTCATTAGTTGCATCAACTATAAATTCCTGAAGCATTGAATTCACCAATGACCGAAATCGCTGTGCATTCAATTCAAACTTATTACAAATCGTTGTTTCAACTGTTTCATTAATATCTTCTGATATTCTCTTATACTTCAGTGTTCATCTGTTATCTACCCGTGAGGATTTATTAAACACTTATTCATTTTATTCAGATATTAAATCTTAAGGTTAAGGAACCTTAAGTGTGGGTGTATCAATTACAACTTGTAAGGGGCAGTGAGTCCGAGAGTGAAAGGATCATCCTTTGTTTACAGAGTGTGTAATTGTTCGTGAGTTTGGAAAGTTAGTGGAAATCCCAAGGTGTGCTTGGGGACTGGATGTAGGTCGAAGAGTTAGACCGAACCAGTATAAATCGCTTTGTGTCACCTCTCATTCTCTATCTCTGTCTACTTGTATTTGTGCAAAAAAAAAAATTAGATCACCTATTCACCCCCTCTAGGTGATATTCCATCTTCAGGGCACTCCTCAGACAAAGGTTTGTTGGCCAAATTTATCCTTAACCCTAATAAAAAAAAATATGAATACTCAATCTTGAATAACAAATTATGTATATTGGGGTGTGTATGGTAACGTCTTTTTTTAATTTCTGTTCTCAGGAATAAAAATGGATAGGAAATGTGTTTGGTAAATCCGTTTTTTTTTTTTGTTCTCAGGATGAACCGGTTTATTTTTTGTCTTTGGGGAATAAAAAAGGAAGCGAGAAAATTTCTACTTCTCTATTTCGGGGCACAAAATCGAATCGGTTTTTTCCCCTTCTCCTCTCTTCCCTTTCTCTCTCGATCGTGAGGCACAAAGTTCTCTGTTCTCAAACTGCCATTCTTTTGAAATCTCCTCCTCTTCCTCGAGAAGGGATTTTCAGCCGTGGGTGCCATCAGTTGGTGGTGGTGGTTGTGGGCGGTAGCCGGCGGTGTATCCAACACTTTCCACTCCTTCATCGACTTGTCCAAACTCCCCTTTGTATCCATTGTCCTTCTCCTTTAGTTGCTTCCGGATCCTTCTCCACCAATAAACACTTCACCTGACCTTGTATGGCTCGTCAAGTATCGACACGAATCTATGTTCTCCATTCTCTAATATTTTCCATACACAAATCGCCATATCCGCTGATCCACTAATCAATAAATTCCCCACTATCACCAAGCATAGCACCGCCAGCTTATGCCCTCTCAAAACGCCGTCGTGCGACTCCGGTTTCCCCTGCTCCCAATAATTAAGGTCGCCGTCGGAAGATCCACAATATAGAGATATGGAGCTGACCTAATGGTTAGGGTTCAACGGCGGTGCATAATGGAAGGGAGGGGTGAGGGAGAGTGATAACTTGATATTTCTTTCTTTTTTTTAAAAAAAAAAAAAAGAGAGAAGAAGTTGAAAAAACTGATTCTCAAAATGAAAAAAAAAAAAAATTGTTAACAAACATAATGCTCATTCTCGGGGTAAAAATAAAATGAGTTAACAAACGTAATTCTAATTCTCAAAACTCTTCCAAGGCATAGAATCAGGAAAAAATTGTTTCATCTAGAAATAGTACTGGGGAACAGAATGGTTACCATGCACACCTAAATCTTAAATAAATCTCATTACTCTTGATATATGTGGTCACGATCGCACTATCCATAATCTCCCTAACCAAAGTTCTCCTAAATATAAAAATATATTTTAATAAAAATGTACCAAAAATAAATACAGATCACAATATTTTATTCAAAATGAATATATCAAAAATTTAGCAATTAAAATATATTCAAATGAGATATAATTTGGGAAAATCCCATATAAAGTTGCTTAAAATAGGGAAATTTTAAATTAGGTTGGTAAATTCAATAAATCCTTAATTAAGTTATCAACCCAATTTACAATATCAAAATTTAGATTAAATGGCGTTACTGCCTTCTCATATTCTCCTCTCTCATCTTAAAAGGGTTTCAATGCTTTTTAACTTATTTTTTCAATAAGTGTAAATATATATAAACATTAATATACAATAAAATAAAAAATATGATTAACTCAGATAAAAAAAAAATTTACTTTTTGTGGAAGAATGATCCGGAATAATTAAAAAAAATGACTTGTGAATAAAAATATTATTTTTTACTTGATTTTTTGTTCATTGAGAAATAAATGACTTGTTTGATATAGCAAACTGCATATCAAAGATTTTCATTAATGATTTTTTGAAAGAAAATATATTTATTAAAGTTTAAAAAAAAACCTATATATCACATAAGTAAAATTGCGTGATTAATGAAGATTGACTTTTTTTTATTGACAAAAAACTAATTTGAGTTCTTTGAAAAATAAAATTTTATGCAAAATATTTAATAAAAACATTTTATTGATAACAGTGTTATGTGTTTTTTTTTTTTTACTCAGAACATTCTTACTTTTTTGGGGTTACGTTTGACATATTTATTTTGATATATATTATTTTATACCATGGAATTATATGGGAAATCCCATATAAATTTGCTTAAAATAGAGAAATTCTAAATCAAGTTGTTAAATTCAACAAATCCTAATTAAGTTATAGACTCAATTTGAGATTTTAAAATATATGTAAATTGACTTTATTACACTCTCCTAATCTTCTCTATCATCTTTCCTCCTTAAAGAATTTAATTTCTCTTTAACTTAGTCTTTTAATAAGTGTGCATATGTATATTAACATTAATATATAATAAAATAAAATATGATTCATTTAAATCGAAGCGAGTTTTTGTGTTCGGAAGAATGATTAAGAATGTTTTAAGGGCTAAAGTATACGTTTGGTCTTTTATGTTTGCCTCTGGTATCATTTAGTCCCTTAAGTTTGTAAAGTACATGTTTGGTCCCTTAATGTTAACACCGTTAGTCTGACTTAACGGAAAATACTGACTCAACAATTTTAAGCGATAAGCTTGTGCAATTAAATGTTGATCAAATATGCTTATATGTTAGTATTTTAATGAATTAATATTTTAAATCCTATTAATTGAAAAAATAATAATCTTCTTCGACCAAAAATATATATATTTAATCTTCACACACGGTGAAAAACTCTAAAACAGTCTACGAAGATTAAATATTTTTCAATTAATAGGATTTAAAATATTAATTTATTAAAATACTAACATATAAGCATGTCTGGCCAGCATTTAATTGCATAGTCATCGCTTAAAATTGTTGAGTCAACATTTTCCGTTAAGTCAGACTAACGGTGTTAATATTAAATGACCAAACATGCACTTTACAAACTTAAGGGACTAAAATGATACCTAAGGCAAACATAAAAGACCAAGCGTATACTTTAGCCCTTAAAACATTCTTAATCATTCTTCGAACACAAAAACTCTTTCAATTTAAATGAATCATATTTTATTTTATTATATATTAATGTTAATATACATATGCACACCTATTAAAAGACTAAGTTAAAGAGCAATTAAATTCTTTAAGGAGGAAAGATGATAGAGAAGATTAGGAGAGTGTAATAAAGTCAATTTACATATATTTTAAAATCTCAAATTGAGTCTATAACTTAATTAGGGATTTGTTGAGTTTAACAACTTGATTTAGAATTTCTCTATTTTAAGCAAATTTATATGGGATCTTCCCATATAATTCCATGGTATAAAATAATATATATCAAAATAAATATGTCAAACGTAACCCTAAAAAAATTAAAATGTACTTGATTAAATATTTCAAAAATAAATAGAAATATGGACGAGATAGTTTCTAACGACTTCCTAGCTATTGTTTGATATGTTAATCTAATGAACAATATATTTAATTTATGTTACGATTGTTGCATTGCACGAGATGTTCTTAAAAAAAAAAAAATTTTTACTTTTTGTGCTTTAGATCAGATTTAGCAACCAAAAAAAAAAAAAAAAAAAAAGAACAAAAAAAAAGGAACAAAATAAATTAAGGAAAAATGACAGAACAATACCATTTAAGCTTTAAAATTATGTTGACAATAACAATAAGGTGAGATTTTGAAGTTCAAATAGTATTTTATTGAAATTTTTTCATAATTTAAACAGATATAAAATATCTCTATATTTAATCTAGTATAATTCAAAATCTATAGATTGGGGTATATCTATAGATTCAAAGGAAAATTACGTGCGTAGGTCCCAAGGACCAAAAATAAATACAATGAGGTCCCTTGAAATCATCAAATTACATAGAAGTCCCTAGGGCCTTTTTTGGTATTATTTATATTAACAATAGGAAATGTCATATTTACAACAGAAAGTGCTATATTTACAACAAAATTTAAAAACCTGAGCATTTACAACAAAAAAAGCAATATTTACAACAGGAAGTATCATATTTACAACAACATTTAAACACTTGAATTTTGTTTCAAACTCAAATCCCAAAATGTACAGAGGTCATTTACAATAGAAAAATGCTAGATTTTCAATAGGAAGTACTATATTTACAACAAAATTTAAAATCTGACCATTTACAACAATAAAAACTATATTTACAACAGGAAATGCCATATTTACAACTAAATTTTAAAACTTAGATTTTGTTTCCATACAAATAATATCAAAAAAGTCCCTAGGGACTTTTTTGATATGTGAATTTCCATTGGGACTTTTTTTGCTATTTTTTATGGTTATTGGGACCTAGCTGTAATTGTTTTCATTTAATTTGCTCTGACGTAAAGAAAATAGGTTTAATTTGCTCACCTCGGCCAGTCCCCGGGCGCCTCAGTTAACATCAGTGTCGGCGGTTTTCGTATCTCTCGCTCTCACACTCTCACTCGCAGTCGGCTTCCACGATCACCGTCTCAGTCTCTACTTCATCCTTCTGCTACTCATAGGAACGGACAATAATGGAGAACGGCACACCAGATCTTCCCCAAGACATCATCACAAATATTCTTTTACGACTTCCGGTAAAATCCCTAATCCGATTTCAATGTGTTTGTAAAGATTGGAAGAATTTGTTCAGAAACCCATCCTTCATTGCCGAACAACTCCACCATTCCACCCGGAAAAACCCTTTACTTATTGTCGATAGTGATATCTATGGAGGTGTTCCTTGGCACTTATGTGTGCTCAATCGTGAAATGCAAGTCTTTGAATTTCAGAACACACCTATCATTAATTCCTTAATCTCGGGGTGTGTTTATTCCAGTAATGGCTTGCTCTGTATGAAACTCACGGGTAATACTCAAGATTGCCTTTGGTTGTGGAATCCATCTATTAGAGTAGTCAGACAAGTGCCAAAATCTCTTAATTATGCGTATGAGGGTTTTTCTGTAGGATTTGGATTCAGCCCAATCATTAATGATTACAAGATTGTGAAATTTTTTCTTCCTCTTGTTGTTCAAGCGGAAGTTTATTCATTAAGAACGGGATTATGGAGAAAAGTTGAAGTAGGGAACTTAGAGGGTGTACATGAATTCAGGTGTAAGGCTTTCCCTTGTAATGGAGCTATCCTTTGGATTGGACGTAAGGAAGATGTGGAGGGACACAGCAAAAGTTGGCTCGATTTGATTGTTTCACTTGATATAGCAACGGAGGTGTTCACATTGATACCATTTCCTCCTATGGCTCCTGCCTATTGTTACGATACGCTTGCTAGCTATGAGAACAAACTAGCTATATTTTTTGGCAGTGCGACTGAAAATTCTGAATCATATGTGATTGAACTGTGGGTGTTGGAGGAGTGTGCAGATCCATCCCGAGAGAGATGGAGTTGGGCAAAAATATATACAAGCAGACCTAATCCAAACCGCTTTTTCGTTTGGCCTAGGATTATTTGGAAAAATGAAATTGTTTGCTTAGTGTTAGGTGAAGAAGCGAAGAATTATAATGGAAAAGTTGTTTTGCGCAATCTCACTACCGATGAATTAAACTTTTTTGATATCCCAATATGTAGATATAGCCGAGAGATTTTGGATTATGTGGAAAGCCTTGTGCTACTTGACAACAAAAATGCTAGTTTTTGATAATGTTTCTTGTCATATTTGACTTTTTTAGAATTATATGCTTTGGTCATGATCATGACTCCTCATGGCGTGCTTCTTGTTCTCCTGGTTTGTAATAGAGGCATGTTTTAAAGACCAAAGCTTTGGTTTTCTTGCTCGGTTTCTGTTGCTCATGATGCTCTTCTTTTTCCTTGGGGCGATCATGCATGGACGGGGAGTCGCAGTTACTGCTTGGGGGTTGTCTTTGTGGTTTTTGTTTGTTAATTATTTTCTTTTATATATATATATATATATATATATTTATTTTTTTTTTTTTTTTTGCCAGCATTTTATATTTAGTACTTTATTTGTGTGTTTTACACTTCCAAGGCTCCAACGCTACTCCTTTTGAGGTGTTGTTGTTGAAGCCCTTTTTAATGTATTACTCTCTTTAATCCTTAATATAAGACATAACTTTTATATTTATCAATCTTTTCTTAATTTACCCCTATTGATACTCCCTCAACAATATACATGTCTTATTAACTAACTTCCTTAATCTATTCAAATTAGGTAAATATATCTTATTTAAAGGACTAAAAGGAGTATCTCGTTTTATCTATGGAATAATAATATTGACTTTTTATAAGAACACAAAGAAGCAACAATAACTATTCACTCCTAAAAATGAAATAAAAAATTGCATAATTTTAATTCTAATCCAGTCTTTTAGCAATCTAATTTCATAACTAGTACCTATTTATAAATTTAAAGGGTAAAGAATTTCTCCAGTCCATTTGGAGATAAGTTATCTGGATTAATGAAGGGTATTTACGTAATTTTGCACCATTCATTAATTCACCTAAAATTACAAATACACCCTTCATTAATTCAAAACAACGTAGTTTTAAGGGTTGGAGATAACTTATCTCTAGTAATTGGCGAAATACTTTTCCCAAATTTAAATTAACCATTTAAAATTTTAAAAAAGGGAAAATACAAGGGAAAATAACATAAAAATACCATTTGAATTTCAAAATCCATGGATTAACAATTACATTGAAACAATTGACAATTCCTTTTGCTGGGAAATCACCTATTTAAGATTTTGAAGTTTATTGGTATTTTCAAAGGATTTTCCCAAAATACAAATTGTAATAGGATAAGATAATTTCTTATTTTCAGGGACATCCTAGTTTTAAAACTGAAAAGTGATATGTTTAAGTTTGTTAAGTTGCTTTTCGACATGATTTTTTTTCGAGGTTATTTACGGTGTACGTCGAGGTGATTTACAGTGTACAGATAAGTATGTGGGAGGATTTTTGTCTTGACTTACATGAACATGCTTCTCCAACGCTAACTCAACTAGGGGCCAAGTGACAATATTGTTATAAATATTTATTTATGTCTAATAGGTAATATCTATATATTCTATAATACTTATAGTAAAACTGTTAAATTTTGTTTTGTTTTTTAAGTAACGTCGTGAATTCTGTTACATAACACCGTTTTAATTTGTTCTTATATTCCTTCCTAATTGAATTTTGTTTTATCTTCATAAATCAAGGAGTTATCATAATTTAAAATTTTTTTTTTTTGCCAAAACCATAATAAATACTAGGGGATATAATTTGGATCCATCAATCAATAAATATAATTCATTGATAATTATTTTCTAATTTCTTTTTTTACATTCTCTTGTAATTGAA
Source organism: Acacia acuminata (assembly GCA_019022655.1). Taxonomy (NCBI): domain Eukaryota; kingdom Viridiplantae; phylum Streptophyta; class Magnoliopsida; order Fabales; family Fabaceae; genus Acacia; species Acacia acuminata. Next base: position 1,820,947 of record JAFJYI010000064.1, read on the forward strand.
TCTTTTATCTCCATATTAATCATTAAAAATAATTTATTGATGAGTATTTTTTTTAATATTTTTGCCGAAAAATATAATGAATACTAGGAGATTCGGTTTGGTAAAAAATGCCAAGGGATTCGATCGATTGATCAATAAATATAATTTATTGATGGTTATTTTCTGATTTCTTTTTTATATTCCCCATTTAGTCCTAATTTGGTTGGATAGTGTTTTTGCATTGTGTTTTATTATAGGCGTTTGAGCTTGAGTGCAAAAATATTAATTTGAATTTAAATAATTTCAAAGTCTTTATGAAAATTTTCCTTTTCTCTTAAAGTTGTATGCTCTTAGAAAAAATATGAGTGAGCAATATATATATATATATATAGATAGGATATTGTCATTATCATTTTTTCGTCACTACCACATTTTCACCGTTAGATCATAATCTCATCTACCTTTACCATTTTTCTCTCCTATTGAGATTTTAATCTAACGGTGAAAAAGTGATAGTGATATTGGTAGTAAGAAAAATAGTAGTAACAATATCATATCCTCTATATAATTATATATATATATACACACACACACACACACATACCTAGACCTATGGGCTATGACTGACTTATTGAGAGGTACTACAAAGATATGATAAGTCCCGGCGTATTTGCATAATTTTTCACTACCTATGAAATTCAAGTGGTAAATAATATAAATAATGTAAAATATTAATTTAGTTAGATATCTTTTCAAATAAAGGGAAGAACCTGATACATTTCGCTTGGCTACCTCCTCCGCACAACGCTTTCGTTCTTCCAAGTTTGAACCTCCAACAATGGTGCCAAAGGCACATCCACCTGCCTGAATTTTGAAAGATAAATGCAGGTCCAGTTTAAGTCTATCATATTGATATCATAGTGCTTAGTCACAAAGTAAATATATTAAAATAAACAAATTTATCAATGACCAATGTCAAAACAAAGCTGACTAGATGACATTTAAAACCCCATCTTTATGCTGCAAGGCTGAATGGTAAGCCTTAAGTCAATCGATGAAGAATTCCTTGCAATATTTTTCCTTCCCACTTATGATGAAAAAGTGAGAGTGAGAATGAGAGCGAGACCATGACTTGCAATTGATTTAGCCCATAAATCTATATATAAAATGAAAAACTCTAACAAACAGCACTATTCCTAAGCCACAAAAAATGCAGTTCATTTCTCAAACTCCCTGCAATGCATAGGATCCAAACTAGTTTAACAAAAAAGGAGGTAGGGAGCATAGGTTCAATAATCTGGTCCCAGATACGACCCTTTGTCTTCTTTCCCGCACTTTGTATCAAGGGTCTTGATTATGGGCATTCAAGTAATAATGTTAAAATCATAGCAAAAACTGATGATATGGAAAAGGCAATCCTTTCAACAAGCTTGAAACAAACAATAATAATAAATTATGAGGAACTTCATTCCATTCTAACATAGAGAAGAATAACAATATATCACGTAATCATGCATTTTCCTTTACCGGATTCAATGCAAGGCAGTCATCAAGCCATCTGACAGTTCGATCTACTGAGATTTTGTTCCTTTTATCGGTCACCCAAGCAGGTACTTCATCTGCCAACGCAACCCATATGTTTGGCCCCATGTGTGAAATCATTTCCATATAATCTTTGGGTTTAATCTGTCAAAATTAATAACCTTCATCGTTTAAAAAAATAATAATAAACTAATCAATTCATCCAGCAAGTATATAATGATTTTACCAAGAGACGACCACAAGGGGTTTCAAAAGATGCCCCAAGTTTGGTACTTCCAATAGCCTCAGGAAGACAATAAATAGAATCCCTAACTACAGCTGCAATCCCATATTCATGCAAACTGAGCATTCGGTGGAGGCCCCCTATTTTAGATATATTCCTTGTAGGAAGTCCTTCCAAACTGCAAAAGCACATTTGGCAGAGGTTACTTAACTCAAATCAATGAGGTACTATAGCAATCTTTAACTTTTTAAAGGAATGAAATTTCCCGAGCACCATTTTTATTTGAATTGATGTCTTGCAACAAATGCCTCCAGCAAAAAGTTGTTACTACCATGTTGCTGCAACCATGATTATTACAACCAAAACGCATTTGCAGTTCTAGAGTTTCTCAATCAACTCCACCTTGACCATAGCATGATAGCTGGCCCCAAGTAACACACCCCAAAATCACTGTAAACCCAAGACCCTACCCATGATCAGCTCAAGTCAATAAAGCCCGATCACACAATCACCAAAACCACCAAACTCAAAGCCCCAAATATATTTAAAACAAAACGATGCTGTCACAAGTTGGAAACAAGCAACATTACAGTAGCGACTCATTTTTAATAATAACTACACAATTAGGTCCCTTATAGAGATGCATGTGATTCAACACAAGGACCTACTTCTTTATCTAACTTCATGTTCATCTTCCACTATTAAAGTATATATTCATCGAGATAATGCAGGAGGTATACTTTTAGTGACAAATTTAATCAGAATAAGGGATGAGATTGGGCGAAGTGCTTACAAGTGGAGAGGAGAAACTTGAAGGAGACGACAATCAGGATAAGGGAGAGAAGAAAGAAGGTCGGGGGACGGGGGATATGAAGTGAGGGAGGCCTTTACGAGTAGATAAGAGAAGAGCAGGCGTATCTGTAGGATTCGGACAGCTTCCGATCTCCAGTACTCCGGCACGCGCACCGCCGCTCCAAACCTTCACGTTAAACTTCATTTTCCCTCTCTCACTCGCTTCGCGCCGCTGACGGTGACGGTGAGGCCTGTTTGGAACGATGAAATGGACTTTGGAGGAATCGGATTGTACGAATGGAAATAGGAATTGGACCGTTAAAAAGTATGTTGGGTTGGAGCTAGAATCTTGATATAATTTTATTTAATGGGAATTTAAAATATAAAATACCAAAATGCTCTTTTCAGGGGGAAAAAACTACCGAGAGGTCCCATACATAAAAGTTTATTATTATTTATAATTAATAAGTCTTTTAAAATTGACTTATTATTGATTCGTCTCAATAAATTTGTGTAAAAAATTGGGAAAATCCAAAAAAAAAAAAAAAAAATTTTAAAAATGCTAAAGGATAAACATGCGTTCTAAATATTCATAATATCATCGAGTAAGAGTCTAATTTATCCCTTTTTGACAAGGGTTAAACAAATTCAAATTAAGTTTTAACAAGTTCTAATAAGATTTTCACAAATTCCAATTCAAAAATCACTATTGGCTGTAATGGCAAAGTATTGATTCTCATTTTTAAAAAAGGTTTTATAAGTTCATATAAGATTTTCACACATTGCAATTCAAAATCACCATTTGCTACAATGGCAAGGTATTAATTCTTACTTTTAATAAGGGTTTTACAAATTCAGATAAGGTTTTAATAAATTATGATAAGATTTTCATAAATTCCAATTCAAAATTCGCCACTTGTTACAGTGGCAAAGTATTGATTCCCACTTATGATTAGAGTTCCATAAATTCAGATAAAGTTTTAATCAGTTCCAATAAAATATTATCAAAAATGGTAATTAATACCTTGTCATTGTAGCAAGTGGTGATTTTTAAATTGAAATTTGTTAAAAAATTATATGAACTTGTTAAACTCTTGTAAAAAATTAAAACATTATATAAAGCTCTTGTAAAAAATGAGAGTACGTTTTTAAAACTCAAAGGACATTTATGTCATTTTTATTTAATTTTGAAAAGGACAAATCAAGCTCTTATACCTCTCTAGCATTATGAATATTCATAAGACCTTTTTCTCATTTCTTAAGAAAAATTTTCTAGGATTTTCCCTTAAAAAAAATTAAAAGTTAAATTATAAATATAATAGTCTTAAATATGCTGTCAACTGCTAATAGTATTAAACTATAGATGAATAATAAATTATAACAAATATAAGAAATTAGCAAAGCATTGACTGTTTGAGAAAACTATTTGATTAGAAATCTACACTCATTGAGTCATTCTCTCTAATTATCATAATTAACATCAAATTAATGCTAATTTGATAGCAATGACTTAGGGACTCAAGGACCCGTCTGGATCAAAAAAAGGTCGGAAATGAATGGAAAATATTTTGGCACATAAATGTTTGGTTTGCATTGAAATAGAAAATAGGTTGATAAGAAAATCTTTATATGATTTGAAGAAATGAGATTAAAAAAAAAAAAAAGAGAGCTAAAAGACCATTTTGCCTTGAAGTAAAAATATTATTTAAATGTTCATGGGATATACTAACCCTTTCATATCACATCCAAGATCACATCAAAGGGCTTTCATATCTTTAGACATTTTTCCTCCCCACTCAATAATTGGTTTCCACCAATTTTGTTGGAAACCAATTTTCATTCATATGACTGAAAATTGGTGGGCTCCAAAAAATATTTTCCCACAAAAATGACAAACCAAATGGCCGCCGCCGATGGGAAAATCCAATTTTCTCTATCCCTCCTCTCATTTTCCTTAAAACAAACAAGCCCTTAGAAGGAGAAAAGTGTAAGTGAAATCAAGCAAGGGCAATGCTAGGATTTGTACACGAGGGGGGCAAGATTATAAATGCAAAGTGTATAGGAACTGAAGAAAAATTTTATCTGTCATGCTTATCATGCAGCCTTTTCGAGCTGCTTTCTTGTCCGGATTCAAGCTCCCTAAGTCTGAAGGAAACAGAGAATTATAGCATCAAACTACTAATCATCATTCAGTATAACAGGAAAAAGATTGTTTCACTGTAGAGGTAAGAGATCCACGCAAAGAAGTCAATAAGAAGACCCTTAGATGGCAGACATTCTAAAATCCCGTTGAACCAAATTAGAAGCTCATATTTCTCTGGAGATGATAAGTAAAATACTAAAATATGTTTATGTCTGATATAACTGAAGGCACTGTCCTATATCTGTGTGTGCCAGCCAGTCCTTTGAATGAAACAGAAGAAGAAAGCGAATTTTACTTGTGGGTTATTTTTCATAGATCATGATCGACTCGTAAGAATGATATATACACTGATCATAACAAACTTTAAAAAGATTCGTTTTTTTAATAAATGGACTTACGATCATCATGACCAACTGATCATATGTATGTGTACAATCTGCACTGTATAATAAAAATTTATTATATAATACTCCCTCCAGTCCTAATTATAAAAACACTTTTGGAATTGGTTTTAGTCTTAATTATAAGAACAAGTTTTAACTTTTGTCAATTTTTTTCCTATAATACCCCTATTTATACTTTCCCAATAATAATTTAATAATACACCTATATGTTTGATAAAGTAAATAATGTTTGCAACTCATTAATGTCATATACACCTCAATTATACTTTTTTTTTTTTGTAAAATAATTTTGAATAATTTTTGTCATATTTTTCCTATATCACCCCTACTAATACTTTTTCCATAATAATTAATTTAACAACACGCTTATATTCTATTAAGTGAGAGATTCTATTTTATTTTTTATTTTTAAAATAAAATAATTTTAATATTCCTATAAAAATATTTTTTTTTTAACAAGTGGATAAGATAACTATGTCATATATTTAGGATAGGAGGAATAATTTTAGCTTAGAGGTAGCTTAAGGTTATGGGCTTTAACTATAAACTTTATCTATACGGGTATATTATTATGCAATTTGTAGAGTGATCGATGTTGGCGAATAGTAGGAAATTTGAAAGAGTCGGTGATTATTATAAATTGCAACTAAGTTTACGTTATGTAATTTTCAATTTTCAGTAGGGTTATTTTCGGAAAATAATTATAATTAACTAATTTAACTTCTTTCCTTAATCTCTCCAAATTCTAGTAAATAGCTCCTACAATTAGGACCGGAGGGAGTATATCATATGATATATACGGTATCACCAACAATTAGATTGTACTTGATCATATGTATAATTGTTGGTTAATTCCCCCAAAAAAAGGGAAAAGAAATCAAGGTTTCAGTACAACACTACAATATAAGTCAATTTTTGATAGCACTCAAACTCAATTCGATCAAAATTGATGGAAGTGGGTTTCTTACCTCACTCCATATTGGATGGTCTCTATTCCCCCGTCCTCCTCTCCTTCCCTACACGATAACCACAACATTAGCTATGATTTGTAACCAATGACTCCTCTTCTTTATTGTTGTTCAAAATGTAATAGTATTAGATGACTTATTTATTTTCGGGCGGGGATTTGCTATGATCATCTGCTCCTACAGTTATCTTCTCATCCTCTTTTTTTATACTACCATCTCAACTTTTAAATTGCAATATGAGCAATTCAAATTTGATGTTTTATAAAAATATTATTTTAAAATAGTTTTATCGTATTTTTAAATTATCATAACAAAAATTTAGCAGTTTTTGGATTTATTTAATTATTTAATATTTTTATAGATATTAAATATAAAGCGCTCATATTTCAATCTAGAGGTTTATATAAGCGGTTGGGGGAAGAGGATGTGAAGAGAATAATACGAGCATATGACCATAACCAATCTCTTTCAAGGACTACCAAGATATTAAATATAAACCGCTCATATTTCAATCTAAAGGTTTATATAAGCGGTTGAGGGAAGAGGATGTGAAGAGAATAATACGAGCATATCACCATAACCAATCTCTTTTAAGGACTACCAAGATTTAAAACCTAAAAATAAAATAAGTATATAATATATTTAAGCTAAAGTGATAATATTATAATATGTGTGAGGGTGTGTTTGTTTAATTGATATTATTCCTATTGAAACTCTTTTCTTCTTTTTTGCCTTCGATAGTAGTATAATTATAATATAAATAGTAGTATAATGTAATAAAGCTATCGTTGGCCACAAAAAATAATAATAAAGCTCTAATATATACTACTACAATAAGCCGCTAACCCAAATGCTCCTCCCAATCCGAGTCTCGCTATCGCTCAGGTGCCCCTGAGCCCAAAGTCGCAGAGCCGCCGTGTCTCAATCTCTCGCTCTCACGGGCTCAGTCGTGTTCGGCTTCCTCTGTATTTTCCCTTCATCACCGATCTCGTGCCTCGGTCTCTCTTGCAACCCTCCGCTACTCATTGGAGCCGGCAATAATGGAGAACGACACGCCAATTTTTCCCCAAGAAATCATCACAAGTATTCTCGTACGACTTAGGTAAAATCCCTAATCCGATTTCAATGTGTTTGTAAAGATTGGAAAAATCTGTTGAGAACCCCATCCTTCATTGCCGAACACCTCCACAATTCCGCTCGGCAAAACCCTTTACTTATTGTCGATAGTATTATCTCGAAGGTAATCCTTGGCACTTATATTTGCTTAATCATGAGATGCAAATCCATGAATTTGAGAACACACATATTATTGATCCCTTAATCTTTGGGGTGGGTCTATTCCGGTTAATGGCTTGCTCTGTGTGGAACTCGACGGTAAATCTCAAGATTCCCTTTGGCTTTGGAATCCCACTATTAGAGTGGTTAGACAAGTGCCAAAATCTCTCAACAATTATGAGTATAAGTGTTTTTCCGTAGGATTTGGGTTCAGCCCAATCATTGATGATTACAAGATTGTTAAACTCTTTTTGTCGGGATGTTTCGTTGTTCAAGGGGAAGTTTATTCCTTAAGGACGGGGTTATGGAGAAAAGTTGAAGTTGGGAAGTTAGAGGGTGTATATGGTCTCGGTGACGGCGGTTTCCCTTGTAACGGAGCTATCTTTTGGATTGGACAAAAGGAAGATGTGGAGGGGCACAAAAGTCGTCGTGATTTGATAGTTTCATTTGATATAGCAAAGGAAGTGTTCACATTGACACCATTTCCTCCCAAGACTTCTCGCCAAGGATGTTACAATACGCTTGCTTGCTATGAGAGCAAACTAGCTATATTTTTTCCAGTGACATTGAAAATTCGAATCGTATGTGATTGATTTGTGGGTGTTGGAGGAGTGTGCAGATCCATCCAAGGAGAGATGGAGATGGGCTAAAATATATACTAGCAGACCCAATCCATACTTGCTTTATCATCTGTCCGAGATATTATTTGGAGAAATGAAATTGTTTGCTCGGTGGAAGCTTTACCCGAACACCAAATCGAAGGTGAAGAGGAGGATTATGAAGGAAAAGCTGGTTTTGTGCAATCTCGCATCGATGAATTCAACTTTTTTGATATCCCAATATGTAGCTATAGTGCTGGTATTTTGGATTTTGTGGAAAGCCTTGCGCTACTTGACAACATCTATGTTTGAAAATTGCTAATATTTAATACCAAATGTTTCTTACCATATTTGACCTTTTATAAATTCTAGTGGCTTAGTTTTATGTAATTCAATCGCAGGTTTGTGGGTTATTTGGGACAAGCCAATCTGCCACGGTTTTATACATATTGAAGGGCGTTTATTAACGCTTACATTAAGTATTTCGTATTTAACTAAATTCTTTTTTTTTTTTTTTTTGGGAAATGAAACCACACACATATTAGTCCATATTACTAACCTCAAGTTTAGATGGTTTTTGGTATGTGTGTATATTTTCTGTTGTTACGAGTCAAAATGGCTCCATTTCCAATATTAGTGAATCTAAAGGGACAAGGCATGGAAGGAAGGAAGGTTAGCGGCTGAATTCTAGGATTTGCTTGATGGGGATAAAATGGGTATTAGAGTAATTGATTGAATATTTCCCTGATTCCTATTAGTCATGTTGCACAAGAAGGTGATAATAAGTGCTCCTACAACAATAAAAACAATAGGCCTTATCTCATTAAGTAAAGTTAGCTACATGAATCACATTATGGTTTTCTTTTTCTTTTGATAAACGCTCAAAATGCATTAAAATGATTAAATAACAGGACTAGTGGTGAAACCAGGAAAAAAATCTAGCCGGGCCAAAAAATAAACATATTGAACTACTCTTTTTTTTTTTTTTTTTGGTAAACATTGAACTACTCTCTTTAATTCTTATTATAAGGTACCGGCTAACAAGTATATTTGGTTTTTTTATAAAACACTTGCTTGTTTCCACATAGCATTAAATATTTTTTTTATGTATACCCATAATTAATATGATATTAGAATTTAGTGTAATTAATAGGGATAATATTGAAAATTACTTAAATTTTAGGATAAATTTAATTACTTTAAGCATTTTATTGACTTGTAAAAATTGTTAGTTGATTCCTTAAATAAAAACCAGAGGGAGTATTTACTAAATAGTATTAAATAACGGAAAATACAAACAAATAATAACAGATAATTATAAATTAAAATAATATATAAGATGATCTTGATCTTTTTAGTATTTCAAACAAGAAATTTTACTTTCCTCTCACAACCTAATGAGTAATGAAACAAACATTATCCTTATAGAGAAGATAAAAAATTAGCTGGGGCCAAATTTGTGGCCAAATAAAATATCATATAATAAATACATATATATTTTAATAAATTTTATAAGATCGATCGGGGCGGTGGGACAAGGCACCGGTGGCCATAAAGACCTTCCCGCCATTTGAACAGGACATTAGTTTTCTACAACCATAGGAGGACATGATTGTAGAATATTGAAAACATTACGATGAATTAACTTTACAACTAGATTTTTATATCAAGTTATCAACAACTAGATTTTGAAATATATCATTCATTCACCACTCTTATAATATAATTCTCTGTGACTATATGTAAAGTAAAGATAAAAAATAAAAATAAAATAAAAATTCTGCTCACCATCATAAAACAAAGCAAAGGTTGAGCGGATAAGAAATTTATAAATGAAATTATTAAGGCTTCGAGTATACTTTTAGTCTTTTAAGTTTATATGAGATATACTTTGATCCCTTAATTTTATAAAATATATTTTTGGTTTTATAATTCTAACATCGTTAATGTTAACGAAAAACATTGATGCAACAATCTCAAATGATGAATGTATGCACTTAAGTGATGACTTTGTGATTGAATGTTATTAATTTTAAATTTAAAATATATGTAAATTAAAAAATATCTAAAAACCTTATGAAACCATCAATATCAAAATCTTGATTGTATTTAAAATTTTAGTTTAATAGTCTAAATATAGTAGTTTAATAATCTAAATAGCAAAACCTCAATTTTATTTACAACGATTTGTCATTTTTTTTAGTGTAATAATATTGTTACGGTATAGAACACGAGATGTCGGCCGGGGGGTGGTAGATTGATCTTGGATGTATCGGCGGACACGGGTATCTATGAAGGAGATAACCAGGAGAGCGTGGGATCCGTACACGACAAAGGGGTGTGTGTGCACGGTGAGACCGTAGGTAAATAGTCTAGGTTTAGAGTGTGTGCACCTTGTTACTGCCTTCTATATTTATAGAGGCGTGCGGTGCGATATCCGAGGCACGCCATTAATGGGGGCCATTAATGGGCGGATATTGGACGATATCCCATTAATGTGACGTGTCATTGGGGGCGGATCTCGAGATACTTCCTAAATGGGACGGGTATCTCGGTGGATTGATATGATTGGGCGAATCCGCCTAGCCGGGATTTACGGCTCTCCGCCATGATTGGCGGATTACGCCTTCTGCTTGGGCCTTGCTATGAACTTGGAGGCTTTTGGGCCGGTCCGTAATGATTGCCCCGGCTTGGCGTTCATGTTGTTGGACGGCCGAGGTGTGTGATACTCCGGTCCGGCGTGTGACCGGGGCCTATGCTTTGGCCGGCCCGGCTCCTTATGCCGCGACTTACCTCGTGATGTCGCCTGGATGGTGCCTTGGGCCGTTCCAGGACCGGGCACATTAGGCGGCCTCGGATTTAAATGGTAAGTCCCCTGATTCGCGGGTAAACCGTTTGGTCTTCTTTCCGTAGCGCCATTATTGTGTCTTTCTGGCGTGTCGATTGGAAAGGGTGCGCATACGTCGCGCCGTTTCGTGTGCCGATTTGTGTGCGCATTTAATGCTCCTTCATCATGTCGTGCATTTCCCATCGTGTCCATGTTCAAAGACCGAAATGCCCCGGCGTTCCCTCTCCTTCTTCGTAGTTTTTGTTTTATATTTGCGTTTTTCACTATTTCACGCATACAATCTTGTATTGAACTTGCTCGAGTTTCTTTCCGTGAGAACTCCATTGTCCTACAATTTGGTCGTTCAAGTCATCCTCTTCGTTACATTTCACTCGTTCAAGTCATCTTCTTTGTTTCTATTCGGGTATTTTCCGTCCTTGCCTTTACTCTTTTACGGCATACTTCGTCTTGTTTAGATAATCTACGGTTTTTCCTCATTCTCTCGGCCTTCGAGTTTTCTTTTAAGATTAGTTTACGTGTTCTCGCTCTATATGCTCCTTCCCTTTGACGTGAAGTCGTAGTCCTTAGGTTCTAGTTCCTCTTTTGATGGATAGACATAGACCTTTCCTTAGAGTCGAACAACGCTCACCCCGAGGAAGAGGAGTTTCTTCACGCTCGTTACCCGAGAGCTTCTTCTTGGGTTCTTGGAACCGAGCTCCGAGGAAAGAGAGGTTAGCACCTCTTCGTCGAGGTGGGAATGGTTCTTACGGGCGGAAGTGGGCCTCAACCCATATCGCTAGAGCTTTGTCGCCTTCCATGGTTCGAATTCCGGCAAACACCGTTCCTACCTTTTCACCTTTCCGGGCGGGGTAGGTTCTTTTATCGGTTCTAGTGCTCCTGCCTTGATGGCCCAACCAATCGGTTTCGTGAGGGTCCATCCCTGCAAGTTTGGACCCTTATCCTAGTGATTATCTCGGCCCTGTTGGGACCTTGGTGAGAGTTCGTTTCACATCGCGCGTGGCGAAGACTTGAGCTACCTCGATTATTGGATCTTGTCGGCATCGGCGTCCTTTGGGTCCCCCTTAGGCGTGCCCTTTCATGCGAGTCCGCCGTCTGTTTTGCCTTCTAATCCTGTTTTTCAGGTATTTCCAACTCGCTAATTTCCTTTTATGTTGTATATAGGTTAATGGCTCCGAAATCTTTGCCTTCGAAAGAAAAGCCGAGGCGAGGCATCGGATTCTTCTAGTCCACCCGAGGCCCTATGTCGTAGATATCCTGGGTGTCCCACGAGGTCTTGAGGACCCGGTCCATTATGTCGGACGAGGATATCGCCGGTTAGACCTACCCACCATGGAGGGGTGCGTCCTCGCTGCCGGAAGCCGACGAGCTGTTTGTGTTGAGCGAGAAGTAGGCGGTCCCAATTTCTTTCATTTTTATCGGGATTACCTTACACGGGTTGGTGTTCGGTTTCCTTTCACCCGTTTTCAAATGCTTGCCCTGATGCACCTGAGACTCGCCCCGTCTCAACTTCATCCGAACGGGTGGGCTTACCTGGTAGCCTTCGAGCAATTGTGTCGTTCCTACCCGGTTCCAATCCCTTGTTCGACCAATCTCTTCTTCTATTATTTCGGCCCTTTTACCCCTGGCACTCCTAAGGAAGGTGATAAGTTAAAAGGGCTAGTGTCTCTCGCGTTAATCCCGAGGAAGCTTATGAAGCCTTTCTCGGAATCTTTTAAGCGGTTTAAGAGTGCGTTTTTAAGGTTGTCGCCGTGCCGTAAGCCGGCTTGGTTTGAAGGGGGTCGAGGCTGCCGTGTAGGGTGGCGCTTCCCTTTATCTTGGGTGGAGAATCATCACAAGGCCAGCCCCTCGTCCTTCCAGATCTCTCAAGAGGACCTCCTACCCGAGATGGTTCCTCACGTCCCAAGATTGGACGCCTTCGTGGAGCATTATGGCATCCTGAGTGCAGCCTTTTTCATATCCGGGGAGGGATCTAGGCCAATTCCTTCGAATTGTAGGAGTCCCTTGTTCGCCATGCTCTTTATTCCTTTAGTCATGTTTTGTATATTGGCTGCCTACTTTGTGCTTAGTGCTGATTTCCTCTTACCCAGTCCTTTTTTGCCCAAGACATGAAGGCCCTTCCGGCTACTTGAAGAAGGTGAATCCGGCCGCGGTTTCTTCGAGCGGTCGGTCTCGGAAAGCGGGCTGCCCCTACCAAGGCTACCATGCCGAGGCGATGCCCCCGTTGTGGCCAAGAAGGCCAAGGTTTCCGGTGTCGAGACTTCGGCCCCATCCGTGCCCTCCGGATCCCTCGGGCGGGCGTTCACGAAACTTCCAAAGGGAAGCGGGTTGTCGTTCCGGAGGGTGAAGGTGCAGCTGCGGGGCCGCGCCGTTCCTTACGCCTCGGTTCTTCCGGCGTCTTCGACCGCTCCGCCTCCTCCTCCTCCTTCAAGCTGGGCCCTTACGTCCTTCTTCGGTGCTTCCTCGGAGTTTCGTATTTGAAAAGGGGGTGACCAAGGATTTGGATGTAGCTTTTCTCCCCCTCGGGAGTTTATGGAGAGCCGGGCCTTGTCCCCTCCTAGTCGAGGAGGTGCTCGCCATGCCGAGCGGTACACGTGTAAGTCCGTTGGTTTCTGCAAGCTTATATGATTGTGAGGGAAAAATACGCCACGGCGGATGCGAGAGAACGAGAAAATTGAAGGCGTCGGGGTCGAGGTTGAGGCCAACCGAGAAGGCTCGGCGAGGCGGCGTCCGTAAAGGGCTTTAGCCGATGCGAGGCTAAGTTGCACCTTATGGAGGAGGAGCGGGATCTTTGCCGGCTTGAACGGGATGCGGCCAAGGATGCGTTTGTGAAGGTGGAAAAGATCTGCAACAGGCGCGAGAGGGGCGGAGAAGTCGGCCTCCCAATGTGTCCGGCCCAAAAGCGCGAGCGAGAGTATGGACGTGGTGAAGGCCCTTCACAAACAGCGTGATACGTTGTTTGATAAGGTTAAAGCCGTCGAGGAGGCTCGGCCGTATCGCGGTGGGAGCGCTTAAGTCGACGATTTGTTAAAGCGGTCACCCGATTGCCCGCTTTGAGAATGCTTGGAGCAGATCCGACTTTTGAATCCGAAGACGGAGCTTAACTTGGAGGGCTACGACTTTCGTGCCTTCGTGGAAGATGGAGTGTTAGTTTCGTATCGGCCTCCTTACGCCCATGCGTCCGGATCGGGAGGGGGAGAGTCGGATGCGGAGAGTGAGGCGACGAAGGATGCTCCGAGGCCGGTCCTTCTAGTTGAGTTTACTTTTTGTTGTTGGTGGGCGTTTGTGCCTTTGTATTTTGTTGATTCCGGCTTTTGTGCCGTAACTTTGTATGACTTGTAGAGGAATTTATTTATTCGCCCTTCCGCCAATTTCTTAAATTCCATTGTTTGAAATTTGTTGATTTGCATTGAATACAAGTCGTGTACTCGACCAACACTGCGGTGTGGGAGATTGGGGACGGGTTGTATGTCTTACCCCTCGGGGGTGTTGACTTAACCGCCTGCCTCATCCCGGCTTAAATGGCCGGAAAAGATGATAGGAACCGACTTAAGTGCGAGGCTTCCACATGCCGACCGAGGTGTCGATACCTTCGATCGACATTTTGACTTGATCGGTCGAGATGGGAGTCGCTTTCTTAAGTCGGGCGGCGTTGGACGCGTCAATTTCGCGAAGGCCACGTATGGCGTTTTCGCCGAGCTCTTACCAATGCGCGTCGGAATACAACGGCCGGTGTCATACATCTAGATGTTTTTCGTTTCGGCCGGGTATAAGTACCTCGGAGTCGGGTTTCGTAGGGCTTGGTGGCCTCGGCATTAAGCTTAAGCGAAAAATCGTGCACGTTGGCGCCTTCTCTTTGAGGTATTCCTTCATTAAATAAAGCAGCTCTAAAGAGCGTACAAATGGTCATAAATTATTCAAATGCAAAGCAAGGGAAAGTTGGAAATAAATTGCAAAAAACATGAAAGAAAGTAAGAAATGACCGAGCCGCAGTCTTGGGCTAGCTGTAGTAGATTTTCAACTTATCGGCGTTCCATGTCCTTTTAACCGGCTTTCTTGCCAAAGTTTCGAGAACATATGCCCCAGCGTCAAGCTTTTCTTTGACACGATACGGTCCCTCCCGGTTCTTTGCCGGTTTTCCGTCTCGGGAGTTCTTATTACCTATGTCGGCCCTTGAAGTACCAAGTTACCCCGGTTGAAGGATCGTGGTCGAACCTTGCGATTATATTTGTCGCGAGTAACTGCTTGGCGGCAAGTTCCGGCAATGAGCTGTGACTCGGATCTCATCTATTAGGTCTAGATCTGTCTTTAAGGCGTCGTCATTTGATCGGTCCCTCTGTCCGCTCGATCTTCCTCCACGATGGCTGCCCGATTTCCACTTGGAATCATTGCTTCACATCCATATGTCGGTAGGAAGGAGTTTCTGGGTAGAGGTGCGCACACTTGTCTGTATCCCATAGAACAACGTGGAGTTGTTCGGTCCAACTAGAGTCGGCCTTTAACATGCGTTTCTTTAATCCGTCGAGAATGATCTTATTGGCGGACTCGGCAGCCATTAGGCTGTGGATGTTCGACGGAAGAGAAGTGTTGTTTGATGTCGAGGTTGGACATTAAGGCACTGGAATCTTTGGTCGAGAAGCTGGGTTCCATTGTCGTGTGACGACTTCAGGTATCCGAACCAAGCGAAGATATTGTGACGAACGAATTTCATAATCTGGACGACGTGATTGTAGTTAATGCTTCCGCTTCAATCCATTTGGTGAAGTAGTCTACAGCGACAATGAGCCATTTAAGTTGTCCGGTGCCGGTTTAAATGGTCCAAGAATATCCATTCCCCACTTATAGAAGGGCCGGGAGCCGGCATCCCCTTTAACTCCGGCGGCGGCCATAAGATCCGCCGTGTTTCGCGGTTGTCACATCGCTTGGCGGCCTCCATGGCGTCGCGCATCATGGAGGGCCAATAATAGCCGGCGCGCAATGCCTTCCTTGCCAACGCCTTGCCGCCCATGTGTTGGCCGTTGCATCCCTCATGTATCTCGGTCAGTACATACCTTGACTCGGACTCGCCGAGGCATCGCATCATGGGGCGAGTGTACTCCTTTCCGGTATAGGCGATCATCGACCATAGTGTAAATGGCGGCTTCTCTCATCAACTTTTTGGCTTCGGTAGAGTACGTGGGAATGATCCCTCTTTCAAGGTAATCTTCAATTGGTTTTCTCCGGTCCGAGGCGGACGAGATAGTCATGATGCACGTGGGCTCGGCCAAGTCTGTTGGATGACGGTTCTATGACTCCGGGACCTTTGGTACTTGCGAGTTTGGAGAGGATGTCGGCCGGGCGTTCTCTTCTCTTGGAATGTGAGAGACAATGACTTCTTCAAATTCCATCATTACCTCTTTTGCTCTATTTAAGTACTTGGCCAACAAGGGGCCTTTCGCTTGATATCGCCATCGATCGTGCGGCGACGAGTTGTGAGTCGGTGAAAACCTTAACCCGCTTGGCTCCGCTTTCTTTAGCTTGAGACAATCCGGCTAAGGGGGCCTCGTACTCGGCTTGATTGTTGGAGGTCGGGAATTCCAGCTGGAGGGAATGCTCAGCGATTCCCTACGGGCTTTCCACAATGACTCTGCTCCGTTGCCTTTTAAGTTGGAAGACAGTCAACAAATACCCTCGAATTCGTTGTCGGTCATGACCGGAGTCAATTCCACGATGAAGTCCGCCAATACTGTGATTTGATTGCTGCCGTGCCTCAAAGGTGATGTCGAATTCAGATAATTCAATCGCCCGGCTCGTCATCCGTCAGCCAAATCCGGTTTGTGCAAAATCTGCCGGATCGGCTGGTTGGTCGGACCACAATCCGATGTCCCCTGGAAGTATGGGCGAAGTCGCCTTGCCGTTGTCGATAATGCGAATGCCATTTTCTCCAGCTTTTGATATCGAGCTCGGCGTTTTGTAACGCTTTGCTCACAAAGTAGATGGGTGTCTGTCCAGGCCTCGGTTTCCCTTACCAAGGCGGCGCTTACCGCTTCATCTCCTACCGAGAGGTATAGGAACAAGGTCTCCCCCGATCCGGCCGTTAGTACCGGCGGGGTTGCCAAGCATTTCTTAATTTCTTCAAAGGCCGTCTCATGTCCGTATTCCATCCTCCTGGGTTTCTTTCTTCAATAATTTAAAGAAAGGTAGAGCTTTCTCAGTGACCTCGGTAGGAATCTTGTCGGGCCGCCAAGCGACTGTCGGTTCTTGAACTTCCTTCTTGGAGTTGGGGGCCTGCATATCTAGCACGGCTTTGCATTTGTCGGATTGGCCTCAATCCCTCGGTTGGTCAACATAAAACCCAAAAATTTGCCGGCGGGCACCCCGAACGCACATTTAGCGGGTTCAACCCGATGCGGTATTGTCGTAATTTGTCAAAGCGTCTGCTCTAGATCCGGATATCTTTGCTCCGGGTGTTTTGACTTCACTATCATGTCGTCTATATATACCTCCACATTACGACCGATTTGATCTTCAAAGACTCGATTCATCATGCGTTGGTATGTAGCTCGGCATTCTTCAATCCAAATGGCATGACGTTGTAGCAATAGTTCGCCTTATCCGTCATGAAGGCGGTTCTCTCTTGATCGTCGGGGTGCATAGCGATCTGATTGTATCGGAATAGGCATCCATAAAAAGCGGTTGGTATCCGGCCGAGTTATCCACTTGGTCAATCTTGGGCATGGGAAAGGAGTCTTTCGGGCATGCTTTATTGATTGGTATAGTCGGTGCACACCCTCCATTTACCGGTTGGTTTTAACACCATGACCACGTTAGAGAGCTAGGTCGTGTATTGTATTTCTCTAATGAACCCGCCGCAAGGAGCTCTTCAATGTGACTCTCGAGGGCCTTTTGCACGTGTCGTCGAGATATTTCTTCTCTTACGGGCCCTTTGGTTTCGACCCGGCCATATGGCTAACTTGTGACGACGAAGTGTGGGTCGATCCGGGTATTTTGGGCGACGTCCAGGTGAAGACGTCCTGGTTTTTCCTTAAAAATTTGATCAGCCTTGCTTTGATCTCTGCGTCCATGTCCCTGCCGATTTTAGTTGTCTTGGAGGGATCCGTCCCGAGGATTAATTCCTCCAACTCTCCTTCCGGCTCGGGCGTGGGTTTTCTAGTTCACGGAGGTCCGGTTCTACCATGTTGACCGATTGCCGGGTCGCCCCTCTTTTCTCGTCATTAGTCATTACCTCGTTGGTTTGGAGCCGTGGCGGGGATGACGTCTTTTCCTCCTACACACGGAGGGCTTCGAAGTAACACTTTGCCGCGACGCTTTTCGGTCACCGGACACTTCAACCATCGATTCGATCATTGATCATTTTCAATTTCGGTGCTTGGTGGATGCCGGCATATCCCATTTGTGTATAGTGGGTCGGCCCGGTATAATGTTATAAGGGGAGCGGAAATCTGCCACTACAAACCTTACCCGTCGATTTGAAGGCTTCCTTAGTTCCCAAGGTCGATCCGAGGTCAACATATCCTTTTGGGAAGGAACGCTCTCCATTGAACCCGATGAGGGTAGATTTGCATGGCTTTAGGTCTTCGACATCGAGGTGCATTCTACGGTATGCATCCCGGCTTATTATGTCGGCCGAACTACTGCGTCGACAAATATCCGTTTGACTGGCGGTTACGACGATCCGGTGATGACCAATCCGTCTTGGTGGCGGGAATAACCTCCTTGAGCTCCTCGTCGGTGAAGACCAAGGGTGGTTTCGGGTTTGACGACGTGCCCTTGAACCTCGGCACCTCTTTTACCGTTAACACCTCTCGCAGGTATTTCTTGCGGCCGACTTATTGTATCTCCACCTCCTCCGAAGCCGCCCATCGATCCCGGTGCATTGGAGATCGGCGTCCAGAGTAGCCCTCGGAGGGCCGGTTCTCCGCTTCTTTTCGGAGTCGAAGCGTTCGTGGCTGGACTCACCTTGGCGGCTACCATTCCGCTTGCCGATTTCCCTTGAGTTTTGATGACGTATTGGCGTAGTTTCCCTTCTCTTACAAATTTTTCAATAGCATCCACGAGTTCGTAGCATTCGTCGGTGGTGTGGCCGGGACGATCGTGGAAGCCGCAAAACTTCCCCGGTCGTATTGGACCGGTTTACGAGAGGCTTTGGCTTGGTCACCTTCCTCATCTCGGTCTGCGCGACCTCCTTCCCATGTGGGATCGCGGGACATTCAAGGGGTATAGTTTCCGTACTTCCCCTTATTGTCCGTTCGTTCGTGCAGGCCGGCTCTCTACGCCACGTCTGCGAGGTTCCGCCTTGTGTTTGTCGGTCAGGTCTCTTCTTTCAGGTGATGAATTCCTTGCCTTCTCAGGCTCATCTGCATTGGCGATTTCCATTTGCTCGACGTCTAGATATTTCTTCGCTTCAGTATAGAATTCCGTCAAGGAATATACTCGATTCTTGCATAGATGTCGGGCCAGGCACGTCATCGAGTCCGGTCCGTTGACGAGGCGTGCACATGGACCTCTTCGGATAAGGATCGTACACTGTATTGCCGTATCTCGAACCGATCCGGATACTTTCGCAATGTTTCGCCCTTCTTTTGCTTCACTTTACTCGATGCGTGAATTGAGATTTCGGTTGTTTCTTCTTTGGTGGCAAAGTGTAATTCAAACTTACGACCAAGGTCTTCAAAATTCCGAATGGAATTATTGGGTAGCGAACTCAACCATTTGTGGGCCGGCCCGATTAGCGTGGCCGAGAAGAGTCTTAGTATCACCAGACCTTCTATTGATCTTACCCACATTAACTTTTCAAATAACTCGAGGTGATGACGTGGATCCTGGGTCCCATCATATTGGGGGAGGTCGGCTAGGTCAAAATTCTTCGGGTAAGGAGCCGTGGCCGTAGCTCGTGAGAATGGAGTCCCACCGCGCCGGCCAAGTATTTCATCTTATGCCGCGCGGCGATCCTCGTGTCCGAGGCGTAGTGATCGCCTCGTGTAGTTCGTCCGAGTCGATCACGATCTCGGTTCTCGGTTCCCTATCGTCATCATGGTGGTCGCTCGCCTTTGGCCTTCCCTATCCGGATCCGCAAAGGTGCCTCTTTGTGCCTTTTCGGGGTTGGTTGGCGATCTCGCTCCCTCTGCCGTCCCCCTCTTTCCGCCACGGGGATGTTGATTCGTTTACGGGCCGGTACGCGGACTATTGCTATCCGGGCGTACAACCTCCTTCCTCTTACGTGGGCTTTTCGGGATTCCGCGTTGAAAAAGGTTTTCAAGCTTTTCCTCTATCATTTGTTCGAGCATGAAAATCCTCCGCCTTTGGAGGTGATCGAACTTTTCCTTGTTTTCGAATCTCGAATCATCGCCTCTTAGGTTCTCCTTAGTATGCGGACGTCGGTGTCTAGTACGAGCGTCCGGAATGGGGTCTGTCGGGGCTGATCTTTTGGGGATTCTTCATGCGGGGATTTGTCGAGGGAAGGCGAGGTGGTTTCGAGTCGTAACGTATCCTCGGGATGGTCGATCATGGGTCGTGGCCGTCCGATCCGGGTCCGAGGTCGACTCGGGCCGCCCGAGGTTGATTTGGGGGTACCATGCTTTCCTCGTTTGGCCGGTCCAATTCTTTGGTTTTGCGTGTGGCTTCGGGTGTGAGCCATTGATGGTCACGGGGATAGAAATTTATGGTCCCCAGCGGTCGGCGCCAATGTTCGGTATAGAACACGGATGTCCGGCCGGGCCTGGTAGATTGATCTTGGATGTATCGGCGGACACTGGGTATCTATGAAGGAGATAACCGGGAGAGCGTGGGATCACCGTACACGACAAAGGGGTGTCTTGTGTGTGCACGGTGAGGCGTAGGTAAATAGTCTAGGTTTAGAGTGTGTGCACCTTGTTACCCGCCTTCTATATTTATAGAGGCGTACGGTGCGATATCCGAGGCACGCCATTAATGGGGGCCATTAATGGGGCGGATATTGGACGATATCCCATTAATGTGACGTGTCATTGGGGCGGATCTCGAGATACTTCCTAAATGGGACGGGTATCTCGGTGGATTGATATGATTGGGGCGAATCCCGCCTAGCCGGGATTTCGGCTCTCCCGCCATGATTGGCGGATTACGCCTTCCCGCTTGGGCCTTGCTATGGACTTGGAGGCTTTTGGGCCGGTCGTAACAAATATAAATATATTATAAAAATTAAAATTTAAATACGTTTTGTCGTTGCATAGTCATAACTTGAGTTTCTTACATTAATGTTTTTTGTCGGCAATATTAATGATGTTAGAAATATACGACTAAAAGAATAATTTATAAAGTTAAAAGACTAAAAGTATATTTTATGTAAAACTTAAAAGATAAAAAGTATAATTTAACCAAATATTAAAGGAAAAAGAGGAAAATAAAAAATGTAATTGGAATATAGGATAAGATACTCTCTTTGATACTAAATATAAGACTCGAGTTCACTTTTTTGAGGAGATCCACTAAGCTAATTAAATTTCTTTAAAGTAATTATAGTTATCATTTTTTCTCCAAACTAATTTGTATGATTTATAAATTGATATATAATTTAATCATACACAACATATAATATGATTAAATAACTAATTTAGCTTCCTTAATATCTCAAAAACAAAGTCAACTTGGTCTTATATTTAGGACAAGAGTTAGTAATTTCTTTATTTTCGGGACTAAGCTAGATTTAAAACCTAAAAGTGGGATAGATATATAATATATTTAAGTGATAATATTATAATATATAAATATATATTTGTGTGTGTGTGTGTGTGTGTTTTTTTTTTTTTACCATGAATATATATGTGTGTCTAAACTTTAATGGATAACATTATAATTATTTATTTATTTTTTGCCTCCGATAATATTATAATTATAATAGTATAAATAAAGCTCCCATACAAAAAGCCACTAACCCAAATGGGGGGTTATGCATCTATAATTACAATGGGTTGGACTCACACGCACGCACGTTGGACTCACCCACGACGATCCATACACTGGGTGAAGTCTCCCTTAATTTTAGGAAATGGGTTGGACTCACCCACAACGATCTCTATGCTGGGCGAAGTCTCCTTTTCTCTTAGATGATACTGATGTTGGGCAGGGCAAACCGTTTATTATCCTCAAGCGTTTACCTAGACACCCAAGAGTTAGGATGTCTCCCCTAGCGCCTTAACTAACTCCATGGTCGAACCTCTTTCCTTTAATGACAGTGTCCGACCATTACCAATTGAACCCAAAGATAAGGGGTAGTTTTTTTTTTTTTTTTTTTTTTTGTATCCCATCCGATTCACCAGAATTTTCGGTTTCGACTAATCCGGGTTTTGTCCCGTGTCGGGCTGACGGTCGGGGGGAAGAACTCCCGACACCATTTTTACCATTTCCACTCCTCAAACCGAGGACATGGTCGTGGGAAAGCAAATCCCTTACCATCTACTTCCAATGGTTGTTGGTAAGACGGGGGGGTAGTTGAGGGTTTTTTTTTTTTTTTTTTTTTTTTTTTTTTTTGCTAATTAGGCGAAGGGGGAGGGGGACCGATCCCGGGACCAAAGGGGAGGAGCCTAGCTCCAAATACCACTGCACTATGTGCGTTCTGGTAGTTGAGGGGTTGTTATAGATAACATATGGTAAAGAAGCATGTGGGCCATTAAAAAGAGAAATGTGAGTTTTAGGGCTCGAGAAAAAGCCCAAATGCTTTGTGCAACCAAGTTCGCCCACGTATGCACCACCCGAAGTGAATTTGAGTTGCCTAGGGAGTGTGACATGTTTCTAGAAACATTCAGCTATAATGTTGGCTCTTTTTTTTTTTTTTTTAAAAGGAAGAGAGATTGGAATTCAGGAAAAACTCTAATTAAATCAAGTTGAAATATCAAAATTTAAATTTAGATATACATTTTTAGTAAATTCCTAATCAGGCCAACTAGGCTCACTAGAAATTTTTAAATATGGTTAAGAGATTAGAATGCTCCGTGTAGTTAAAAAAAAAAAAACAATTGAATGTAAATGTAATGTTTTGATTATTTTAGTTAGACTTAATTGGGATTTTCCCTTTATTTTTAATTCCTTTATCTATTTGTTTTATGTTTTTGCGTTGATATCTAGAGATAAGATTTTTTTTTTTTTTTTTGTGTGGTTTCATTTAGCGAGTGATACCGAAGACCGGTCGTGCAAATATATACATAACAAGATTTGTGTCATCCTAATGCTTACCTCATGAAAATCATTATATATGATAGTATGGGTTAATGTGCATTTTTGTCCTTAAAGTATACGCCCAGGAGTAATTTTGCCCATGAAGTTTTCGGTGTAGCAATGTTGCCCCCGAAGTTTAAAACGGAGCAATGTTGCCCTCCGTTAAAACCTTAACGGTCAACGTTAGGGTTTTTAACGGAGGGGCAACATTGCTCCAAAAAAAAAGTAGCAATTTTGCCCCTGAAGTTTAAAAACGGAGCAATGTTGCCCCTCCGTTAAAAACCCTAACTGGTCAACTAACGTTGACCCTCCGTTAAAAACCCTAACGGTCAACTAACGTTGACCGTTAGTTGACCGTTAGGGTTTTTAACGGAGGGGCAACATTGCTCCTTTTTTAAACTTCAGGGGCAACATTGCTACGCCGAAAACTTCAAGGGCAAAATTGCTCCTGGGCGCATACTTTAAGAGCAAAAATGCACCTTAACCCTAGTAGTATAGTATACATACAAGAAAAACTTTATTTTAAGTTTTAAGTTCTAAGTGATCAAGAAAATGTTAAAAAAGTTTAACAAAAAATTCAAATGTTAGAAAAGTCCCGTCAACAACTCTTTATATTGGATTAACAACTCACATCGTGAGATTAACTATTCCATCTATAAAATTGACGACTTTTTAAGACTTTTCTATGATCTGAATTTTTTAGATTTTTTTTTGACATTTTCTTGATTTGGAATTTTCTCTATACAAATGTGTCGGACCCATACAATCATTACTTCTCATAATATGTGGTACTTCTCATGATATGTGGGATCCACACATCATTTGTCTTCGTCTCCAATCTCTTCCGCCAACTTGGTTCATTTGTGTTAAAAATTTGGTAAGGAAAAAATTACATCTAATGACCCAAGATGACAATTACACCAAAGAACCCATTTCCTATCAGTATAAATACCCACGCCGGGTAAGGCAGAAACAGAATGAGAAAAAGAGAGTCGCAGCGAGAGAGGGAGAGAAAAGGAAGAGGAAAGTGTGCGGAATTTAAAGCTCAGGAAGGATATCTTGAATGAGAATTATTTCCTACTTTCCCTTTTGATTTTATCCCATATTTCTTTTAATTTTATAATATAATAAAACTACAGTTGGCCCCAAAAAATAATAATAAAGCTATCATATATACTACTACAATAAGCCGCTAACCCTCATGCTCCTCCCACCCCCGTCTCGCTATCGCTCCAGTGGTGGAACTAGAAAAAATTTTCCGCTAGGGCCAAAAAATAAATATATTGAACTACTCCCTTTAATTCTTATTATAAGACACTAACTAATAAGTATATTTGGTCTTTTTTATAAGACACTTGCTTGTTTCCAAATAGCATTAAATATTTTTTTTCCATGTACACCCATAATTAAAAAGGTAGTGAGTGAGAGTAATAATTAATAAAAATTAATTATTACTCTTTTTTTTCGAGCAAAAAAAAAAAAAAAGAGTAATAAGTAATTTAGCTTCCTTAATATTTCTAAAAAAGTTAACTAGGTCTTATATTTACGAAAACATATAGTAATTTCATATTTTCGGGACTAAGCTAGATTTAAAACCTAAAAATGAGATACATATATAATATATTTAAGTTTAAATGATAATACTATAATATATATGTGTTTTTTTTGTCAAAATATATGTGTTATAATCATTGTTTTGCCTTCGATAATATTATAATTATAATTGTATAAATAAAGCTACTATACAAAAAGCCATGAACCCAAATGCATCGAACTAAACTGGTGACTATGCATAGTATAAGCGGGTATGGCTGAAGAAACTGTAGAAATTAGAGTTGCTCTTCTAACCAGAGAGAATGAAGTAACCTTCCATTGGGACAACCTGCCTTAACTTTATCGACCACTGCCGGAAGGGACTCCTTCCCGACCTTCTTATGGTGGAGTTGCACCCCGATACTTCCCAATATTTGATGTCTAAGTGAACTCGAGAATATTAATCAGCTCCGTACGCCTAATATGATTAATATTCTTTGAGAAAAATCTTTGAGTCTTAGAAGAATTGATATTGAGTGACAAGCATTCACAAAATTGAGACAAACACTCCCTTACCATCTCTGTTGTAGAAGAGAAGCTTCAGTAAACAGGATGATATCATCGACAAAGAACAAGTGGGATATCGGTGGCCCAATCTTAGTGAGCCTAATGGGTTTCTATATTCCCCCCTCCTTCCTTTCTTGAATCATATGTGCTAGTTTCTTAATGCGGATCACGAACAAGTAGGGCAAAAGAGGATCTCCCGACGGACTCCACGTGAAGACTCAAAACACTCGCTTTACTACCATTCCATAAAAGTTGTCGCTTTGCGCAAGTGCTCACACACCGCTCCACCAACCGATTGAGATTCAAAGGAAGATCCAACTTGACTAGACCCTTGAGAAGAAACTTTCGGTTCTATCATACGCCTTCTCTAGATCTATTTTAATAGCCATAAACCTCTCTTCCCTCCCATCATGCCCATAAAATGAATCACCTCTTGAGCTACAATGATAAGAGCTAAGACGTCCCGGCACAAAGCCTTTGGTTTGGAGAAATAACATGTGACATGAAGCATTTCATTCTCTTAGCCACAACCTTTATAATCAACTTATACATGACATTGCATAAGCTAATTGGCTTGAGGTCTCTAAAAGTCTCTAGGTGATCCTTCTTGGGAATCAAGACAATAAGAGTCCCATTCACGTCTCTAATCATCTCAGGATGGCAGAAAGCTTGCTTAGCAAATTTTAACCATAAACTCCCAAACCGTTTCCCATTAATGTTGAAAGAACAAGGCATTGAATCCATTTGGCCTCGGGGATTTGAGCGCACCCATACTAAACAAAGCCTCCTTAATCTCAATCTCAGCTTCCTCAACTTCCCTACTACACACCCTTTTCAGCATCTCGTAATCTTGGAATAAGAGAGACACCACAATCAAGAATGAGGCGTACTACAATATCTTCTTCAAACAGTATGGAAGTGGGTTCTTACCTCACTCCATATTTGATGGTCTCTATTTCCCCCTCGTCCTTCTACTCTCTCTCCTTTTCTACACCCACAACATTAGCAATGATCCTCCATGTTAACGGCAATGACAATCCCCATTTGGTGACGGCAAATATAGTCATTTTATGTTTGTCGCTATTATTTGTAACTAACGACTCCTCTTATTTGTTGTTGTTCAACGGGGACCATCCTTGCATCGAACATAATTTAAATTTTAGTCCGAGTAGTAGTACCTATTTATAAATTTAAATTAACCATTTAAAATTCAAAAATGAAAATACTAAAGCAAAAGAAGGAAAAATACAACGGTGTAATAGGATAAGATAACTTACTTATTTTCGGGGAGAGAGTGGCTACGGTCATATGCTTTTACCGTTATCTTCTCATCATCTTTCCCTTCACTATCATATCAACTTTTAGATTGAAATCTAAGCCATTGATTTAATATCTCATAAAAATATTCTTTTTAAATATATAAATATTTTTTTAATTTCAGTTTTAAATTATAAAAGATAAATAATATTATTGATTTATATTAAAGAATTAAAAATTGAAAATTGAAATACTAACTAAATTACTATTTAAAAGCTCACATTTATGTGTTAAGGAAAATTATTCTGATTTAGGTTAATATTGGTAAAAAAGATTTTTATTTCAATTTAATTTTGCAAAAGGTGAAGTTGGCATGAGATATATATATATATATTTTTTTTGCTTTTATCTCACCCGATAAAAAAAATAAGGGAAAATTATGATAAAGGACCTAAGAAAAATAATATTTATTAAGAAGGACCATAAAAATGGTAATTATTTTGAAGGACCATAAATTAAAACATTAAAATAGAAAAGACTAAATTGCCCTTAGCAAATTTCCTATATTCTCTTTAATTAAATTAGAATCTAGAATGATTGATGAATAATCACACATAGAGATCAATTTGATTTAATTAGCAGATTCCGATGTGATTATCCATCAATCATTTTGATTTAATTAGAGAATATAGAAAATCGGAAAAAAATGAAATTTAGTCTTTTTATTTTAATATTTTAATTTCTGATTTAGGTCCTTCAAAATAATTACCATTTTTATTCTTTTAATAAATATTATTTTTCTCAGGTCCTTTATTATAATTTTCCCTAAAAATAACAACTTTTTTTTTTAAAAAACAAAAAACCTCACATTTTTTTTATCATTAATACAATTAATTGACTTTCAATTAAAATATATTTAATTGATATCAATGATACTATTATGGCATGACATACTTGAATTATTCTTGATTATCTTTTTATGTAAAGTCAATATAAATTCATAAATAGGAGAGAGAAGAAGAGAAAAAGAGAGGAGGAGTATTAAAGTTATTTTACACAGAATTTGAAATCCTAAATTAGATTGATGACTTAATTAATGATTTATTAAATTTATTTTTAGAATTTTTCTATTTTAAGTAGTTTTATATGGAGTTTTCCCTTGATTTTATCCCATATTTCTTTTAATTTTATAACAAGTACTATAATGTAGCAATAAAGCTACCGTTGGCGTCAAAAAATAATAATAAAGCTATAATATATTCGACTACAATAAGCCGCTAATCCTAATGGTCCTCCCAACCCCAGTCTCGCTATCGTTCAGGCGCCCCAAAGTCGCAGAGCTGCCGTCTCTCTATCTCTCGCTCTCACAGGCTCAGTCGTGTTAGGCTTCCTCTATATTCTGCCTTCATCACCGATCACCGTCTCTGCCTAAGTTTCTACTTCATTCCTCCGCTACTCATCGTCACTTCATTGGAGCGGACAACAATGGAGAACAACACGCCAATTTTTCCCCAAGAAATCATCGCAAGTATTCTGGTACGACTTCCGGTAAAATCCCTAATCCGATTTCAATGTGTTTGTAAAGATTGGAAGAATTTGTTCAGAACCCCATCCTTCATTGCCGAACACCTCCACCATTCCACTCGGCGAAACCCTTTACTTGTTGTCAATAGTAATGTCTCTGAAGGTACTCCTTGGCACTTATGTTTGCTCAATTGTGAGATGAAATTCTCTGAATTTCAGAACACACATATCATTGATTCCGTGATGTCGGGGTGGGCTTATTGCTGTAATGGCATGACCTCTGTGATGTCGGGGTGGCTTTATTCCAGTAATGGCTTGCTCTGTGTGAAACTCAGTAGGAATTCTCAAGATTGTCTTTGGTTGTGGAATCCATCTATTAAAGTAGTCAGACAAGTGCCAAAATCTCTTAACGAGCCTGAGCGTTTCTCTGTAGGATTTGGATTCAGCCCAATCATTAATGACTACAAGATTGTGAAATTTTTTCTTCCCGGATTTTTCGTCGTTGTTCAAGCTGAAGTTTATTCATTAAGGACGGGTTTATGGAGAAAAGTTGAAGTCAGGAACTTAGAGGGTGTATATGGTCTCGCTCGTGGCGCTTTCTCTTGTAATGGAGCTATCTTTTGGATTGGACAAAAGAAAGATATGGAGGGGCATAACAAAAGTCATCTTGAATTGATAGTTTCATTTGATATAGCAAGGGAAGTATTTACATTGATACCATTTCCTACTATGAGTTATGACTATGGATGGTACAAGCTTAAGCTTGCCAGCTTTGAGAACAAACTAGCTTTATTTTTTCCCAATGACACTGAAAATTTTGAATCATGGGCGATTGATTTGTGGGTGTTGGAGGAGTGCACAGATCCATCCAGAGAGAGATGGAGCTGGACTAAAATATATACTAGCAGACCCAATCCATACAGCTATAGCTTTATCATTTGTCCAGAGATTATTTGGAGAAATGAAATTGTTTGCTCGGTGGAAGCATTCAAAGGTGAAGAGGAAGAGGAGGCATTCGAAGGTGAAGAGGAAGAGGAGGATTATGAAGGAAAGGTTGTTTTGTGCAATCTCACCACTGATGAATTCAACTGCTTTGAAATCCCAATATGTAGCTCTAGTCCTGGGATTTTGGAGTATGTGGAAAGCCTGGTGCTACTTGACAATATCCATGTTTAAAAATTCTTTTTTTTTTTTTGGCTGAAGAAAAATGCTAATATTTAATACCAAATGTTTCTTACCATATTTGACCTTTTATAAATTCTGGTTGCTTAGTTTTATGTAATTCAATCGATGGTTTGTCGATTATTTGGGACAAGCCAATCTGCCCCTGGTTTTATATATATTGGAGTAATTTTTTTTTTTTTTTTTTTTTTTTTTTTTTTTTTTTTTTTGGGAAATGAAACCACACACATATTAGTCAAATGGGTATTAGAGTAATTGATGGAATATTTATTATAGTCATGTTGCACAAGATGGTCACAATAAAAACAAAAACAACTGGCCTTATTTCACTAAGTGCTCAAAATGCATTAAAATGATTAAATAACAGTAAATTAGTTTTCTACCACCATACGAGGACATGATTGTAGAATATTGAGGACATGATTGTAGAATATTGAAAACATTCTGATGAATTAACTTTACAACTAGATTTTTATATCAAGTTATCAACAGCTTTTGAAATATATCATTCATTCACCACTCTTATAATTCTACTGTGACTATATGTAAAGTAAAGATAAAAAATAAAATAAAATAAAAATGATGCTCACCATCATAAAACAAAGCACGTTGAGGTAGATGAGAAATTTATCAATGAAAATATTAATGCTAAAGTATGCTTTTAGTCTTTTAAGTTTATATAAGGTATGCTTTGATCCCTTAATTTTATAAAATATACTTTTTTGGTCTTATAATTTTAACATTATTAATGTTGTTAACCGAAAATGTTGATGCAACAATCTCAAATGATGACTGTATGAACTTAAGTAATGAATATATAATTAAATGTTATTAATCTTAAATTTAAAATATGTGTAAAATGAAAAATACTAAAAACCTTATCAAACAGTGAATATCAAAATCTTGATTGTATTAAAAATTTTAGTTTAATAGTCTAAATAGCAAAACTTGATTTTATTTATAGTGATTTGTCAATTTATTTTATTAAACATAAACATGTTATATGTTTTGCCAGCTGCATAATCGTCATATCAGTTTTCTGCATTAAAGTTTTTCATTAGCAATATTAACGATGTTAGAAATATAAAAGTGTAATTTATAAAGTTTAGGGCTAAAAATATATTTTATGTAAAACTTAAACGATAAAAAGTATACTTTGACCAAATATTAAAGAAAAAAGAGGAAAATAAAAAATGTAAAAGGACAAGATACTCTCTTTGGTTCTAAATATAAGACAAATTGACTTTTTTGGGGAAGATTCATTAAGCTAATTAGATTTCTTTAAAGTATTTATATTTATTATTTTTTCTCCAAACTAATTTGTATGACTTATAAACTGATATATAACTTAATCATCTACAACATATGATATGATTAAATAAGTAATTTATCTTCTTAATATCTCTAAAAAAAGTTAACTATGTCTTATATTTATGACAACATATAGTAATTTCTTATTTTCAGGACTAAGCCAGATTTAAAACCTAAAAGTGAGATACATATATAATATATTTAAGTTTAAATGATAATACTATAATATATATGTGTTTTTTTGTTGTTGTCAAAATATATGTGTGTTTAAACTTTAATAGATAACATTATAATTATTGTTTTGCCTTCGATAATATTATAATTATAATAGTATAAATAAAGCTACTATACAAAAAGCCACGAACCCAAATGCATCGAACCAAACTGGGGACTATGCATAGTATACATAGGTATGGCTGAAGAAACTGTAGAAATTAGAGTTGCTCTTCTTACCAGAGAGAATGAAGTAGCCTTCCACTAGGACAACTGCCTTAGCTTTATCGACCACTGCCGAAAAGGACTCCTTCTCAACCTTCTTATGGTGGAGTTGCACCCCCAGATACTTCCCAAGATTTGATGTTTAAGTGAACTCGAGAATATTACTCAACTTCGTACGCCTAATATGATTAATATTCTTTGAGAAAAATCTATGAAAGAATTGATCTTAAGTCCCAAGCATTCACAAAATTGAGACAAACACTCCCTTACCATCTCTGCTTGTAGAAGAGAAGCTTCCGTAAACATGATAATATCATCGACAAATAACAGGTGGGATATCGGTGGCCCAATCTTAGTGAGCCTAATGGGTCTTCCTTTCTTGAATCATATGTGCTAGTTTCTTAATGCAGATCATGAACAAGTAGGGAAAAAGAGGATCTCCCTCACAGACTCCACGCGAAGACTCAAAACACTCTGCTTTACTACCAGTCCATAAAAGTTGTAGCTTTGCAGTGCTTACACACTGCTCCACCAACTGAATGAGATTCAGAGGAAGATCCAGCTTGTCTAGACCCTTGAGAAGAAACTTTCAGTTCACCCGATCATACGCCTTCTCTAGATCTATTTTAATAGCCATAAAACCCCTCTTCCCTCCCATCATGCACATAAAATTAATCACCTCTTGAGCTACAATGATATTATCAGAGCTAAGACGTCCTGGCACAAAGCTGCACTGGTTTGGAGAAATAACATGTGACATGAAGCATTTCATTCTCTTAGCTACAACCTTTATAATCAACTTATACATGACATTGCATAAGCTAATTGGCCTGAGGTCTCTAAAAGTCTCTAGGTGATCCTTCTTGGGAATCAAGATAATAAGAGTCCCATTCACATCTCGAATCATCTCAGGATGGCGGAAAGCTTGCTTAGCAAATTTTAACCATAAACTCCCAAACCGTTTCCCACTAATGTTGAAAGAACAAGGCATTGAATCTGTTACACCTCCACCGGCCTCGCCCTTTCGGGTGGCGGGTTAGAGGGATTCCTTTTAAAGATTACCTTTCCCTTATTATTAGTCCATTTAATGATAAATCAGAGTACGCGTAGCAGAGCACAGGATCGGTTTGAACAAACTACGTACTGGTAAAAAGTAAAAGTCAACAAAAAGTAAAGTCCCTAGGGGGTTAGGTTACAATCATCCGGAAGTAGGTATTTAGATTATAAGTACAGTCATCCAAAATATAAAGTACAAAATACGATAGGGCATCCCCTATCCTTCATCTGCCCATCCATCCCTACCTTTGCAAAAAGGCCTTTATAAGTCAAGCACGATCCCCTGCGTCACCACAAGCTTCTGAGGTCCATTATTGGCCCGCAGAATAACCGTTAATACTCATGCACTATATGTGAAATGTGTATGTATGCAAACATGTGAGTGTGTGTAACAGAAATGATGTGCTAAATATGCCACAATGTGCAAACAGACACAAATACCACAACACGTCTTCGCACCGTCAGGCCGCCTTACCAAGACAGGCCTCAGAAATACCAGAATCACAAGCCCGTCTCCGTAGAGTCGCCATGTAGGCAGACCCCGGCAGGCACCCTCGGCGCTAGGGTCACAATCACAAGCATGATCTGTATGCATATTTGGCAAACAATACAAAAACACACATATGGCAAGTAAACACATACATCAAACACATAAAATGCCGGAGTCAAGAGGTTACTATCTGGTATGGTGAATATTGATTTTACTATCTTTATGCTTAGTGGCCTTTCCAAAAATACCCCTGGCCTAAAGACATAAAAATACACCATTTTTAGTATTTACAGAAATGCCCTTACATTTCTTTTTGCTAAAACTGAGCCCTACATGAAATTTCCAGAAGTTCCATGTTTCTAGCCCAAATTTGGGGATTTTTCATAAATTCCAAAAAAATCATATTGGTATGACACTAGTGCCATTAAAACCGTTGAAAAGTATATTTTACATTAAAAATATACTTAGACCCTATAAGTACAAATATTTTGGCATGTTGCTTACTTTTCATCCTCTGGTCCAGATTCGCGTCACTGGTCCTAGCCCCTTTTTCAACCACTTATTTCACCAAGAAAATATTATCCAAATCCATCATATTATATATGTAGATTCATGCCCCAGATGTCTAGTTTTCACATGTAAAATTTCAGATCAAAAAAGTTTATCTACCCCTTCAAAAACGCGTTAGAAGGTTTACTGTCCAGATTTACTGAAGCTGGCAGCAAGCCCTTTCATGGGGTTTTCGGTGTTTTCAACTTCGGAGACTTTAACCATAACTTTACCCTATACAAAACCTCATTCCAGAGCCTTTGGTGACTCTAATAATGAAAAAATCCAGCCCCAAAACCAAGCTTCTACTATTTGCACGAATTTTTCTTTCTCAAGAACTCAAGAAAAGAAGTTGTCGGGGTTACCTGGAATCGGAGAGTTGGTGAAGGAACTTGGGATTTTGAGCTTGGAAACCCTAACAACGGAGGCTGACTGGTCCTCTTGAGTTCTCTGGAATTTTCTCCCCATAAAGGTGAAAAGAAGAGGTTAAAACACCTTTTTAATAAAGGTGAATTGACCCAGTTGACTTTGGAATTACCCGGTGTAATTTCTGGCTGGTAGGGAGTAATTTGGATCTGTAATTTTTGGCTTAACCTCCAAGTAAATATAGAAAAGTCCAGGGGAGTCCAGCTGCTTGCCATGTGGCGCATCCCCATCAAAAGAGAGCAGATTCTTATCTGCTTTTGGGGCAAAACACCTATTTGGCCCGAAACTTTTGAAAATTGCAATTTTGGCCCAGAACTTTTTATTAATTACCAAGCTTCCCCCACGTTTTTGTCTCCCCAAATGGACACATGTGGCACCATTTTGGGCCCACATGTCTGCCCAAATCAATTTTTTACCCATTTATTCCCATTTTGCCCCTGTTCTCCAAATGTGGGACCTGCGGTTCGACTTTTACACCGACTTTTCTTTCTTTCTTCTAAGTAATTATTTTCAATGATTAAAGGGAGTGTGTGACGTCTAAGGGGCTCCACACATTGGGTCTCTGACATTCAATTCCCTTTTCCCTCACTTTTCTAGTCCAGTTCCCGATCTACCGGTCCGTGAGGGTCCCACCGACCATCAAGGTGGTTCCCTTTGCACTTTTCTTTATCTTTTCTAGACTTTTCCTTCTTGAATAGACACTCCTATGTAACACTTTCCAAACTTCATGGAGTGACCCAACACTTGACCTACTTAGTCCAAAGGAACCCCTAATCGATCCCTATCGATCCCCTTTTTGTCGATTTAGCGTCTGTGGGACCCGCGTAACACGTTTTGGCCGAAGGGTGACTTAAATCACCTGTTTTCCTCTTTTTTATCATAGTAATCAAAATTTAAAATTATAAGGTCCAGGGATTGACTATTTCGCCCTTGCTTTTACTTCTTTAGATTATTACGCCAATTAATTGATCAAAATGAAATAAAATAATACTAATAACGACGATAATTGAAAGTAAAGCTTCTCATTAATTCCACTATAATTACAAGTACAAAAGTTACAACTGTAGGGGTGTTACAAAATCCATCTGGCCTCGGGGATTTGAGTGCACCCATACTAAACAAAGCCTCCTTAATCTCAATCTCAGCTTCCTCAACTTCCCTACTACACACCCTTTTCTGCATCTCGTAATCTTGGAATAAGAGAGACATCACAATCAAGAATGGGGCATACTACAATATCTTCTTCAAACAGTATGGAAGTGGGTTCTTACCTCACTCCATATTTGATGGTCTCTATTTACCCCTCGTCCTTCTACTCTCTCTCCTTTTCTACACCCACAACATTAGTAATGATCCTCCATTTTAACGGTAATGACAATCCCCCACTGGTGACAGCAAATATAGTCATTCCTTGTTTGTCGCTATTATTTGTAACTAACGACTCCTCTTATTTGTTGTTGTTCAACAGCGACCATCCTTGCATCGAACATAATTTAAATTTTAGTCCAGTAATAGTACCTATTTATAAATTTAAATTAACCATTTAAAATTCAAGAATGAAAATATTAAAGCAAAAGAAGGAAAAATACAAAGATGTAATAGGATAAGATAACTTACTTATTTTCAGGGAGGGAGTGGCTACGATCATATGCTTTTACCGTTATCTTCTCATCATCTTCCCCTTCACTACCATATAAGCTTTTAGATTGAAATCTAAGCCATTCAAATTTAATGTCTCCTAAAAATATTCTTTTTAAATATATAAGTATTTTTTAAATTTCAGTTTTAAATTATAGTAACTAAAATTTAGCAGTTTTTTGAATTTATTTACTCTTTTAATATTTTTATGGACATTAAATATAAACCGCTCATATTTCAATCTAAACGCTCATATGAGTAGTTGGGGGAAGAAGATGTGAAGAGCATATGACCATAGCCAATCTCTTTCAGGGACTACCAAAATTTAAAACCTAAAAATAAAATACATATATGTTACGGACCGGCCCAAGGCCCAAATCCGAGAGATGGCCCAACTAAGGGCATATCATAGAGTATAACGTGTCAAGCACACGAGAAGAATTTGATATCATAACGGATCCTATCTATCAGCATCCATCAACATTATTGGAGTATTTGGATCATATCTACGTGATATACGCCCAAGATACTCGCCCCGAATATCATGCACAGCCGAGATATCCGCCACTGAAGCCTCTATAAATACATAGGTCAACCACACAGGTGCACATGTTCTAACTACTACTCTTTACATTCAGTCACACTGTGCACACGCAACACCCCCTATAGCGTGTACAGTGACCCAAGCTCCCTTGAGTATCTGCTCCATAGATATCCAGGTCAAGTCCAACGATCCAATATCGAAGTAGCAGCCCTAGGCTAGACATCTGTGTTCTACACTAGAACATTGGCGCTGATCGTGGGGTCATTAAATTTCATCCCTGTGACCACCGATGGCTAACACCAGAAGCAGCAGTCGGAATCATCAGCCTAGCCAACCACCGACTGGGCCCAATAATAGTCGTGTTCAGAGTCAACCACAGTGAAGCAACACCCTAGAGGGTAACGTTTCTAATACCGCATCATCCCCTCCCGTGGACGATAAAACACGTGAGGCGGCAACAAAGGAAACCCCGCGTGAGGACACCCCGGAGGGTCGTGTGTCCTACACCACATCTTCCCCTTCTGTGGTTCGCGGGTCCTGAGAAGCGGTTGCCAAAGAGATCCCGGATCCAACCACCGATGTTCGTACTTTGCAAAAAGTACAGGAGTCAATGCTCCAGAGGTTCAAGAACAAGGAAAAGTGGGATCACCTTCAGCGCCAAGAAGACTTCAGGGTCCTCGAGCAGATGATGGTCGACCGATTAAAGAAGTTTGAAAACCTAGTTCAGAATGGAACTCGGAAAGACACACAAAGAGGAAAAGAAAAAGTGATAATTCAGAATAGCAGTTCGTCTGACAGTTCAGAACTAAGGTCAAATCGTAGAACGGGAAGAGCTACGGGTACGGGACGAGAACGCCAATCAACCTCGGCCCTGAAGAAATCACGATTATCTCGAATCGTGGACGATCAAGACCGAGTTTATAAGGAAGTTCGATTCGATAAGCATGTCCGAGGTGATAATGAAGACCGAGATTATGATGAAGAAGACCGAGATCACGAGGAGGACAATTACTCGGATGGATACCGAGGTGTGCAGAAGGCACCCCGGTCACACGTCTCACCCAGAGAATACAAGATGAAGTACTTAACGGGATCAGGCGGAACACCGTTCTCAAAGGCGACGGCCGCAACGCCTTATCCGAAGAATTTTGATTTAGCCGATCTCCCAAAGTATGACGGGACCCAAGACCCGCGCACTCACCTTGAGATATTTGAGAAGCTCATGTGGGTTCGATCGATCCAAGGCCCGATCATCTTAAGGCTTTTTACGGCAACACTGATCGGACCGGCCCATAAATGGCTGAATTCACTGGCGAACAACTCCGTGGGAAATTTTGAAGACCTCGGATAGAAGTTTGAGCTGCACTTCACCACAGTAAAAAACAGCCAAAATCTCAATTTACATTGAGCAAGGTAAAGCAGAAAAAGGGTGAGACGCTACAAAAGTACCTGGATCGGTTCAGAGACGTGGCAATGCAAGTACGCTCACTCTTCGAGGATGTTCACGTGCACATTGACTGACTTCTATACTCGGGCAAAGCAGTATCTGGACGTGGAACAGATTGAAATGGCCAACGCCTTCGAACCCGAGAAACGGAGGAATACGTCACCGGAGGAGAGGGATCGAACGGACGGAAAGAAGACGGAATCCCAAAAACACAGGCGAGAAAGCCGATCTCGAGGAGAAAGGTCCGAGAACAGGGCAAGATACGTCAACTACACCCCTCTGAGTGTCTCTCGTGTGTAGTTATGGAAGGAGGTGGCTCAAACAGAGATGAAGAACATCGGGAAACCAAGATCTATCAGAAGCCAACCCACAACAGATCGGTCCAAGTTTTGTACCTTTCATGACGGTCCGGGGCACACCACGGATGAATGCTATGAACTCCGGGATGCCATAGAGAAGTTCGTAAGAGAGGAGAAACTGCGCCAGTACGTGATCAAAACTCAAGGAAGAAGAAATAGCAAACGGCATCATGATGGCCGAAGTCGTAGCCTGGCCGCAGAACCAAGGAAGGAGGAGAAAAGACGAAAGTCCAACTCAGGGGACGAGTTCCCTGAAGCAAAACTCCGCTGCACCAGAATCAGTGGAGGCTTTGGAGGTGGAGGAGACACGGCAAGCCAGCGTAAGAAATACTTGAGAGAAGTCCTCTCGGTGAGAGACCTCCCGAAATTTAAGGACGACCCAGCGAAGCCTGGACCACCTCCCTTAACTTTCACAAGGGAAGAGCTGAATGACGTAGCACTTGGACATCAGGACGGACTGGTAATAACTAGAACCTTGGTAAATTTCTTAGTTCAAAGGATTTTTGTGGATGCAGGGAGCTAGGCCGACATTATTATCTGGGACGCTTATAAAAGGATGCACTTGGATGTGGAAGATCTGAAGTCGTGCAAAACAACCCTCATAGGGTTCAACGGAGAACGGTCGCTACCCAAAGGATACATCGACCTCAGATTAACACTGGGCACGAAAGAGGCGTTTAAATCAGAGCGGGTAAGATTCATAGTAGCCGACTTTCCTTCGTCTTACAATGTTATACTGGGTAGACCAACCATCCACAATTGGGACATGTTGGTATCCATGAAGCATCAGAAACTCAAGATGGTCAACAGAAAGAACCAGATAGTAGTGGTCTCCGGGGACCAGAAAGAGTCTCGGCAGTGGTACTTCGAGACTCTCTGAGATAGGGACGGAGAACCTTCATCTCCACCCACGCTCAGCAGAGGGGAAATCTCGTCCGACGCCGAGAAGCGTAGGAGGCACCAGCGACTAGTGAACATGGTAGAGCTCGACCTTAGGGACAAGCCTGAGGTCACACGCCCAGAGCCCGAAGGGGACCTCGAGGAGTTGGTCCTAGGAGGGCATTTTTCGAAGACCACCAAAATCGGCAGAGACATGAATGCCAAACTGAAAGCCCGTTTGGTGGAATTCCTGCAGCAGAACCAGGACGTATTCGCATGGACGTCGTCCGAGATACTAGGATTCGACCCACATTTCTGCTGCCATAGATTGGCCATTCGGCCGGGGTCAACGCCTGTGGCACAGAACAAGAGGAACATAGCGGCCGACAAAAAGAAGGCACTCGAGAAGCATGTGACCGAGCTTTTGGAGGCCGGGTTCATCCGAGAGATACAATACACCACTTGGCTTTCTAATGTAGTAATGGTGTTAAAGCCAAATGGTAAATGGAGGGTGTGCACGGATTACACCAACTTAAACAAAGCCTGCCCAAAAGATTCCTATCTGATGCCCAATATCGATCAGTTGGTGGAGAACTCAGCTGGTTTACAGCTGCTGTTTTTCATGGACGCATACTCCAGCTACAACCAAATAGCCATGCATCCCGACGACCAAGAGAAAACAGCCTTCATGACCGACAAGGCTAATTACTGTTACAATGTTATGCCCTTCGGCTTGAAAAACACTGGAGTCATTTATCAACGGATGATGAACATAGTTTTTGAAGATCAGATCGGACAAAACATAGAGGTGTACATCGATGATATGATTGTCAAGTCCAAGCATCCCGAAGACCACATCCAAGACCTGGAGCAGACATTTGAGAAGTTGAGAAAGCAACGGATAAGGCTCAACCCGGCCAAATGCGCGTTTGGAGTTCCGGCCGGGAAGTTCCTTGGGTCCATGTTGACCAATCGCGGAATTGAGGCCAATCCAGATAAATGCAAGACTGTCCTAGATATGCAGGCCCCAAGGATCAAGAAGGAGGTTCAACAGTTAACAGGCCGACTGGCCGCCCTGACTAGATTCTTGCCGAAATCAGCAGAAAAAGCACTACCTTTCTTCAAACTGTTGAAAAAGGAGACCCAGGGAGGATGGAATTCGGAGTGCGAAGCCGCATTCGGAAAGATCAAACAATGCCTGGCCACACCCCCGGTCCTAATAAAATTGGAGCCAGGCGAAACATTATTCCTATATTTATCAGTGGGAGAGGAGGCTGTGAGCTCCGCCTTGGTAAGAGACACCGAGGCCAGACAAGCACCGATTTACTTCTTGAGCAAGGCATTGTAAAGTTTGGAACGGCGGTATCAGAAGCTGGAAAAGATGGCTTTTGCCTTATTGACGACCGCAAGAAGACTGCGGCCATATTTTCAAGGACATCAGATAGTAGTCCGAACTAGTCAACCAATTCGCCAAGTACTGCACAAGCCTGACCTCGCCGGGAGAATGACCAGCTGAGCGATCGAATTGTCCGAATTTCGATATCACTTTCGAAGCCCGACGGGCGATCAAGTCACAAGCATTGGCAGACTTCATCATGGAGCTCACCCCGGCGGAGGGGACCAACGGCATATGGAAGGTATATGTCGATGGCTCGTCCAACGCAAAGGGAAGTGGAGCAGGGATCATAGTCAAGAGCCCGGAGGGTGTCGCCATAGAACACTCCCTCTAGCTGAATTTCCCAACCTCGAACAACCAGGCCGAATATGAAGCGCTCATTGCCGGGCTTCTACAATCCAAAGAGAATGGAGCTCAACGGGTCAAGGTTTTCACCGACTCACAACTCGTAGCCGCACAGATTGAGGGCACCTACCAGACGAAAGGCCTCCTCTTGGCTAAATATCTCAATAAAGCTAAGGAAATCATGGCCGAGTTCCAAGAAGTGGTCGTCGGCCATATCCCAAGAGAAGACAACGCTAGGGCGGATATCCTCTCAAAACTGGCAAGTACGAAGGGTACAAACAGTCATAGAACGGTGATCCAGCAGAACCTGTCCGAGCTTAGTTGTATCATGACAATCTCAGCCGCGATAGATTGGAGGAAGCCGATTGAGGATTATTTGGAAAGAGGTATTATTCCAACCGATTCGACCGAGACTAAAAAGTTGATCCGGGAGGCCGCCATCTACACCATGGTTGACGATCAACTGTATCGCAAAGGCCTACACTCTCTAATGTTGTGATGTCTGGACGGAGCGGAAGCCAAGTACGTACTGGCAGAAATACATGACGGCATCAACGGACATCACATGGGGGCAAAGCACTTGCTAGAAAAGCTCTTCGCGCGGGCTACTACTAGCCGACCATGGCGGAGGACGCCAAGAAAGCCGTCAGGAGGTGCGGCAGTTGCCAGAAACACGCCAAGATTATTTGGCCCCCGCCAACGGAGTTGAAAGGCATCTCGGCCCCGTGGCCCTTCTACAAGTGAGGGATGGACATCCTCAGACCGTTCAAGCCGGCACCAGGACAACTTAGGTGGCTCATCGTCGCAGTAGACTATTTTACTAAGTGGATTGAGGCGGAGCCATTGTCAATGATCACCTTGGCCCGCGTAATGAGGTTTTTTCATCACAATATCGTCGCTCGCTTCGGAATACCAGCTGAAGTTGTAACAGACAATGGGACACAGTTCATGGACCATAGATTCCAGACCCTGATGTCCAACTAGGACATTAAGCAACACTTCGCCTCGGTCGAACATCCGCAATCAAATGGTCAGGCCGAGTCAGCTAACAAGATCCTTTTAGACGGTTTGAAGAAACGGATGTTAGATGCGAGACGCATTTGGGTCGAGCAACTTCACGGCGTCTTGTGGGGCTCCAGGACAAGTGTCCAGACTTCAACCCAGGAGACCCCGTTTTGACTAACTTATGGATGTGAAGCAATGATCCCGGTCGAGATAGGACAACCATCATGGAGAAAGATCAGATCTCGGCAGGAAGGAGAGGCGTCCAATGACGACGCCTTGAGGAAGGACTTGGACCTGATCGACGAAATCTGAGTCAAGGCACACTGTCGGAAATTTGCTACCAAACAGCTCCTCGCGGCAAAATACAATCGGAAGGTCCGACATCGGCAACAAAAATGCCCGAGAGGGCAAAATGGCAGCGAACTGGGAAGGCCCCTACCGAGTCAAAGAAAGGTTGGACGATGGAGCTTATATACTCGAGACCCTGGCAAGGAAGCCGGTCAAGAGAACCTGGAATGCCGACAAGCTAAAGATCTATTACTCTTAGATCTGGGATCGTCTAAAGATCGGTCACTTCTTGATTCCAGCATTTTCATATTGTTTCTTGATTTTATTATTCCCATTTACCAGTAATGTTTTTAAGATTTCATTAAAACTATTTGTTAGCTATTCTGAGCTGTTTTGGTATTAATGAAGGATCCCTCAGCGGTGATTCGCTAACGTGCACGGATGAACGCTTATTTGGAGAAATGAAATTCTTTGCTTGGTGGACCATGATTACCAAATCGAATGTGAAGAGGAGGCTTATAAAGGAAAGGTTGTTTTGTGCAATCTCACTACTGATGAATTCAACTCTTTTGATATCCCAATATGCAACTCGAGTCCTGGGATTTTGGAGTATGTGGAAAGCCTTGTGCTACTTGACAATATCCATGTTTGAAAAATGTTAATATTTAATACCAAATGTTTCTTGACATATTTGGCCTTTTATAAATTCTAGTGGCTTAGTTTTATGTAATTCAATTGCTGGTTTGTGGATTATTTGGGACAAACCAATCTGGCACTAGTTTTATATATATTGAAGGGCGTTGATGTACTCTATCATTATGCATTTACTCTATTTAAGTAAATTCTTTTTTTGTTTGTTTGTGTGTTGGAAATGAAACCACACACACATTAGTCCATATCAGTAACCTCAAGTTGAGTTGGTTGCTGGTATGTGTGTATATATTTTTTCTGTTATCAATGACTCCATTTCCAATATTAGTAAATCTGAAGGGACAATGCATGGAAGGAAGGTTAGCAGCTGAATTCTAGGATTTGCCTGATTGGGATAAAATGGGTATTAGAATAATTGATTGAATATTTCCTCCCTGATTCCTATTATGGTCATGTTGGACAAGGAGGTGATAATGAGTTCTCGTACAACAATAAAAACAACAGGCCTTATTTCATCAAGTGCTCAAAATGCATTAAAATAATTAAATAACGGTACATCAGTTTCCTACAACCATACAAGGACATGGTTGTAGAATATTGAAAACATTCTGATGAATTAACTTTACAACTAGATTCTAAGTGGAATTTGTTGTGGGGTGTTATTATTTGGCTGTTATGGTCTTGGAGAAACAATAGCATTTTCAATGATGATTTCCAGCGACCTTCGGATCCTATTGCTGTTATCAATAGGATATGGAAATCCTTCTGTTTTAATGAAGGGGAAGAAGTTGAGTTGATTGATCAACGAGTGATTACTCCAAGGAAATGGATTCCACCATCTGAGTCGTGGATTAAAGTAAATGTAGACGGTGCAGTAAGGATTCAAAACAGTAATGCAGCGTGTGGTGATTCTGCAGGAAATTGGCTGATAGGATTTACTCAGAATTTGGGGAAGTGTGGAGTTTATGAGGCAGAAGAATGGGCTATGTTGATGGGCCTTAAATTAGCATGTGATGAGGGGTTCAAGAGCATCATAATTGAATCTGATTCCAAACAGGTGGTGGAGGATCTGATGCAG
Organism: Acacia acuminata; assembly: GCA_019022655.1. Lineage (NCBI taxonomy): Eukaryota > Viridiplantae > Streptophyta > Magnoliopsida > Fabales > Fabaceae > Acacia > Acacia acuminata. The sequence goes on from JAFJYI010000064.1 coordinate 1,863,872, forward strand.
TGTAGAAATGATTCGATTGGTAGTCTAGCTCATTTAAAGATTAGACATATGCTTTCTTTGAACTGGGAAGTAAAGATATTTCACATACCCAGAGAACAAAATACCTTGGCGGATATGTTAGCTAAGGAAGCTTTTATGGATTCATCAATTTTGTATGACTGTCCTGAACTGTTGAGGACGGTTCTTTTGGCCGATTGTATGGGATTTGATCCCTTTGTATCGTTTCATTCTATATATAAAGGCTTAGGCCTCTCTTATTATCAAAAAAACTTTACAACTAGATTTTTATATCAAGTTATAAACAACTAGATTTTGAAATATATCATTCATTCACCACTCTTGTAATTCTACTGTGACTATATGTAAAGTAAAGATAAAAAACAAAATAAAATAAAAATTCTGCTCACGATCATAAAACAAAGCAGGTTGAGATAAATGAGAAATTTATCAATGAAAATAGGAAAGATCCCATATAAAGTTGTTTAAAATAGAGAAATTCTAAATCAAGTTGTTAAACTCAACAAATTCCTAATTAAGTTATAGACTCAATTTGAGATTTTAAAATATAGGTAAATTGACTTTATTATACTCTCCTAATCTTTTCTATCATCTTTCCTTTTGAAAGAATTTAATTGTTAAACTTAGTCTTTTAATAAGTGTGCATAGATATATATATATATATATATATAAACAATAATATATAATAAAATAAAATATGATTCATTTAAATCAAATGAGTTTTTGTATTCGGGAAGAATGATTAAGAATATTTTGAGTAAAAAAACGCATAACACCGTTATCAATTAAATTTTTTTATTAAATATTTTGAATAAAATTTTATTTTTGAAAGAACTCAAATTAGTTTTTTGTCAATAAAAAAAAAATCAATCTTCATTAATCATGCAATTTTACTTATGTGATATATAGGTCTTTTTTTTTTTTTTTTTTTTTTTTTTTTTTTTTTTTTTTTTTTTTTTTTACGTTAATAAATATCTTTTCTTTCAAAAAATCATTAATGAAAATCTTTGATATGCAGTTTGTTGTATCAAATAAGTTATTTTTTATATTAACATTTGTTTCTCCATGAACAAAAAATCAAGTAAAAAATAATCGTTTTATTCTCAATGTTCAATTAGAAATCATTTAATTAATATGGGGGTTGATACTTTTTTCTTTTTTTGAATTATTCCAGATCATTCTTCCACAAAAAGTAAATTTTTTAAATCTAAGTTAATGATATTTAATTTTATTGTATATTAATGTTAATATATATTTACACTTATTGTAAAAATAAGTTAAAAAGCATTGAAACCCTTTTAAGATGAGAGGGAGAATATGAGAGGACAATAACGTCATTTAATCTAAATTTTGAAATGCTAAATTGGGTTGATAACTTAATTAGGGATTTATTGAATTTACCAACTTAATTTAGAATTTCCCTATTTCAAGCAACTTTATATGGGATTTTCCCATGAAAATATTAAGGTTGAAGTATATTTTTAATCTTTTAAGTTTACATAAGGTATACTTTTTTGATCCCTTAATTTTATAAAACACACTTTTGGTCTTATAATTTTGACAATGTTAATGTTGTTAATAAAAAAAGGTTGATGCAACAACTCAAGTAATGACTGTTTGAACTTAAATGTTGATTGTGTAATTAAATGTTATTAATCTTAAATTTAAAATATATGTAAATTGAAAAATATCTGAAATTCTTATGAAGCAGTCAATATCAAAATCTCGATTGTATTAAAAAATTTAGTTTAATAGTCTAAATATAATAGTTTAATAATCTAAATAGCAAAACCTCGACTTTATTTACAGCGATTTGTTGGCTTATTTTAATTTAATAATATAAATATATTATATTAAAAAAATGAAAATTTAAATATGCTTCGTCGGCGGCATAGTCATCATTTGAGTTTGCTATATCAATATTTTCCATTAGCAACATTAACGATATTAGAAATATACGATCAAAAGTATAATTTATAAATATTATCCTGTAATTGAGCATAGTTCGGTAGGAACACATGGCATTTTTTTTTAGTTCCCCTGTAATTTAAAATGATGTTCCTTACGGGGACGAGGTGTTGTGGCAACTGGCAAGGATGTAACGTACAAATTTAGAGTTGTTTTCATTTACAATCATTTTTAATTTCGCAATTAAAAATATTAAGTGAAAAGAACGCCAATAAAAATGCAAACATAATGTGTTGGTGGCGTCATCACTTAAACTTGATGAGTCATCATTTTCTGTTAAATAAGACTAAGGGTGTTAATATCTTAGGATTAAAAGTAGTTTTTATATAATTAAGGGACTACAATGATACTTCATGTAAATATAAATAACCAAGTGTATACTTTCGAAAAAAGAATACAAAACCCAAGATAATTTCTTATTTTCTGGATAAAGCTAGATTTGAAACCAAAAAATGAAATACACATAAACTATATTTAAGTTTAAGTGAAATTAAAAACATCATACTCCCTCCGGTCCTAATTATAGGAGCTATTTACCAGATTTTGAAGAGATTAAGGATAGTAGTTAAATTAGTTAATTATATTTATTTTCCTAAAATATCCTCAATTAAAACTTAAAATTGCAACAACACTCATAATCACATGTAAATGGCAACCTGTCCTCCCTGTCACGCCCGGAAAGGAACGCTGGATAATTCGCGTGCACGGACACTCTGCATTGAACTAGGAGGTATAGACTCCAAGTATGGACAAGTCTAGAAGCTCCTAGAATGTGGTAGACATGTGTAGATATTGGTAGAGTTTTGTAGAGAATTCTAGAGACTTGTGGAATTATGTAAATATCTAGATATTTCTAAGGAAGGTTCTGGAGAACCATTGTACACCGTAGGATCTTTTCAATCTCGACCGTTCATTGAGGAGGTGGTAGGCTATAAATAGGAGATGCCTCCTTCATTTGTATGCATCCAAGAGTCTTCCAGCAATACAAGTCATTTACATTTTAGAGCTTCTCTCTCTAAGTTCTCTTTCTCTCTCTAAGGATTCTCTTGTTCTTTGCCTTTCCTTGCCAACACGAGGGGATTCGGCTGACTTAGCAAGATCGAGAGGGGTGATCAAGCTAAGGCCGGCACGGTATTTGGGAGATCAAGTCCAAGGCCGTGACAAAGTGGTATCAGAGCTTTGGTTCGGAGCAACTAGGTTGAAACCGTGAACGTGGTTCGTAGGCAAGAATGTCGGGGAACGCGAGGAAGTTGTTGTGGGCTGGAGAAGAAAGGGGTAGAGAGACCCAACTTGCTCAGGAGGCAAAGAAGACCCGGGGATCAAGTAAGTCCCGCCAAGCCGTGGACATTGCCACTTTGATGGCAAAGGTGGAGGCTTTGGAGGAGGCCTTACACGGGGTGGCTAATCGGGTGGACAAGGTGGAAGGTGACTTTGAGACACTTGAAACCCACACCCTTGGCCAATTGGACAACTTGAGGTCGGATCTTGATTCGCACCTCAATGTTGAGGGGGAATGAGCTGAGTCCATGAGGCGACTCGAGGCAAAGGTAATGGATGCCATTACCGCGATGCAGGGACAACTCAACTCTCTAAAGACTTCTTTGGAGAAACAAACAAGGGCTCCGTTGGTTGGTGGTACCGGTGGAGAAAGGGAGGTGAGGTTGGATCTCCCAAAGCCGAAGGAATTTCAAGGCGTTCGTGATGCCAAGGAGGTTGAGAACTTCTTGTGGCAAATGGAGAGATATGCTGAGAGCCTGAACTTGGTCGACGACACAACCAAGGTACGCACTGCTTCCTTGTTCCTTACTGATAATGCTATGTTGTGGTGGCGTAGGAAGCATGTAGACATGAGAGGGGCCTTTGCACGATCGAAACATGGGAAGATTTCAAGAGGGAAACTTAAGAAAGAATTCTATCCCGAGAACGTGGTCTATGTGGCTAGAAAGAAGTTGAGGGAACTCAAGCACAAGACCTCGATTTCGGATTATGTAAGGGACTTCACTGCCCTCACATTGCAAATTCCTAATCTTAGCAGCGAGGAGACATTGTTCTACTTCGTAGATGGTCTTCAGAGTTGGGCCAAACATGAACTCCAACGGCGTGGTGTGACGAGTGTGGATGAAGCCATTACCATCGCCGAGAGTCTCAATGACTATCAAAGGGGTGAGAAAGGTGAGACTTCTGCACCTAAGTCTTCTGAATCCAATCATGGGAACGATGGGGGGGGGAGGTAAGGAGTTCATCAAGGGAAAAGCGAGCAAGTCCTTCCGGAAGGACCGACCGAGGAAAAGAAGAAGAGGACAATAAGCGCTACGTGTGTAAGGGGCCGCACTACATGAGTAAGTGTCCGAAGCTTGGTAGCTTGTCAGCCATGGTTGAAGGGAAAGATGGACCTGACGAGGAGGAGCCAAGCATGCGAATGGGATCTCTCAGAATCTTGAATGCCTTGAAAGCTAAACATGGGGAACCTGTTCCGAGGAGTAAAGGCCTCATGAATGTGGAGGCAACGTTGAATGGGAATCCAGTGAAGGTGATGGTGGACACCGGGGCGACCCATAACTTCATCACTCCGGAAGAGGCCAAGAGGGTTGGTCTCTCAGTTACCCAGGCACGAAGAGGATGGTGGAAGACTGTCAACACTTCTGCCAAACCCCTCGAAGGCATAGCTCGTGGAGTAGAGCTATGCATTGGTACGTGGAAGGGGGCCGTGGATATGTCAGTTGCCCCTATGGATGACTTCAATGTGGTACTAGGTCTGGACTTTTTGCGCAAGGCAAAAGTAGTTCTCATGTCGGGTGAAGATTCGTTGTGCTTCCTTGAAAAAGGGCTTGGTTGCACAGTGCCCACGACAAGCGATGACCGAGATGTTCGCTTGTCAGTCACCTACCTTGCGGCTTTGAAGGTGGTGGATCCTGATGTGGAGGATAGTGGGAACCTTTCACCTACCTTGAAGAGGAATGAAGATCTCATGCCACCAAGGCTCCAAGAAAGGTTGTCGCCTAGACGAGAGGTGGAACGTGGGATGGAGCAAGGAATTGGTACCGCCGATGTAATGGGTGATACATTAGGCCGAAAAGCTGAGGAGAAGAGATCCTTCCATGGCAAGGTGGCCAAGAGGAGGAAGGAGATTGCGGATGGGAAGAAGCAAGTCTCTGAATACCAAGTAGGAGACAAGGTGATCATGAAGCTTCCTCCCAAACGAATCAAGGGATTTCGGGGTCTTGTCCGAGGCCCGTACAAGATTGAGGGAAGGGCAGGAAGGAGTACCTCCAAGTTGGACCTTCCCCCAAACTTGAAGATTCATCATGTCTTTCATGTGAGAATGTTCCGACCATTTCATGAAGACGAGGGTGATCGTGGACCAGCACAGTGACGAGGACGTCACTGGATTAGGTGGGGGAGAGTGTCACGCCCGGAAAGGAACATTTGGATAATTCGCGTGCACGGACACTCTGCATTGAACTAGGAGGTTTAGACTCCAAGTATGGACAAGTCTAGAAGCTCCTAGAATGTGGTAGACATGTGTAGATATTGGTAGAGTTTTGTAGAGAATTCTAGAGACTTGTGGAATTATGTAAATATCTAGATATTTCTAGGGAAGGTTCTGGAGAACCATTGTACACCGTAGGATCTTTTCATTTGTATGCATCCAAGAGTCTTCTAGCAATACAAGTCATTTACATTTCAGAGCTTCTCTCTCTAAGTTCTCTTTCTCTCTCTAAGGGTTCTCTTGTTCTTTGCCTTTCCTTGCCTACACGAGGGGATTCGGCTGACTTAGCAAGATCGAGAGGGGTGATCAAGCTAAGGCCGGCACGGTATTTGGGAGATCAAGTCTAAGGCCGTGACATCCCGCCCCAATTCCCTTTTATTGCCACTTCTATTCCTCCCTGCCCTGTCAAAGTATACAAGTTATTCATCCAAATATTTAGGGTTAGTTTTGGGTTACCCAAAACTTTACTCCCTCTCCCCTCCCCTCCCCTTTCCTCAATCCAAACTAACTCTTAAGTTCGACGGAAGGAAAATATTTTTAAAGAAACATTAAAATTATTTTATTTGAAAATAAAAAAGAAAGTAGAATCTGTCACTTGATAGAATATAAACGTGTTGGCAGCGCGCAGTGGCACCCGTGCCAGCCTTAAGAGCTGGCCTTCCCCTTGTCCTGGGTTCGAGCCCAGTCCCCCCTCCCCTATCATGTAATATCAAAAAAAGAATATAAACGTGTTGTTAAATGAATTATTGTGGAGGAAATAATAGTAGGGGTAATATGGAAAAAAATATGACAAAAATTACTCAAAATAAGAAAAAAGTAGAATTGAGGTGTTTGTTGCATTAATGAGTTGCAAGCATTAGTTATTTTATAGAATATATTTGTGCATCATTAAATTATTATTATATTTAATTATCATTGAAAAAGTATCAATAGGGGTATTTTAGGAAGAAATTGAGCAAAATTAAAATTTGTTTATATAATTAGGACCAAAACCAACTCTCAAATATATTCTTATAATTAGGATCGGAGGGAGTATTTAATAGTAGATAATATTATAATTATTTTCTTGCCGTCGATAATATTATAATTTTTTGGCAGAACTATAATATTATAATTACTCATATTTTAGTATTACGAGTAGGATAATATAATAAAGCTACCATACAAAAGGCCACTAACTCTGAATTGATTCTATCTCTCGCTCAGTCTCTCACGCGTGGTCGGCTTCCTCTATTTTTCCTTCATCACCGATCACCGCCTCTACATTCCTCCGCTACTCATAGTCACTTCATTGGAGCGGACAATAATGGAGAACGACACGCCAATTTTTCCCCAAGAAATCATCACAAGTATTCTGGTACGACTTCCGGTAAAATCCCTAATCCGATTTCAATGTGTTTGTAAATATTGGAAGAATTTGTTCAGAACCCCATTCTTCATTACCGAACACCTCCACCATTCCACTCGACAAAACCCTTTACTTATTGTCGATAGTGATATCTATGAAGGTACTCCTTGGCACTTATGTTTGCTCAATCGTGAGATGCAAGTCTTTGAATTTCAGCACACACATATCATTGATTCCTTGATGTCGGGGTGGGTTTATTCCAGCAATGGCTTGCTCTGTGTGAAACTCAGGGGTAATTCTCAAGATTGCCTTTGGTTGTGGAATCCAGCTATTAGAGTAGTCAGACAAGTGCCAAAATCTCTTTAACAATCATGAGCATGAGCATGGGTGTTTTCCGGTAGGATTTGGATTCAGCCCAATCATTAATGATTACAAGATTGTGAAATTTTTTCTTCCTGGATATCTCGTTGTTCAAGCGGAAGTTTATTCGTTAAGGATGGGATTATGGAGAAAAGTTGAAGTCGGGAACTTAGATGGTGTATATGGTCTTGGTTGTGGTGCTTTTCCTTGTAATGGAGCTATCTTTTGGGTTGGACAAAAGAAAGATGTGGAGGGGCACAACAAAAGTCTTCTTGAATTGATAGTTTCATTTGATATAGCAAGGGAAGTATTTACATTGATACCATTTCCTACTATGACTTCTGCCCATAGATGTTACAATACGCTTGCTAGCTTTAAGAACAAACTAGCTTTATTTTTTCCCAGTGACATTGAAAATTCTGAATCATATGTGATTGATTTGTGGGTGTTGGAGGAGTGCACAGATCCATCCAAGGAGAGATGGAGTTGGGCTAAAATATATACTAGCAGACCCAATCCATACCGCTTATCATTTGTCCAGAGATTATTTGGAGAAATGAAATTGTTTGCTTAGTGGAAGCATTGCCTGAATACCAAATCGAAGGTGAAGAGGAGAATTATGATGGAAAAGTTGTTTGCTGCAATGTCACAACTGATGAATTCAACTTGTTTGATATCCTTCAATGTAGCTATAGTTTTGAGATTTTGGACTATGTGGAAAGCTGGTACTACATGACAACATTCATATTTGAGAAATGCTAATATTTAATACCATATGTTTCTTGCCATATTTCACCTTTTTATAATTTGTAGTTGCTTAGTTTTATATAATTTAGTTGTTGTTTTGTGGATTATTTAATCAGCCACTGGTTTTATATTTATTGAAGGGTTTAATCCACTCCGACACTAAGTAAAGTAATTATTCTATTTTAGTAAATCATTTTTTGGTGGAAGTGAATCCACTCACATATTAGCCCATATCACTGACCTCAGGTTAATTATTTGTATGTGTGTGTATATTTTTCTGTTATTTGAAGTTATCTTTGTATGCTAATTGAGACTCAATCTCAAGATTAGTAAATCAAATGGGACAATGCGGTGGATTTTTTGTTTTTATAATTTGTAGTTGAATACCCTTAATGGGATCAAAAATTTTTTATATCCAAAGAGGAAGAATGGAAGGAAGGGCAGCATTAATCTTGAATTTTGGGATTTGCCTGATTGCTGATTGGGGTCTTCAAGATTAGTAAATCAAAGGAAAATCGTGAGGTATGTGGTCCAAGATTAGTTCTCTTCTTCTCTTATGATGGCATAATGTTGATTCCAAATTTTGGATTTTTTTTTTTTTTTTTTTTTTTTTTTTTTTTTTGGGAAAAAATGAAGAGCTCAGGAACACTAAATTATTCAGAACTAAGATCAAAGAGACCCCTATGTGAATCGTCCCTTGTCTATCTCAGAATCCATTTTCTGCGTACACATACACTCTCTCTCTCTTCAATCTCACTTACTAGGCACAACATTAGCAAGATCCTCCATGTTAACGGCAATGACAATCCCCTACTGGTGACGACAAATATAGTCCTCCATCAGTAGTAACGGTAGCAACAACCATTCCTTGTTTGTCGCTATTATTTGTAACTAACGACTCCTCTTCTTTATGGTTGTTCAACAGCGATCATCCTTGCATCGATCATAATCACATAAGTAAAAATAACCATTCGATCCTAAAAATGAAATAATACATAATTTCATAATTTAAATTTTTGTCCAGTATTAGTACCTATTTATAAATTTAAATTAACCATTTAAAATTCAAAAATGAAAATATTAAAGCAAAAGAAGGAAAAATACAAAGATGTAATAGGATAAGATAACTTATTTATTTTCAAGGAGGGAGTGACCACGGTCATATGCTCTTACAGTTATCTTCTTATAATCGAGCTCCACTACCATCTCAATCTTTAGATTGAAATCTGAGCAATTTAAATTTAATGTCTCATAAAAATATTATTTTTAAATATTTTTTATTACAGTTTTAAATTATCATAATTAAAATTTAGCAGTTTTTGAATTTATTTAATTATTTGATTTTTTAAATATTTAATAGACATTAAATATAAACCGTTCATATTTTAATCTAAAGGCTCAGATGAGTAATTGGGGAAAGAGGTTGTAAAGAGAACAATAAAAGCATATGACTGTAGCCAATCTCCTTCAAAGACTACCAAGACTTAAAACCTAAAAATGAAATATGTATATAATATATGGGTAAAGGATTTCTCCGGTCATTGAAGATAGAGTTATCTCTAGTGAGCCTAAAACTACGTCGTTTTGAATTAATGAAGGGTGTGTTTGTAATTTTAGGTGAATTAATGAAGGGTGTTTCACCCTTCATTAATTCACCTAAAATTACAAACACACCCTTCATTAATTCAAAACAACGTAGTTTTAGGCTCACGGAGATAACTCTATCTCCAGTGACAGGAGAAATACTTTTCCCATAATGTATTTAAGTTTAAGTGATAATATTATAATATGTGTGAGGGTTTGTTTGTTTAATTGATATTATTCCTATTGTAACTCCCTTTTTTTTTTTATATATAATATGGAAAATACACTTCTCATGTTGTAGGAGAAGTGTATCTTCATATCATAAATACTTCGATTTCAGTGCTTGTTTTTTTTTTTTTTTTTGTTTAAAAAGATGTGGGTCTCACCATTTCATGTGTGTAGAAATCTTCTTCTTCTCATACAATATGAGAAGTTTAAACCCTTTACAATATAAATAGTAGTATAATGTAATAAAGCTATAGTTGGCCCCAAAAATAGAAATAAAGCTATAATATATACCCAAATGCTCCTCCCAAATAATATCCGGGTAATAAAAACATACTTTAGGATATTGACTCGTACTGGAAAAATATTTCATAATCTTGAAAAATTATTTTAGGATGTTAAAAAAATATTTCAGGTACTGACTGATACTAAAAAGATACTTTAGGACGTGGGCGGGGATGGGGATCTTAAAATTTGGTACTAAAAAAAACATACTTCATGATCTTGAAAAATTATCTTAAAATCTTGAATTTTTTTTTTAAGATCCTAAGATAATTTTTCAAGATAATGAAGTATTTTTTTTAGTACTAGCGATATCCTAGCAAGCATCCCGAAGTATCTTTTTAGTACACGTTAGTACCCCGAAATATTTTTTCAACATCCGAAAATAATTTTTCAAGATTACGAGATCTTAAAGTATCTTTTTAGTACTCTGGATATTATTTTTTAAAAAAAAAAAAAAAAGAGGCACCCTCTTTTTAGTATTCGGGATATTATTGGGAAAAAAAAAAAAAAGAGAAAAGGCACCATGTGTTGTTTTGTGTCAAAACGACGCAGCTTTAGGGAAGAGGATGGGAACCAGCAAAGGATCACAACCAAATCTTTAAAATTAATCTATCTTGTATTGTCTTCAATTTCGTTAGTGACGATGACAGTAAAAGACTAAATTTATTTTAATTTCAAAAAGCATTTAATGCTTCCATTATTCTATATTGAATAGCACATGATTTCATAGTTCTAATTGCTCCTTATTTTCTTCATCGGATGGATTTGGATTCCCTCCACCTCTTATCACAGTAGCTAGATTGAAATTTGAGCCACCTAGATTTAATGATGTGTAAAATAATTTTTTGAATAACTGCTTATCATAGTTCAAACTGTGTTGACTGAAATTTAGTAAAAAATTGAATTAAAACCAGAGGAAATACTGAAATTTAAATTTAAGTTCACATATTTAAAAACTTTCTAATCAGACCAATTGACCTCATGAGGAATTTTTAAACGTAGTTTAAAGATACGATACGCCCATATAGGTAAAAATGAAAGTTGAACGTAAGTAAGGGTTTTGAAATGCCAAAATGCAAATTTAGATGCAAATTTTTTCTTGTTTTGGTGGTTTCAATTAGGGGGTGATATCTATGACTGGGTCGTTCAAAAATGTGGTATCAGATTTATTCTGCATAATAAAAAATATGAATACTGAATTTTAAATAGATCTCATGACTCCCTATATATGTGGTCACTATCGCACTATCGCTAACCTCCCTAGCTATAGCAGTTCCCCTAAATATAAAAATTTATTAAAACTTTCAAAACAACAAATAAAAATCTTATATTAGATATTTAGTCTAATAAAAAAAATATGTATACTCAATCTTAAATGAAAAATTATAAGTATTGAATCTTAAATAACCTCCCGAGCTATAGCAGTTCTCCTAAATATAAAAATATATTTTGATAAAAAATTTGCCAAAAATAAATACATATATCACATTATTTTATTCAAAATGAACCTATCAAAAGTAAATTTTGCAATTAAAATATATTCAAATGAGATATAATTCCATGGAATAAAATAATATATATCAAAATAAATATATCAAACAAATCCCTAAAAATGAATTTAAAATATATTTGATTAAATATTCCAAAAATTAATAGAAATATGAGCGAGATAGTTTCTAACGGCTTCCTAGCTATCTTTTGATATGTTAATCTAACGAACAATATATTTAACCTGCAGTGAGGATATAGTTGCATTGCACGTGATATTTTATAAAAATATTACTTTTTGTGCTTTAGATTAGATTTAGCAAACAAATATATAAATTAAATTAAACAGATATAAAATATCTCTATATTTAAAGAAAATATATTTAATTTGCTCACCCCGGCCAGTCCCCGGTCGCTCAGTTAACATCAGTCTCGCCGGCCTCCCTATCTCTCGCTCTCACTCTCACTTCATCCCTCCGCTACTCATTGAATAGGAGCGCACAATAATGGAGAACGGCACACCAGGTTTTCCCCAAGACATCATCACAAATATTCTGGTACAACTTCCGGTAAAATCCCTAATCCGATTTCAGTGTGTTTCTAAAGATTGGAAGAATCTGTTCAGAACTCCATCCTTCATTGCCGAACACCTCCACCATTCCACTCTTCAAAACCCTTTACTTCTTTGTGATAATATTATCTCTGAAGCTAATCCTCGGCACCTGCGTTTGCTCAATCGTGAGATGCAAGTTTTTGAATTTCATAGCACACATATTGTTGATCCCTTTGAGTGGGTCTATTCCTGTAATGGCTTGCTCTGCATGGACCATCGCGGTAAATCTCAAGATTCCCTTTCGTTGTGGAATCCAACTATTAGAGTGATCAGGCAAGTGCCAAAATCTCTTAACCATTATGAGTATAAGCGTTTTTATGTAGGATTCGGGTTCAGCCCAATCGTTAATGATTACAAGATTGTTAAACTTTTTTCCTCTTGGGCTTCCGTGGTCGAAGGGGAAGTTTATTCGTTAAGGACTGGGTTATGGAGAAAAGTTGAAGTCAGGAACTTAGAGGGTGTACATGATTTCAGGTGCAGGGCTTTCCCTTGTAATGGAGCTATCTTTTGGATTGGACGCAAGGAAGATGTGGAGGGGTACAGCAAAAGTAGGTTTGATTTGATTGTTTCATTTGATATAGCAAAGGAAGTGTTCACATTGATACCATTTCCTCCTATGGCTCCTACCATTAGATGTTACAATACGCTTGCTAGCTATGAGAGCAAACTAGCTATTTTTGGCACTAATATTGAAAATTCTGAATGTTATGCGATTGATTTGTGGGTGTTGGAGGAGTGTGCGTATCCATGCCGGGACAGATGGAGTTGGGCTAAAATATATACAAGCAGACCTAATCCATTCCACTCTTTCAGTTGGCCTACGGTTATTTGGAGAAATGAAATTGTTTGTTTAGAGGAGAATTGTAAAGGAAAATTTGTTTTGTGCAATCTCACTACTGATGAATTCAACTTTTTTGATATCCCAATATGTAGTTCTAGACCTGGGATTTCGTATATTGTGATTTTGGATTATGTGGAAAGCCTGGTGCTACTTGACAACTTCCATATTTAGAAAATTCTAGTATGTGATAGCAAATGTTTCTTGTCATATTTGATCTTTATATAATTTGTAGTTGCTTAGTTTTATACAGTTTAGTTGCAAGTTTGTGGATTATTTCTGACAAGCCTATCCGCCATTGGTTTTAGATATATTGAAGGGTGTTGATCCACTCTTACTTTAAGCATTTACTCTATTTAAGTAATTTCTGTTTTTTTTTTTTTTTTTTTTTTTGGGGAAATGAAACCACGCACATATTAGTCCATATCACTGACCTCAAGTTGAGTTGGATTTTGGTATATGTGTATATATTTTTTCTGTTGTTCTTAGTCATCTTTGTATCAAATGCTCCATTTCCAATATTAGTAAATCTAAAGGGACAGTGCATGCAAGGAAGGCCAACATATGAATTCTGGGGCCTTCTAAGGAAAATTGTGGGTTTGCTTTAGGTTCACTTTAAACAAATTATTAACTAATAGATCCGCTCTATAACCTCATTGAGGGTTATCTTCGATCTTCCTCTACCTCTTTTTAGAGGGCTTCAAACTTCTTGATCAATCCTCCTCACTAGTGCATCTAGTGGCAGTCTTTGAACGTGTTCGAACCACCTCAGATGATTTTTTACCATTGTCTCCTTAATAGGTGCCACTTGAACTCATTCATGTATATGATCATTATAAATCTTATCTTTTCTTATATGACCATACATCTATCTCAGCAGCATCCTTATCTCGGCTAGTCTGACTTTATATTCATGTTATCCCTTTAAAGCCCTTACTACCATATAGCCTTGTTGGTCTTATAGTAGCGCGATAGAACTTATATTTTTCGTATTCGGAACTTTCCAATAAGAAATAGCTCGGTACCTTTTCTCCATCTATACCACCCAACCTAAATTCTATGATTTACATGTTCATCAATTTCACCATCTTCTTGTATAATTGATTCCACATATTTAAATTTTGCCACTTGTCGAATGACTTATTATCCCAATTTGATCGCCACATCATTTCTCACTCGTCTCTTATCAAACTTGCAATGCATATATTTTGTTTTGATCATATTTAGACGAAAACCCTTCAACATCGAAGTCCTTTTCCATATCTCAATTTTAGAATTAATCTTCTCCCTTGGTTTAGCTGACATATAGTTTTTTTCTTGAAAAGATGAAGGAAGAGTTCCATAACAGTGAACTATCCAAAACCCCTACTTTTATTTTCCTTTTCTTTGTTGGGTTTAATGTTCATAACCTCGCTCCTAGGGAAGCTTTTTTAAATGCACCATAGTTCTGACTATAATTATCAACTTGGCTACTGCTACATTGCCTGATGGTTATGCCTTTATCATTTATGACTTGAAAAGAGGAAAAACCAAGTGAAACAGCCTTATGTAGTAAATTACAAGTGGAGTGACTTCGAAGACTCACATGTCAATATTATTTATCATCCACTTCTAATGTTGCCACTAAAATAGCAATCTTTTAAATGTTCTTCATCCTTCAGCAAGAAAATATACTCTCCTGCATTGTTGATTCAAGTCTTTTGAAGTAAAAAGTTTCTCAAATAAATATTTTTCAACAAATTTTTCATTTATTTATCATGCATGCGTGGGATTTTTGTATTAGACTCGGTTTAATGAATGAAGTTTTCCATGTATATTATTCACAGTATGCTTCTATATGCTCTTCTTGTTTACAAATTACAAGCACTATTTTTGGATAAGTTTAATTAAATGCAGCACAGTATTGTTTGACCACTGATGCAGATGGTGTTATTAATCTTCTGCTTGATTCTTCTTGTGATACTTGTAGCAATTTAGTTTTAAAGGCTAGGGATCTTTTGGACTTAAATTGGCGGGTGCATGCCGGAGTGATTTTCATAAATTGTAATAGATTAGCGAGATGCGTTGGCTAAAAGAGGCATTGCTAATTCTGGTATTTTGGATGAGTGCCCAATTGATCTACAGGTTTGGCTTGTTCAAGAGTGTTTGAGATTAAATTCCCCGTCTGTGTAATTTATTTTGTTGTAATATAGGCTTTATGACTCTCCTTTTATCAAAAAAAAAAAAAAAAGGTATTGTTTGACCAAATAATTATTAATTATAAATAATGGCATCCTGGAGAAATGAGTCTTGTGACTTAATTAGATGTCAATAATTATGCGATGCATCTAACCAAAATACTTTGTCGTTGTTGTTGTTTTTTTTTTTTTTTAAGGTATCAGATTGGAAAATGCATGTTAAAGGTGCATCAACAAATGTTAATACATGGAAACTTGGGCCTCATAGCATGTTATAACTTGGGCCTCATAGCATGTACAACTTTCAGCTTCAAGTATTAAAGATTAGTAAGGGTGGATATCACCAAAATAAATATAGCTTTCATTTTGGAACACCAAACTTAACACAGAGTGAACCCAAGTGAATTTTTTTTTCCCCTAAGAGTCTAAGTGAGATTTGATTACTGATGATAATTAAAATTATTTTTATTATTGATTTATTAAATTTATGCAAGGTAGGAATTATCTTTTTCATTTACAATAAAAATAATTAAATAACATTCAATACTTATTTTGATATTTTTCACTAATAACTATAATGATAAATCAAAGGCAAAATTGTAATACTAAACATAAATTTTCCTGTTAACTTATTTTGTTTTTTAATGCATACCAAACACCTCCGTGATAAGTTTTTTCCTTTCATTTTCAACACATTATTTTATCCAAACAGGCTCTAAGAAATTACCTATCAAGGAAATGGAAAGATTTACCATATTTTAGAGAAAATCACAAAATTATTCTTTGTAATACCCCTTAGTATATCAGCATACATCAAAGTATTTGTACGTAGTTAAGCAGGCAAAACAGAAATAACGTTATTTAATGGTATGAAACTCTTGATTACAAATAGGAATATCCACATGGGTATATATGAAATATTTACAAATTCTAATATAATTACAGAATCCCACAACTAATAGCCAACGACCACATTGGAATAGGTCTGGCATCTCCATTTGCCGACATCCGCCGTCTTGCCCTCGGAGCTACGTCCTGTACACTATTCATTTCACAAGTAATAACAAGGGCTGGGATTCAAATGAATCATAGGCAGTTAATCTCACATACTATGTATGCGCCATAGATGATAAACCATCAACAAACACTTCATACAACATTAAGAGATCATACAACACATGCAACACCAACTCATATCAATTGAATACAAACTAAGTTTGTGACCCAAGGACTACCGGTCCACTAGGCCCTACCCCTTGTAACGTACTCACAAAAAAAATCACAAATACAATTCACACAAGTATACAAGTCATACATAGTATGTTGGAGAAGAGTTACCACCAGGACGCTTTACCATTCCTCGATTTGACTCCTAATCCTTTGGTCGTCCTGAGAAAACGTCGGCTCCTATACACATACATTTACGGATGGTGGGTTAGTATTTATCCATCCTCTTCATAACGCTAAAGGGCCATATTAACTCCAAATGTTTATCTTAACCCTTGGAAGTTAACCTAAATTACCTTTTGCCTTTACTTTTCGTACAACAAGTAAAAACTGGCAGAATTTTCAACTAACTTTGAAAATTCACATCTCGTTGTACAAGTGTCCAATTACAGTACTTCCAAAGGTTACGTGATCATTTATAAGTTTATTTTGAGGGAAAAATACCTCCCACTATCAACACACGCCAATTATTCTAGAATCAACATTTAATATACACTGGTCTAGAAAATGTTCCATATTCAAGACCTAACTTGTCCAATTGGCCTTTATGGCATATCAATTTAAAGCTTATCATGTCTAGTTTAATTCTGGAAATTCTTATAGTCATTGAATATCATTTGCTCAGTCAAAAGCACGTCACAAACTGACTGCCTTCAAAATATTCTAGTCTGCGAACATCAAGGGAAATTCCCTTCATAATATTAATCACACTTCTTGAATTGGGCTTAGTCATCTGCCTAATACAGGTTTATCTTCAAGTCTCTAGGTCCAAAATTCAGGATATTACAGTTACTTGTAGACAAAATGAAAGAGAAAAGAAACAGTGACTTCAAGAATCAAGAATAAAAAACTAAGCTTAAAAAATGAATGTAGATTACATAATAACGGTTTGAAGCTTCGCCGCTACCCATTAGTATGAGAACTCTCTCTAAGTCATATTTCACAAACACACTAATTAAAGCTTATTTACTGATGAAAGCCTTGTTTTTTAAGTTTGAGGATGTAGTTGAGAGAGAGTGGGCGAGAAGAAATTTTTCATTAGGTTAACCAACTCCATTAGAGTCAATTAATCTTGAGAAATCGGGTAGGAATCTTTTATTTCGTAGTACAATGCGATCAATGTAATGATAATGCAAAGTAATATTAATTACAGAGCTAATGTTTGGTTTGATTTTTAAACAAGGAGCAATGAGTTATTTTTTGTAATAATTATTTAAAATAATATATCATACAAAATCTATTTTACCCTTAATATAATATTTGCAGAAAAATAGTTAAGAGTCATTGTGCTGCCTCATCATAAATTGATGACAATGACAACGGTGGAGGAGGAGGTGGAGGTAGTGGCAAAATTGTTGGCAACAATTGTAAAATTTATGGCATTTTTGCGGTGACAATTATCATGGCAATGGCAACAACGAGTGGAGGGAAGGAGGTGGTGGAGGTGGCAACAACAAAGGAGGAGGAGAAGGTAGTGGTGGCGGTGGTGGCAATGTAGATGGTGATAGCGAGTATAGTGGAGGAGGAGAACAGATTTGCCTAAATTCAATGGTTAAGCTTACACGAGGAATTTATTAGGAAAAACTCCATAATTGAGCATAGTTCTAGAAACATATGGCATTTTTTTAGTTGCCTGTAATTTAAAATGATGTTCCTCACGGGGACGAGTCTTTGTGGTAACTAGCAAGGATGAAATGTACAAATTTAGAGTTGTTTTCATTTATAATTGTTCTGTTATAGAACACAGATGTCCAGCCAAGGGCTGGTATATTGATCTTGAATGGATAGGCTCTACTGAATATCTATGGAGGAGATAGCCGGGAGAGCGTGGGATCACCATACACGACAAAGGGGGGGTGTGGCGGTGAGCTTGTATGTAAATAGTCTAGGTTAGAATGTGTGCACGACAATATCCGGGGCACGTCATTAATGGAGCGCCATTAATGGGGCCATACGCCATTAATGGGACGTGTCATTAATGGGGCGGATATCGGGGTACGCCATTAATGGGACGTGTCATTAATGGGGCGAGTATCTCGGTTAGGCCGTTATGAAGGGGTGGATCTTGCCTGCCGAGATTTCCGGATCTCTGCTATGATTAGCGGATTATGCCTCGCTCCGCTTGGGCCACGCTATGGACTTGGGGAGTGCCGGTTGTGTACGGGGACTATGCTTCACCAATTTGGCTTTGCGTACACATTTAATGCTCTTTACACCGGCTTGCCACGATTGGAAAGAGTCTGCAGCCGTCGCGCCCCTCCGAGTGCTCGATTTGCGTACATTTAATGCTCTACGTCATTCGTGCATTTCCCATCGTGTCATCGGGTTCAAAGACCGAAGCGCCCTCGGCGTTCCCTATCATTTTCACTTATATGAAGCATTTGTTTCGTGTTTGCCTCTTTCATTTTTTCCCCGCTACAACTTCATTTGTGAACTTGCTCGGGTTTCCTCTCGCCAAAACTCCTTTGTTCTCCATTTCCATCATTCGAGTCTCCGTTCTTCTTACTCACAGGTATTTTCCGTCCTTTTCTTTGCTCTTTTACGGTGTACTTCGTACCGTTTATATATCCTTTGGTCTCTTATCTACATTTCCCACTCCTTTTTCTTTCGGTTTTTTGAGTATCCATTTGAGACCATTTTCGGGTTTTGCTCGCTTTTGACACATACGCGTCTGTGCTTGCCTCTCTTTCGACATAAGGCCTTTAATTCTTAGGTTCTAGTTCCTTTCTGATGGATAGAAATAGGCATTTTCCTAAACCCAGATCAATGCTAACCCCTGAGGAAGAGGAGTTTCTTTGTACTCGCTACCCGCGAGCTTCTTATTGGGTTCTCGGAACCGAGCTTCCGGAAGCGGAGAGGTCAATCCCTTTACTCCGAGGCGGGTTCGGTTACTCAGGATGAATCGGGCCCCAACCCGTACCTGCTAGAGCTCTCTCTCCTTCTCCTGTCCGAGCTTTTGCACACAACGTTCCTATCTTATCGCCCGTACAGGCCGGGGTTGGCTCCTTTGCCGGCTCCATGTCTCCGGCCTTACTGGCCCAACCGCTCAACTTTTATGAGGGTCCACCCTCTGCGAGCTCGGACCCTTATCCCGATGATTATCTCGGCCCCTTCTTGGCAGAGGGTTCATTCCACATTGCGCACGGCGAAGACTCCAGAGCTTCCTCGGTTCTTGGTTCTTCCCGGCATCGGCAACCTTCGGGCCTCTCTTCTGGCGTACCTTTCGTCCGAGTCCGCCATCTATTTTTCCTTCTAACATTCTTTTACCAGATATTTCCAACTCTGCTAATTTCATTTTATGTTGCATATAAGTTAATGGCTCGAAATCTACGCCTCCAAGAAAAGGACCGAGGCTGAGGAATCGGACTCTTCTAGTCCACCCGAGGCTCTGTGTCGTAGGTATCCCTAGGTGTCCCATGAGGTCTTGAAGACCCGGTCCTTGATGTCGGATACGGATATTGCCCGTTTGGATCTACCCGCCATGGAGGGGTGCGTCTTACGCCGCCCGGAGGCCAATGAGCCTGTTTGTGCGAAACGGGAAATATGCAGTCCCAATTTCTTTTACTTTTACCGGGATTACCTTACTCGGGTCGGTGTTTGCTTTCCTTTAACCCATTTCCAGATGCTGGCCCTGCTGCACCTGAGACTTGCCCCGTCCCAACTTCATCCGAATGGGTGGGCTTATCTTGTTGCGTTTGAGCAACTGTGTCGCTCCTACCCGGTTCCGGTTCCCTGCTCGACCAATCTTTTCTTCTATTACTTCGGCCCCTTTACCCCTGGCTCTCCTAAAGAAAGTGACAAGCTAAAAGGGTTGGTATCTCTCCTTGTTAATCGACCTAGGAAGCTCATGAAGCCCTTCTTCGATTCGTTTAAGCGGTTCAAGAGTGCATTCTTCAAGGTTGTCGCCGTGCCGGTAAGTCAACCTGGTTTTGAAGGGGTTGAGGCTGCCGACGTGGAGTGGCATTTCCCTCTATATTGGATGGAGAGTCACCATAAAGCTACCCCCTCCTCCTTCCAAATTTTGAAAGATGAGCTCCTACCAGAGACGGCACTCATGTCCCTAGGTTGGACGCCTACGTGGAGAAGTATGGCGTCCAGAGTGTAGCCTTTTTCATTTTCGGGGAGGGATCTAGGCCAATCCCCTCTACTTGTAGGAGTCCCTCCTTCGCCACGTTATTTACTTTTTTGGTCATATTTTGTATATTGTTGGAGTAATTTGTGTTTATTCCTGATTTCCCTTTACCTGTCCTTTTCAGCTCAAGACATGAAGGCCCTTCAGGGTTACTTGAAGAAAGTGAATCCGGCCGCGGCATCACCGAGTCGTCGGGTTCAGAAACGGGCGGTCCCTGTCAAAGATGCTGTGCCCGAGGCTAATGCCTCTGTTGTGACCAAGAAGACTAAGGTCTCGGGCGGCGAAGAGCCGGCTGCATCCATCCCCTCCGGCTGCATCTGAGGAAGTTGTTTTCGATACTTCGAAGGGGAAACAGGTCGCTGTCTCTGTGGGTGAAATTGTATCTTCGGTTGTCGCGACTACTCCTTCGGCATCGGTTCTTCCGGACCTTTGCCAACTCCACCTCCTCCACCTCCTTCTACCTGGCCCTCATGTCCTTCTTCCGTGCTTCCTCGCAGCTTCATATGGGACAAGGGGGTGACCAATGAGCTGGACGTCGCGTTCCTCCCTCCCCGGGAATTTATGGAGAGCCGGGCCTTGTCCCCGCCTAGCGTTGAAGAGGTGTATGCGGTACAACGATACTTATGCAAATGTTGGGGTTCGCAAGCGTAAGTTCTTGTGAGGGAGAAGTATGCTTTGGCGGATGCTGAGAATAAACGCCTGCAAGCATCTCAGGAAGAGGTGGCAACCCAGCGAAAAGCTCTGGAGGAGGCCACGTCAACGAAAAAGGTCTTGGCCGAGACTGAGGCCAAGCTGCACATTTTGGAGGAGGAGCAGGATGCCGCCCGGCTCGAGCAGGATGCTTCTAAGGCCGCAGTGGTGAAGATGGAAAAAGATCTTCTACAAGCACGGGAAGGGGCGGAGAAGTCAGCCTCCGAGTGTGCCCGGGCCCAGAAAGCGTTGGGTGAGAGTATTGAAGCGGTGAAAGCCCTTCAGAAGCAACGCGATATGCTGTCCTCTAAGCTTACCACAGCCGAGGAGGCCCTTGCCGTTGCGCAGTAGGCGCGCTTGGAGTCCGATGAGCTCTTAAAGCAGACTGCCGCTGATTGCTTTGACAATTCCCTGGAGTAGATCCAGTTTTAGAATCCGACGACGAAGCTTAACTTGGACGGCTATGATTTTCGCGCCTTTGTTGAGGACGGAGTCTTAGTTCCGTATCAATCTCCTTCCGCCAATGCGTCCCGATCCAAAGAAGAGGGAGGCAACCAAGGGCTCTCATGAGGCCGGCCCGTCTAGTTAAGTTTGACTTCGGTCTTTGGTGGGCGTCTGTGCCCCTTTATTTTGAAGATTTCCGGCCTTTGTGCCGTTTTGTAAATATTTGTATGACTATGGATGAATTATTTATTTGCCCTTGTGCCATTTTTAAAATTCCATATTTGAAATTTCTTGACTATAGTAGATACGAGTCGTTTACTCGACCAACACTAATGTGTGGGAGGATGGGGCAGGGTTGTATGTTTTAACCTCTTGGGGTGTTAACTTAACCGAACTACCTCGTTCCGGCTTGACTAGTCGGAAAAGTTGATAGGAACTGAATTAAGGGCGAGGCCGTCACATGTCGACCGAGGTGTCTATTACCTCAAATTTGACATTTTGACTTGATCAGGGTCGGAATGACAACTGCTTTCTTAAATTCGGGCGCGCGCGCGTCAATTTCGTGAAGGCCACGTATGGCATTTTCGCCGAGCTCTTACCAATGCACGTCGGAGTACAATGGCCAGTGTCATACATCTAGATGTTTTTATGTTAATGACCGGGTGTAAGTACCTCGGTGTCGGGTTTTGGACCGGGCTTAATCGCCTCGATTTCATGCTTAAGCAAGTAATTGTGCACATTGACGCATTTCCTTGATGGATTCCTTCATTAAATAAAGCAGCTCTTAAGAGCGTACAAATGGTCATGAATTATTCAGATGCAAAATAAAGAACAATTGGAAGAAACATAAGGGAAAGTAAGAAATAATCGAACAGTAGCCTTGGTGTCTACGGGGCCGAGCCTTGACCTAGCTATAATAGATCTTTAGCTTATCGGCGTTCCATGTCCTTTTAACTAGCTTCCTTGCCAGGGTTTCGAGAACATATGCCCCAGCATCGAGTTTTTCTTTAACACGATAAGGACCCTCCCAATTTGCTGCCAGTTTTCCGTCTTGGGAATTCTTGTGTCCGATGTCGGCCTGCCGAAGCACCAAGTTACCTCCGTTAAAGGATCGTGGTCGAACCTTCCGATTATATTTTGCCACGAGTAGTTGCTTGGCGGCAAGTTCCCGGCAATGGGCTGTGATTCGAATCTCATCAATTAGGTCTAGGTTTGTCTTTAGGGCGTCGATCTTCCTCCATGATGGCTGCCTGATTTCCACCGGGATCATTGCTTCACTTCCATAGGTCAGCTGAAATGGGGTTTCCTGGGTCGAGGACTGCACACTCGTCCTGTAGCCCCATAGAACGCTGTGGAGCTGTTTGGTCCAGCTGGAGTCGGCCTTTAACATGCGTTTCTTTAATCCGTCAAGAATGATCTTATTAGCTGACTCGGCCTGGCTGTTAGATTGCGGATATTCTATGGAGGAGAAGTGTTGCTGGATGTCCAAGTTGGACATTAAGGCCTGGAATCTATGGTCCGTGAACTGGGTTCCATTATCAGTGACGACTTCAGCAGGTATCCCGAATCGAGCAAAGATGTGATGGTGAACGAATCTCATAATTCGAGACGAGGTGATCGTAGTCAATGCCTCCGCTTCAATCCATTTGGTGAAATAGTCCACGGCGACAATGAGCCATTTGAGCTGTCCAGGTGCCGGCTTGAACGGTCCAAGGATGTCCATTCCCCATTTATAGAAGGGTCAGGGGGCCGACATCCCTTTTAACTCCGTCGCGGTGGCCATAAGATCCGGCATGTTTCGGCAACTGTCGCACCGCTTGGCGGCTTCCATGGTGTCATGCTTCATGGTGGGCCAATAATAGCCAGCGCGTAATGCCTTCCTTGCCAAAGCCTTGCCCCCCATGTGTTGGTCGTTGCATCCTTCATGTATCTCGCTCAATACGTACCTTGCTTCGGACTCACCGAGGCATCGCATCATCGGGTAGTGCACTCCTTTCCTGTAGAGCTGATCATCACCATAGTGTAGATGGCGGCTTCTCTCATCAGCTTCTTTGCTTCCGTCGAATCTGTTGGGATGATCCCCCTTTCTAGGTAATCTTCGATTGGCTTTCTCCAGTCCGTGGCGGACGAGATAGTCATGACGCATGTGGGCTCGGCCAAATTCTGTTGGATTACAGTTCTATGACTCCCCGGACCTTTGGTACTTACGAGTTTGGAGAGAATGTCGGCCCGGGCATGCTCTTCTCTTCGAACTCCGTCATTACCTCTTTTGCTCTGTTCAAGTACTTAGCCAACAGGGGGCCTTTTGCTTGATAGTTGCCATCAATCTGTGCGGCGACGGGTTGTGAGTCGGTGAACACCTTAACTCGCCGCGCCCGCTTTCTCTTTTGCTTGAGACAATCGGCTAAGAGGGCCTCGTACTCGGCTGGTTATTGGAGGTCGGGAATTCCAACTGGAGGGAATGCTCAGTAGCGACCCCCTCGGGGCTTTCAACAATGACTCCTGCTCCACTGCCTTTTGGATTGGAAGATCCGTCTACAAATACCTTCCAGAATTCCTCGCTAGCCATAACCGGAGTCAATTCCCTGATGAAATCGGTCAATGCTTGTGATTTGATCACCTGCCGGGCTTCAAAAGTGACGTCGAACTCGGACAGTTCAATTGCCCAGCTTGTCATTTGCCCTGCCAGATCAGGTTTGTGCAAAATCTGCCGGATTGGCGGCGAGTGCGGACTACTATCCGATGTCCCTGGAAGTATGGCCGGAGCCGTCTTGCCGTTGTTTGTAATGCGAACGCCATCTTTTCCGGCTTCGGTATCGAGCTCGGCGTTTTATAACGCTTTGCTCACAAAGTAGATGGGTGTACGTCCGGCCTCGGTTTCTCTTACCAAGGCGGCGCTTACCGCCTCGTCTCCCAGCGAGATAGGTACAAGAACAAGGTCTCCCCTTGCTCCGGCTTTGTTAGTGCGGACGGGTTGCCAAACATCTCTTAATTTCTTCAAATTTGTTTCACAATCCGAATTCCATCCTCCATGAGTCTCTTTCTTCAATAATTTAAAGAAAGGTAACGCCTTCTCGGCGGATCTGGGTAAGAATCTTGTCAGGGCCGCCAAGCGACACTTTGTTAATTCTTGAACTTCCTTCTTAGAGTTGGGACTTGCATGTCGAGCACGGCCTTGCATTTGTCCGGGTTAGCCTCAATCCCTCGATTGGTCAGCATAAAACCTAGGAATTTCCCGGCGGGCACTCCGAAGGCACATTTGGGCGGGTTCAACCTGATTCGGTAGCGTTTTAATATTTCAAACGTCTGCTCTAGGTCCCGGATATGCTCCTCTAGTTGCTTTGACTTTACGATCATGTCGTCTATATAGACCTCCACATTTCGTCCGATTTGGTCCTCAAAGACGCGGTTCATCATTCGTTGGTAGGTAGCTCCGGCGTTCTTCAATCCAAATGGGATGACGTTGTAGCAATAGTTAGACTTGTCGGTCATGAATGCGGTTTTCTCTTGATCCTCTGGGTGCATGGCAATCTGATTGTAGCCGGAATAAGCATCCATAAAGGAAAGCAACTGGTACCCGGCCGAGTTATCAACGAGTTGATCAATGTTGGGCATAGGGTAGGAGTCTTTTGGACACGCTTTATTTAGATTGGTGTAGTTAGTGCACACCCTCCATTTGCCGGTCGGTTTTAAGACCATGACCACATTGGAGAGCCAAGTTGTGTATTGTACTTCTCTGATGAATCCAGCGGCAAGGAGCTCTTCAATGTGACTTTCAAGGGCTTTCTGCTTGTCGTCGAGATATTCCTCCTCTTCGGGCCCCTTCGACCCCGACCCGGCCATATGGCGAGTACGTAGCGACAAAAGTGTGGGTCGATCCCGGGTATTTCGGCTGACGTCAAGGCGAAGACGTCCTGATTTTGTCTTAAGAACTTGATCAGTCGTGCTTTTATATCTGCGTCCATGTCTCTGCCGACTCTAGTTGTCTTGGAGGGATCCGTCCCGAGGATTAATTCCTCCAGCTCCCCTTCTGGCTCTGGGCGTGGGTTTTCTGGTTCACGGAGGTCTAGCTCTACTATATTAACCGACTGCCCGGGGCGCCCCTCATTTCTGACATCGGTCATAACCTCATTGGTTCGGAGCCGCGGCGGGGATGATGGTCCTTCCTCCTCGACTCGGAGAGTCTCGAAGTAACATTGTCGTGACACTTTCTGGTCTCCAGACACTTCAACCACCTGATTCTTATCATTGATCATTTTCAATTTCTGGTGCTTGGTGGATGCTAGCATGTCCCAATTGTGTATAGTGGGTCGCCCCAATATAATATTATAGGGAGAGCGGAAGTCGGCCACTACGAACCTTACACGTTCGGACTTGAAAGCTTCCTTGGTTCCTAGCGTTAATCTGAGGTCAATATATCCTTTTGGGAAGGAACGCTCTTCATTAACCCCGATTAGGGTGGATTTGTGCAGCTTCAGGTCTTCAACATCGAGGTGCATCCTCTGGTATGCGTCCCAGCTTATGATGTCGGCCGAGCTCCCTGCATCCACGAAGATCCGTTTGACCCGGCAATTTACTACGCTCCCGGTGATGACCAATCCATCTTGGTGGCCAGGAATAACCTCCTTCAGCTCCTCATCCGTGAAGACTAATGGGGGTGGTTTCGGTTTTGATGAGCTGCCTTTAAACTTCGGTACATCTTTTATCGTCAGCAACTCCCGTAGGAATTTCTTGCGCTGGCTTATAGTATCTCCACCTCATCCGAAACCATCGCGGATCCCGTTGCATTGGAGATCAGTCTCTGGAAAACCATCGACAAGGCCGATTTTTCGTTTCTTCTCAGGTTCCCGAGCGTCTGTAGCCGGACTCCTGCTTCGGCGGCTACTATTCCACCTGCTTGTTTTTCCTTGAGTTTTGATGACGTATTGGCGCGGTTTCACTTCTCTCACAAACTTTTCGATAGCATCCCTGAGTTCATAACATTCGTTGGTGGTATGACTGGAGTAGTCGTGGAAAGTGCAAAATTTTCCCCGATCTGTAGTGGACCGATTTCTGAGAGGCCTCGGCTTGGCCACCCTTTTCATCTCAGTCTGGGCTACCTCCTTCCACAGCTGCGAACGCGGAACATTCAAGGGGGTGTAGTTGCCGTATTTCGCCTTATTATCAGTCCTCTCTTGTCGGGGTCGGCTCTCTCTGCCGCGTCTGCGGGGTTCCGGCTTGTGTTTGTCCGTCAGATCCCTTCTATCGGGCGATGAATTCCTAGCCTTCTCAGGTTCATCGGCATTGGCAATTTCCATTTGCTCGACATCTAGGTACTTCTTTGCTTCGGTATAGAATTCGAGTCAATGAATATACTCGATTCTTGCACGGATGTACGGCCGGGCGTGTCGTTGGGTCCAGACCGTTGACAAGGCAATGTACATGGACCTCTTCGGATAATGAGCGTACCTGCATTGCCGTGTCTCTGAACGGATCCAGGTACTTTTGCAACGTCTCGCCTTTCTTTTGTTTTACCTTACTCAATGTAAATTGAGATTTTGGTTGTTTCTTGCTAGTGGCAAAGTGCAATTCAAACTTACGCCCGAGGTCTTCGAAGTTCCGAATGGAATTATTGGGTAATGAACTCAACCATTTGTGGGCCGGTCCGGTCAACGTGGCCGAGAAGAGCCTTAAGATGACCGGACCTTCTATTGACGACCCACATCAACTTTTCAAATATCTCCCGGTGGTGACGTGGATCACGGGTCCCATCGTACTTGGGAAGATCGGCTAGGTCAAAATTCTTCGGGTAGGGGTCGTGGGTTGCGGGAGAATGGGGTCCCACCGAGCCCGGCCAAGTACTTCATCTTACGTGGAGAATGGGGTCCCGAAGCTCATCGAGCGATCAAGGGGTCTTCATGACTATTAAGTCTTTATATGGCGGTCTTCTTCATCTTGTTATGGCGTTCTCGCTCCTTTCTTGCTTCCCCTCATTCCTTTCACGAGGGATCCTCGTGTCAACCTCCTTTCCCTTACGAGCTTCTCGTGGCGTTGAAACATGAGCTTTTCCTCAATCATCGAGAGCATGAAAATCCTCTTGCCTTTGGAGGTGATCTAGTTTTTCCTTGTTTTCGAACCTCTGAAGCATCGACTCTTGGGTTCTCCTTAAAGTGTGGACGTCGGTGTCTAGTACCTGAGCGTCTGGAGCTGAGGCCATCTGGGCTTGGACTCTTGGTGGCCCCTCTTGTGAAGGTTCGTCGATGGAAGGGATGTGCTCTCCGTGTCAGTAACGTGACTCTCTGGAGTCTTTTCTCGTGGAGGTTGATCATGAGTCTGCGATTGACTCGGTCCGGCTTGAGGTTGATTTGGTGGTAAAGTGCTTTCATCGTTCGGCCGGTCCGATCGCTGGCTTTGCCTGTGGCTTCTGGTGTTGGCCATGAGTGGTCACGGGGATAGAAATTTAAGGTCCCCACGGTCGGCGCCAATGTTAGAACACGATGTCGACCAAGGGCTGGTATATTGATCTTGGATGGATAGGCTATGCCTGAATATCTATGGAGGAGATAGCCAGGAGAGCATGGGATCACCATACATGACAAAGGGGTGGGGTGTGTGCACAGTGAGACTGTATGTAAATAGTCTAGGTTAGAATGTGTGCACCTTGTTACTTGTCCTCTGTATTTATAGAGGTGTCTGGTGCGATATCCGGGGCACGTCATTAATGGCGCGCCATTAATGGGGTGGATATCCGGGATACGCCATTAATGGGACGTGTCATTAATGGGGCGGATATCCGGGGTACGCCATTAATGGGACGTGTCATTAATGGGGCGAGTATCTCGGTTAGGCCGTTACGATAGGGGTGGATCTTGCCTAGCCGAGATTTCCGGATCTCTTGCTATGATTAGCGATTATGCCTCCTGGCTCCGCTTGGGCCGCGCTATGGACTTGGGGCTTTTGGGCCGGTCCGTAACAATAATCATGTTTAATTTTCACAATTAAAAAATATTAAAATATTATGCAAAAATAATAAAAATAAAAATACAAACAGAATTTGTTAGTGTTTAGCTTTATGGTCATCACTTAAACTTGATGGGTAATAATTTTCTGTTAAATGAGACAAATGGTGTTAAGATCCTAGCTAAGACTAAAAGTGTATTTTATAAAATTGAGAGACTAAAATGGTATTCAAAGTAACTATATATAAAGGATCAAATATATACTTTGGAAAAAAAAAATGTTATAAGATAATATCATTTCTTATTTTCAGGACAAAGCTAGATTTGAAACCGAAAAGTGAAATACATATATATTATATTAAATTTTAAGTGAAATTAAAAATATCATGTTTAATAGATAATATTATAATTTTTTGGCCAGAACTATAATATTATAATTGCTCCTATATTAGTATTATTAGTATAATATAATAAAGAGAAAATTACATTTAAATGCCATTTGAATTTATGAAACCCCCAAATGTCTATTAAATTTGTTAAAGGACTTAAAGGTATCAAGAACCATATTGAGATTTTTAAATTCGAGTGAGTTTACCCTTTTGCCCTTAGTTTTTATCTAAATAAAAAAGAAAAAAAGAAAATGACCCTTAGGAGGGCCACCGCCGTCGTTGGTGGCTCGACACACTGCAACCGGCACTTGGGCTCGCCACCGGCGGCTTGAAATCCGGCGATGATTTTTTTTTTTTTTTTTTTTTTGAAGGGTGGGGGGGGGGGGGGGGGGTTGAATCTTTTTAAGAAAAAAAAGATTCAATGAAAGTAAGGTGGGTGGGAATAGAACCCATCACACTTTCATGGGAGCCAAGTGGCCCAACTCTTTGGACCACTTGGTTCCTTTAATATATATATGCTTTAACAAATATATATATTCTTTTTAACATTTTTTTCCATCAAGAAACAATCATGTAAGTCCCGTTACTGAACTTGTAAATAGCATTGAAGAATTGGTAATTGTCATTGAAAGATCTGTTATAATTGCACTTTTTTTTTTTGTTTCATCATAAACACATGTAGTAAAAGCGGGGTGTAGCGAAGCCATGGACAGAGGGAAAAGCCGTGGGTGCAGGAAGCGAGGGTTTGGAGAGAAGAGGGTGACGGAGAGCAGCGATGAACGGGAAAAGTCGGGGTGTAGTGAAGCCGTGGACAGAGGGAAAAGCCGTGGGTGCAGGAAGCGAGGGTTTGGAGAATGGAGAAGAATGAAAATGATCCGTGGCAGCAAAGTGAGGGTTTGGAGAATGGAGAAGAATGAAAAAAAAAAAAAAAAAGAAGGTCGTGGCTGCAGCGAGGGGAGCCTCGAACTGGGGATCTCTGGATGTGTAAAGTGCTAACCAACTACACTATCTGAACAAATTGTAACAAGATTCCTTCTAAATATATTTATTCTAAAATATTTGTGGGTGCACTTGCCCCCATAGGCACAAGTGTGGCTCCGCCACTGGGTCAACGAGGTTTTTAACGGAGGGGCAACATTACTACGTTTTTAAACTTCAGGGGTAAAATTGCTACTTTTTTTTGGAGCAATGTTGTCCTTAAAGTTTAAAAACGTAACAATGTTGCCCCTCCATTAAAAACCTTAATGTTGACCGTTAGGGCAGTTAATGGAGGGACAACATTGCTACGTTTT
This sequence comes from Acacia acuminata, assembly GCA_019022655.1. Taxonomy (NCBI): domain Eukaryota; kingdom Viridiplantae; phylum Streptophyta; class Magnoliopsida; order Fabales; family Fabaceae; genus Acacia; species Acacia acuminata. Next base: position 1,894,125 of record JAFJYI010000064.1, read on the forward strand.
TAAACTTCAAGGGCAACATTGCTACGCCGAAAACTTCAGGGGCAAAATTGCTTCTGAATGCATACTTTAAGGGCAAAATTGACCCTCAACCCTAATAAAAAATATGAATACTGAATTTTAAATAAACCTCATGACTCCCTATTTATGTGGTCACTATCGCACTATCCAAAACCTCCCCAGCTATAGCAGTTCCCCCTAAATATAAAAAATATTAAAATTTCCTAAATATCAAATAAAAATCTTATATCAGATATTTAGTCTAATAAAAAAATATAAACAAACAATTTTAAATAAAAAAAATATGAATACTAAAACTTAAATAAATCTCATGACTCCCGATATATGTGGTCACAATCGCACTATCCATAACCTCCCTAGCTATAGCAGTTCTCTTAAATATAAAAATATATTTTAATAAAAAATGTACCAAAAATAAATACAGATCACAATATTTTATTCAAAATGAATATATCAAAATAAATTTAGCAATTAAAATATATTCAAATGAGATATAATTCCATGGTATAAAATAATATATATCCAAATAAATATATTAAACGTAACCCTAAAAATAAAGTTAAAATGTATTTGATTAAATATTTAAAAAATAAATATAAATATGGGCGAGATAGTTTCTAACGACTTTCTAGCTAATTTTTGATATATTAATCTAAGGAACAATATATTTAATTTGCAGTCAGGATAGTTGCATTGCACTATATATTTTGTAAAAAAATTACTTTTTATCCTTTAAATTAGATTTAGAAAAAAAAATTAAAAAAAGAAATTAAACAGATATAAAAATATCTCTATATTTAATCGAATATGATCCAAAATCTATGGATAGTAGCGTATATAGAAGTTTAATTTGCTCACCTCGGCCAGTCCCCTATCGCTCAGTGATCTTCAATCTCGGCGGCCTCCCTATCTCTCGCTCTCACACACTCACTTGCGGTTGGCTTCATCCTCATAGGAGCGCACAATAATGGAGAACGGCACACCAGATCTTCCCCAAGACATCATCACAGATATTCTTGTTCGACTTCCGGTTAAATCCATAATCCGATTTCAGTGTGTTTGTAAAGATTGGCAGAATCTGTTCAAAACTCCATCCTTCATTTCAAGTGCATATCTGCCCCAAGAAATCATCATAAATATTCTTGTACGACTTCCGGTTAAATCCATAATCCGATTTCAGTTTGTTTGTAAATATTGGCAGAATCTGTTCAAAACTCCATCATTCATTTCATTTCAAGCCCTTGTAATGGATCTATCTTTGGATTGGACGTAAGGGAGATGTGGAGGGGCTTAGCAAAAGGTGGCTATATTTGATAGTTTCATTTGATATAGCAAAGGAAGTGTTCACATTGATACCATTTCCTCCTATGACTCCTGCACAGGGATGTTTCAGAGTGAAAATTGTGAATATGTGATTGACAAATGACAACTTTCATATTTGAAAAATGGTAGTATTTGATCCCAAATGTTTCTGGTCATATTTGACCTTTTTATAATTTCTATTTCGTTTGTTTTATATAATTTAGTTGCAAGTGGATCATTTTGGGCAAGCCAATCTGCCACTGGTACGTTTTATATATATTGAAGGGTGTCCACTCTTATATTAAGTGTTTACTCTATTTAATTAAATTCAATTTTTTTTTTTTCTTTTTGGAAATGAAACAACACACATCTAGTCCATATCACTGACCTCAAGTTGAGTTGGATTTTGGTATATATGTATATATTTTTTCAGTTGTTCTAAGTCATCTTTGTATCAAATGCTCGATTTTCAATATTAGTAAATCTAAAGGGACAGTGCATGCAAGGAAGGCCAACATCTAGGGCCTTTGAAGGAAAATTGAGGGTTCGCATCAGACAGATTATTAACAACTAATAGATCGCCTCTATAACTTGAGGTTTATCTTCGATCTTCCTCTGTCTCTTTTTAGAGGGCTTCAAATTGCTCGATTGACCCTCTTTACTAGCGCATCTAATGGCCGTCTTAGAACATGTTCGAACTATCTCAGACGATTTTCTACCATTTTCTTTTTAATAGGTACCACTCCAACTTGTTCACATATATGATCATTGCAAATCTTTTCTTTTTTTTTTTATATGACCACACATCTATCTTAGCAACCTTATCTCGGCTACTCCTCCCACTTTATGTTAATGTTATCCCTTTAAAGCCCTTACTACCATATAGCATTACTGGTCTTATAGTAGTACCATAAAACTTCCCTTTTATCGTATTAGGAACTTTCCAATCATAAATAGCTCCGGCAGCTTTTCTCCACTTACACCACTTAGCCTGAATTCTATGATTCATATCTTCATCAATTTTACCATCTTCTTGTATAATTGATTCCACATATTTAAACTTTGCCACTTGTTGATTGACTTGTTATCCCAATTTAACCTCCACATCATTTCTCACTTGTCTCTTGTCAAACTTGCAATGCATATATTCTATTTTGCTTGTACTTGGACGAAAACTCTTCGACACCAAAGTCCTTTTCCATATCTCAATTTTTGAATTAATCGATCTTCTCCCTTGATTCAGCCAACAAAAAGTGTTTTTTTCTTGAAAAGATGAAGGAAGAGTTCCATAACAGTAAATTAACCAAAACTCATACTTTTATTTTCCTTTTTTGTTGGGTTTAATGTTTATAACCTCGCTCTTAGGGAAGCTTTTTTAAATGCACCATAGTTCTGACGTATAATTATCAACTTTGGCTACTACTACTTTGCTTGATGGTTATGCCTTTATCATTTATGACTTGAAATGCGAACCAAAATCTTGACAGTATACCAAAAAGTAGAAAGTTTTGTGTGACCACTGATATGATACTGTGGTTGCAAATTCATAGTATTTCATATTCATGAAGCATGCATGAAAGTATTTGGAAGCGGAAAAAAAAAAAAAAAAAAAAAAAAAAAAACAGAAACAACATACAGTAAATTAACCAAGTGAAACAGCCTTATTCAATAAATTACAAGTGGAGCGACTTCAAAGACTAACGTGTCAATATTATTTATCATCCACTTCTAATGTTTCCACTAAAATAGCAATCTTTTAAATGCTCTTCATCTTTCAGCAGAGAAAATATACTCTGCTGCATTATTGATTCAAGTCTTTTGAAGTAAAAAGTTTCTCGAATAAATATTTTTCAACAATTTTTTTGTTTATTTACCATGCATGCGTGGGATTTTTGTATCAGATTTGGTTTAATGAATGAAGTTCTCCTTGTATATTATCCACCGTATGCTTCTATATCTGCTCTTCTTCTTTACAAATTACAAGCACTATTTTTGGATAAGTTTAAGTAAATGCAATACAGTATGGGTTAAATCAGTTCACCTTGTAAAGGTTTGTTTGACTAAATAATTATTAGTTAAAAATAATGCATCCTAGCAAAATGATTCCAGTGACTTAATTAGATGCCAATAATTATGAGACGGATTTAGTCAATATACTTTTTTCCCCAAAAAAGGGATCAGAATAAAAAATGCATGTTAAAGGTGCATCGACAAATGTTAATGAGTTTAATATTTCTACTTTTACTGCAGAAATATTTTTTCTGTCGCACTAACAGAAAAGTGAGTGGATCCTATTGTAAATAAAAGGGAGAGAAAATATTAGTAGGACCCACTCACTTTTCTGTGAGTGTGGCAGAAAAAATATTTCCCCAATGTTAATATATAGAAACATGGGCCTTATAGCATGTCTTACCAATAAACAAGTTCCTCATATCTCTTATCTGTAACTTTCAGCTTCAGGTGTTAAAGATTAGTAAGGATGGATATGACCAAAATAAGTATAGCATTATGTATACAACCAAACCAGTCACTCAAGAGATAGAAACTGGGGCAACTGGGCAAGCATCCATAATGTTGAAAAGAAATATGTTTTGTAATAATTATTATTTTTAAAGTTTGAACGTCAAATTATTGTTAGTTTCCAGTTTTTTAGGAGTTTCAAATAAATAGCAGACTGTTAGGATTATTTCCTACTTCCTTGCTAGAAGTTGTTAATTTAGAATTGTTTCCTGCTTTCTTGCTAATTTCCATCTGTATAAATATACCTCATTCAAGAGGAATTATGTACGGATGAATAAAGGAATTTATTATTGGAGTTTAATTTTTAACACGTTATCACAAGTGAAACTGGTTTGTTCGCTGTTTCTACTGGAAAATATTTTCCATCCTGAACCCATTTTTATCTATATAGATGAAAATCAGTTTCCACCAATAAGCAAAGGAAATTGAGATCTTTGGAAAATCTTGTGAAATTACCGAATTACCCCAACGTGGGTTCCGAAAGTGGTGGTATACTGGTATAGTCTCCGGTTCCTCCTTCTTTTGTCTGTTATTCCTAGCAGTGAGAGTGAGATTATGATCTCTTCTCTCATCGTCCTCGTTCTCAACTCTTTCTCTATTTCAAGTCGGTCAGATCGACAGTGAAGGTGGAGGAATGGAGGGTGGAAGGTTAGTGGCGGAGCCACTGTGGGTCCCATGACCCCAAGTGCGGACATAACACTACAAAAAAAAATCAGAATTTGCGACGGAATTTTTCCGTCGCAAAACATGTTTGCGACGGATTTGGTCAGTCACAAAAAACCTTGTCGCAATTGCGACGGAAAATGAAAAATCCATCGCAAATTTCGAATTTTGCTGCGACGGAATCAAAATTCCGTCGCAAATTTGCGACGGAAAAGAAATCCATCGCGACGGAATAGGAATCCGTCGCAAATCTAAAGAATTTGCGACGGATTTCATTTCCGTCGCAAATTTCGGAGTTTTTTTTTTTAAAAATAATTTTTCATTTTTTTTAATTTCAATTTTTTTAAACAAAAATATTTATTTTTCTTTAAGATTAGCAACAGAATTGATATTCCGTTGCTGATTTTAATTTTTTTTAATTTCGATTTTTTTAAAAAAATATTTTATTTTATTTTTAAAAAATTATGAAATAAAAAAGAAATATATAAAATCCTTTGAGTTTTTTATTTTTATTATTCATATGCCTTCAGGATTTTATACATGTAGATACTCTACTGATCAGTGTAGGCCGATCCTAATATCTAGGAGTTATAATACAGAAAAGGAATTACAAAATTCAAATTCTATAATCTACTGATCGGTTTAGGCTGATCCTAATATCTAGGATTATAAAACAGAAAAGCAATTACAAAATTCAAATCCTATAATCTACCGATCGGTTTAGGCTGATCCTAATATCTAGGATTATAAAAGGCAGATTCTAATATCTAGGAATTATAAAAGGCAGATCTTAATATCTAGGAATTATAAAACAGAAAACCAATTACAAAATTCAAATTCCATAATCCATATCAGTGCTTCATGGATTGAGAGGAGTAGAATAATCACCTTCACATTGAGGAATTCTCCGGGTTATTGAAAATCCATAAGTAAGCCATCTAACAGAATTACTTACCTTCTCATTTGACCAAATGGACCTAATATATTTTTATATAGAGAAAAACGGGGTTTAAAACATAAAAGTAACAATATTGGATCAAATTCATGCTCTTTTGTCCAATAAAATTTTCATACAAAGATTTTTCATCAATTTTTCTAATTTTCAATAACTAAGTCTAAAAATTTCATCAAATTTTTTCAGAGAAAGAATATATCTTCATATCTTGATTAGTGTGATCTTGTCGTTTTTTTCTATTTTTTCTTCTGATTTTTAATCATTAAGTACTTGTGTCTTCGATTTTAAAAATAGTTCAGGAACTTGGAAAAGCAATATCAACATTTTAAAAAAATCAAACAAATTACATATGAAATTTCTAAAATGTTAACTTCCCAGTAAAATTATTTATCGAAGTGTATTATAATCAATTGAATCATATTAGTCGCCCCTTGATTGTTCAAAATTCAGTCATCCTGAGTGATTGAGAGAATAATAACTTAATAAGGACGTTTAGGAAGAAGAAACAAAATAAAAGGATAAAAAAGATGACACCCAAATAGAATAGCATCGCCATATTTCTAATACCAGTGATAATATATAGGAGAATTTCCTGTACAACTATACAAATAATTATTTCAGAGGAAGATATTAGGAAAACTTATAATCCTCTACCAATATAGATTCAGACAAAGGAGAAACTACAACAAAAAAAAGATCTAAATTCATATAATTTATAATCTTCTACCAATATAGATCTTTGGATTATATAAGAAAGCAAATATATATACAAATATTTCCAAATAGTTAAAAAAAATACTTCAAACTAACCTGGAAAATGGCAGCAGCGGTGACCGGAAGGAGGAGCGACGGCGGCGACCGGAATGACGAACGGTGATGGCTGGAAGGGAGAGGAGGAGGGGCGAGTTGAGAGAAGAAGAAGGATTTCGAATGTGAGAGACGGAGGAAATGTCCCAAAATTGGGACTTAAAGAGATTTTGCGACGGATTCATAATCCGTGGCAAAATCTCGCTTTTTGTGACGGAAATCAAGTTCCGTCGCAAAAAGCAAATTTTTTTGCGATGGAACTCGGCAAAATAGAGGGAACTAGCGGCCTTTTTGGCCGCCAATTAGCGACGGATGTAATACCCGGATAATTATCTATCGGAATACTATATTTTAGCAAATAATACCTATTTGAAAATAGGTGAATATGTGGTTTTAAAACCTTGTAGGATACTTATTCTATTGTCTAGGAAATTTCTAATGGAATTAGAGGGATTAAAGTGTCAAAATCCCTAAATGCAATTATGGGCCATGAAATGCCCTGAAAATATTATGATAAATCCCAAGAGGCAATAAAATATTTATTGAAAATTAGAAAGTATGTTGTCTCTAATTTTAGGAATTTTTGGGATTATTTCCCTTGAAAAATAATGAGGCAAAATTAAATATAATTTTGGGGAGTATAAGTTGCCCCATGATTTTTAATATGATATGTGGGACATAAAATATCAATGTCAATGAAATAGTTGTGAGAAAATGATTAATCCTAATTAAGAAAATTATCAACAATTAGAAAGTGATTAGTTAAGTAATTAATGGCTAATTGTTTAAGCCCGAACAAGAGAATATTTAAGGTGGATTATGGAAAATCCTTTAATTAAGTGTTTATGCCTAATATTAGCATAAAGTGTGCTTGCTAATCAATTAGAAAAGATTAAGAAAAATTGGTGAGATTAAGAACATGAAAACCCTAAATCCTAAAAGATTGCTAATCATGGGATTAAGGCTCTAATTAAGCTTCTAGCTAATTTAGATAAATAAAAAATAATAATAATAATAATAAAGGGAAGAGAAAACCCAAAATTTGAGTGTGAAAAGGGTTGTGGGTTTTTCAAAAATAATATCATGATATTTTGTTAATTAAATAATAATATAATTAAGATATTTGTGGAAGAACCAGGTTGGATAAATGAAAACCGATAGAAATTAAATCCTATCTAGAAAACCATGAACTAAGTTTCTTAGGTCAGGACATATTACAAAGAAGTGAATTTTTGTCTAGAAGTCGGTGTTAGCGGAAGTCATTTCCGTAGCCGCGGGGCGAATAAGGGATCGATGAAAAGATATTTTGTAAACAAAGGGCAGATAAGAAAAGTGAGAACCAATGGAAAATAAATCATAACTTGAAATCCTTGAACTAAATAGAAAACAACTGGACATATTATGAACCGGTGGATTTTTGTCTCGAATTTGGCATTACCCGAAGTAATTTTACGCCATCGACGGCTCTGTCGAAAATGTTCAGCGCACAACGGAATACCCTTAATGGGATCAAAAATTTAGTTAACTCAGATATTTCCAAAGAGGAAGAATAGAACTTCAAAAATTTGTGTTCGGATTTTTGAGATTTTCTAAGATTACGCGATTAGAACACCGAACGGGGGACTTTATCAAGTACAAGTTCATAAAGCATAATCCATGTGAAATTTAATCCACCAATAAGAGAAAAGAGTTGTGAGTGTGTGTGTGTGTCTAGTATTCAAGAGAGAGAAAGAGAGAGAAAAAAGAAAATTAAAGCAAATTTGATAAAGTTTGAAATCCTAGAGTAAATTGGATAATGGTTTGAAATCCAATTAAATATCGATCGATGTACACAGTAAAAACTCAAAACAACAAATAAATTAAAGTGAGAATTTATACAAATTTAAATAGTTGTGAAGAAGTAGGAACCCTGGAGAAAATATAAAGACTTATCTTGAACCCACATAATTTAACCTCGAAAGTAAGTCTGGTAAAGACTATTTTTGCAAACGTTGAAGAATAAGCTTAGTACAACCAGGGGAATCTAATTAGACCATAATTATGGATATTCAACTGCTAATCAAAAAGCATACTCAGAATTTAAAAGTATTAGTGATTGATCAGGCAACCAAAAATGAATTTCGTTAAAGTAAAACCGAAGACTCAGTTGGAAGAAACTTCTTCATTAAGTATGGGTCCAATGGTTAAGATTAAAACTTCTTTACTAAGTTTAGATCCAAGGGTTCATATTCAAGATGAATTAAGTTTGGAAAAACTACCAAAATGCCATACCATTTCTCTATAAATAGAGGGCTTCCCTCTTCATTCTCTTCACACCAAAAACCATTCTAAGCAAGAGTGGAGTGAAGCAAGAAGGAGGAGGAGTAGCAAGAGTCTTCAAGAGGTAAGCTTGTTTTTAGTTTCTAGTCTTTAGTTTTATAGTTCTTAGTTGTTCTTAGTAGTTCTTAGTATAAAGGTTAGTTTGATCTTTAAATCTTCCAAGTAGTTTTGATTTCATGTTTTTATGGTTAAATATGTCTTAATTTCGAAAATATGATAGAGAATATGATAGAGCAAAATTCTTGGAAGTTAAAGATCAAAGTAGCGAAGTTCTTGCGAAATTTTCGGTAAAATTTCTGGGCAAACAGCGAAAGAAATACTAATATTTTATGTTGGAAATGAAGCCCATAAATCACAAAAATTTCCAGAAATAAATTACATATGTAGGGCTTTCCGAATATATATAATATGTAGCGTTTTGATTCCTGTACAAAGAGATACAACCAGTTGAAGTTAGGCCATTTTTCTGGATGAAATTCTGGGCAAAGTTGTGAAAGATGAAAAATGGGAATTTTTCATAAATTCTGGGTATATAAAAGTATTTTTTCTTGAAAATAGACATCTTAAGGATTCCAGAGAATTTTACAGATCCTCGTTTCGATTTTTGTAGATTTAATTATGATTTTGTGAAGTTAACCGAAAATTCTGCCCAGAAACTCAGCATAGCGTTTTTAATAAAATGTAAGGGCAAAATGGTAATAATAAATCCACCAAGGGTAGAAAGGTAAATTAAACCCTTAGGATATTATTCTAAGCAATATGATATTTATCAAATATCATATAATAATCCGACAATAATGTATAGGATATCCGGGAAGTCCGGAGTCGGTTCAAAGGTCGGGCTAGATAGCCATGACACGGTGAAAGGTACGTTCACGTACTGTAACACTAACTCTGATGCTTATTGTATGCTTATATGTGATAGACTATTTCATAGAGTCATGGACAGGACTTTGTCTTGGGTCATGCACCGTGTCTAAGACTCGTCTTAGTTCACCGTTTATACATTCGGCTTTGTTTATACGGGTTACGAGTCTTGGTAATGCCGTTGAGTTTTCCTGGTACGATGCCTTGGTTAGTGAGTTTTACCTGTGCTATGTCGAGTTGATATGTTAACACGCTTATGTATTGCCATGTCGAATGGCACATCCATATCTTAGTATTACTTGAGCATGAGGTTAACCGTTAGTGCAAACGTGGGTAACTTTACATGTGCTGTGTGCTATGTACGGATATGTTAATCTTGCATCTTGTGTGCTTATGTATTGATTTAATGTCATGAACCATCCATAGCGTATTCTTGAGCATGAGGTTATAGCGAGGTTCATTGGGCATTGAACCTCAGCTCTTAACATAGGGAGGTCGAGGACCGAAGATCGAGGAGAAAGGCAAGCGACACACATAGGGACTCAGCTGAAGACTTTCATTTGTTATTTACTTTGAAAACACTCAGTATAATGTACCACTACTGTAATCATCCAGACTTACGGCATTTTGAATATAAATATCAGTTACTCAATCGCTCCGATGCTCTACTCTGATGAAAAAAAAATATACTGCTTGTGAAAATGGGATGTTACAACGGATACAACTTCTGAAGGTTTTGTGGCAGATTCCTCAATTCGTCGCAAAACCCTTCTCGACCCAAATAGGTTTTGTGATGGAGTTGGAATTCCGTCGCAAAAAGAAAGGTTTTTGCGATGGAATTCCAATTCCGTCGCAAAATCCCTAAATTTGCGATGTAAAAAAATTCCGTCGCTAATCATCGTTTTTCTAGTAGTGTAAAATTTTAGTTTTTTTAATAAATGTAAACAAATGAAATTGGGGCTAAAGCTATTTACCTTGAGTTGTGACCCAAATCTCGTCCCGTCTCTTCATTCATCTCTCTTCACCTTTGTCAATCTCGTTCCCCCGTCTCTTCATCCAACTCTGGCGACCTTCCTCCAACTCAAGGTCCCTCTACTGCTTTTTTTTTTCCTTCTCTATTTTGTATGGGCACATCAGTTTGTGTGGTATTTTCTGAAAGACTTGGCTATCACCCAAGAGGGGGGTGAATTGGGTGTTTGATAAAACTTTAGTAACTTTGAAAATCTTTCGCAACTTACTCAAAGCAGTTTGTATGACAATAATAATTGATAAAGCGATAGTTAGTCATTCAAACATATATTTGGAAATATAAGAGTTTAGGGAAGAGAATATGAAAACTGTAATTTATACTGGTTTGGCCTAATCCTTGACCTACGTCAAGTTCCCAAACTCCACTTGAGATTTTCAATCCACCATCTTCTTTCAACTTGATTACACGTTCTATACTTGAAGTAATCCTCTCACTAGGATTCACTCTCCCTTACAAACTGTAATACACCCACTTGATTACACACTTTGTACTCGAAGTAATCCTTTCACTAAGATTCACTCCCCTTACAAGCTGTAATCAATACAATGAGTTTTCCACTCAAGATCACCTAATCTTGAGTAACTTTTAGATAGTATGGTAGGATGTTTACAATAAATCTTCTCTCTCAGAAGTGAATGAATAAACACTGAAGTACAATACAAATCATCTCACTCTCTTTGATAAATTATGTAAACATTGAAAACAGAGAGTAAATAATATGAAGATCAGAGTATGAGCATTTTGAAGATGTAGGCTTGTGTCTTTTTCCTTCTGTCTTGAATCTGTCTTCTTTTATAGGTAGTTGCAATTTATGACCATTGAGAAGATCCAATGATTGTTGGATAAAGAAATACAGCCGTTAGACTCAGATGGAACTAGTCGTTAGAACTTCATTTTTTGAACCAGCTATAACATCAGCATTTACTTTACCTTTGATCTTCAGTTTAACAATCTTTGATCATCTGAAACATGTACACAAATGATATAAATAATGTTAAGAAGTATTATAAGTCCTTTGGGTAATCATCTGGATGTTTATCAAAAGAATCAAGATTTCCGAAACAGTGATTTCCTGAAGCAGAGATGTATACTCGAGTTTGCGTAAGTAAACTCAAGTTTCCTTGCGTTGTCGAAAGCTAGATTTCTCTCTGATTGAGCCAAACTCGAGTTTGTCACTTAATGACTCGAGTTTGGTTCTCTCCAAAACCATCGGTTACTCTCTGTTTGTCTTGTTAAAACTCGAGTTTCCCACTAATAGACTCAAGTTTGGATGATCTTGGACCTAGTTGCTCTCGTAACCCATAAACTCGAGTTTGTCACTAATAAACTCTAGTTTGCAAGTTGATCTGCCCTTGGTTGCTCTCGACTTGGCCTGGCTCAAGTTTTGACTTTGTTGAACCTTCTTGAACGATTTGTCAATTCTCGAAGGCTATATCTCCCTGGTCTGAACTCCGTTTTGGTCTGTTCAGATCTTGATGGAAAGTCCTTTGAGTCTAATTTCATATGCCACTAATTTTAGCTCAAACGGATTTGTAGTTTGTGAGATACACTCAAAACATTGAAGCTTGGTTTGCTGTGTGGCGTTGATTTCACTTTGTCAACTTCAATAATTCATAGATCCTTGATCTAAACTACTTTGGGCTTGAATTTTATATCCAAATGAGACATTAGGAGTCTATTTTCATTCAAAATTGATTTCACCTCAATCCAATTTCTGGTTTAGGAGATATTATCGAATTACTAGACCTTGCTCAGGTGAAACGTGAAACAGAGTAGAACAGAGGTGCTGATCATTGCTGTAAACTCGAGTTTTCCTAGTCCAGAGATGCTGAAGACACTTATTGACTCAAGTTTATGATAGCTGACTCGAGTTTTGAGTCCTAAACTCGAGTTTGGAGTCCTTAACTCAAGTTTCCTCATATCAGAGAGGCAAATTACTGCAGCAAGGTAGTAAACTTGAGTTTAAAACTTGGAGACTCGAGTTTGCTCATTAGAACCTCATTTTTACTTGTTTTAACTCTGAATTGATCCATTCCAATTTCCATATGTTCTTGGATACTTCTAGTATCAATCTAGAAACTTGAATAATGATATCTTCATTTCATTCAACAAGTTCTTTTTTTTTCTTTGATCATTTTCCATAACTCAACTCTTTCTTTCTTCTCTTCTCTTGATCATTCTTTATCATTTGACCTCACATCTTTGATTCAATTTCTTTCTCTAATTCAATACTTCTTTATTGATCTTCTTGTTGATTGTTCTCCGTTATTCAACTTGGAATCATCATTCTCTGCAAGTTCTACCTTCTTCAATATTTCCTCTTCTTATTGACTATTCCCAAAATCCTTTGATAACTTCCTGCTTTCTTGACATTCTGATATTCCCTTTATATTGCGTGCAAGAACTTCTTTCTTCAATCTACTTTCTTGATCATTCTTCAGTATTGAACTTCACATCTAGATTAAATATAATACTTGGTCAAAGTAGAAGATAAATGTAGTATGCAAACTTTTTGCTCTTAATAATGGCATTTATATAAGACATCATCAAAACTAATCATATCCAACATTTTCCTTCCTATGCATAAGGGATTTAGATTATAGCTTTTTAATGTTTGTCATTCGTCAAGCCACTACCACGACCGAGTGTTAGAAGAATAGTGCTTTAATGATTTTATATTTTCAATTTTGGGACCAAAACGAGTGTAGCTTATACGGCCATAATTTATTTTCTTTGTTTAACTATAACATCGCTCTTTTTTTCCTTGGTATTGTGCATAATTTCTATTCTTTTTATATGTTGTATTGGACTTATTCTTCTCTCTACCTCATGCCAACCGCCAATATGCTTGCAAATTGATCGACTTATTCTTTAGGTTATCGTAGCTTCAACGATTTTCTTGATAATTCTCAAGATGTGTAATTTTAAAAGTTTTACATGGTCTAAAAATGGTTATTGTTCCCCCATTAAGTAAAATTTTACATTCATTACCTGTCAAATGAAACTCATTGAAACTGATGATTGGTGTGGCTCCAATCTTGCCCTTTATGCTTTTTGTCATCACGAGGATGTATAAATTGTTTGAATTAGTTTTTTTCCTAGAGATGTACATTTTGTTCATATGACTGAATGAATGCCTTTTTTATCTTTATTTTATTTCAGTCTCAGTTCATTTTATCAGTTGACAATGACATAAGATTTGAAAGATCATATTGTTCTGTTTTTAGAATTCTTCAATTTATTGATTTTGTTCTCCATTTTTGTTTAGAGGTCTTTGAGCCAACACGGTTGGCTTTCTTTTTGCTTTTGGCATTACATTGGGAATATTCTCTATATGTGGTATGTTGTTATTAAGGATTTCTAGATTTCTGAAAATTTAATTTCTGTGAAATGTATGAATATGATAGATACTTGAATGAGACTGCTATGGAGATATTCATTGTCATTCTAGTTTTTCTTCTTAATTCTTATTCTTTGCATCTAAATAATCTTCTTTACTTGAATGAGGCTGCTATGGATAATTCGTTTGATTTCTTTTGCTCTAAACTTTGCCTAAATTATATTGAATGTTGAATATGCCTATTCGCCTCACAAGTGCACGAGTTTCGCAAGTAATAAAGTGATAAGTAAAGTATCATTCCCACAAGGATTTGTTTAACAAATTGGTCAAGCAAGAGGCTTAGTGAATTCAATCAAGTTGAGCTAGAACAAAGTTTTGATGTGGAATGAGAATTTTGAAGACTTTTTCTAAAACTAAAAATTGATAAAGGTAAATGATTCTTTGACTTCAAGGATAAAAGAGCCTAGGATTCTTCTTCCCCTTTTGCATTTCATAAAATTTGGTTAATTTCCTCTCTAGTAGCATTTCAATACATCTATGTGTTAGCTAAGGTTCAAAAACACTGGAAACGCTCTCTCAAGTCAAAATCAAGTTTCTCTTGTCATTAAAATGCACAATCTCTTGCTACACTTAATGAGAATCAATCTTTAAGCAACAACCCTAATGTGACAATGCAAGATTAGTAAATATATCTCTATTTTACCAACAAACCATCCATTTATCAAGTAAAGTTCAAGACAAGCATGATTTCAATCAAGTTCTACACCTAGATTAGCTCTCTTAAGTCAAACCTAAGTGAATAAGTCATCTAAATGGAGGCCAATCACTTAGAAGTATTAAGCCAAGGTTGAAATAAACACACATACACACACACACACACACACACACACACACACACACAGATATATATATATATATATATATATTTATCTACCAAAAGAGAGGAAAATCAAGTATTAATCCATTCAAAAGGGTCAAAAGAACCCTAGAATGAAAGGTTTAGCTACTCATGTTCAAATACAAAGAGATTCTAAGCAAAGAAACTGAATACATGAAGAAACTAGGAAGAAAAGAGGAGAAAAGAGGAAGAACCAAGGTGAAATCCCTAAAATCTCTCTTAGGTTGAGCACCCAAGCCTCCAAGATTGTCCAAATGTCTCTCCCAAGCTCTTCCCTTGTGTGCCCACTTGTTCCTTTGTGTAAAGAGTGTGTTTTTCGGCCCTTCCCTTTAGGTTAAATAGGGTTTTTCTGTTTTTGAAATGAAAAACACGCAGTTGTACTTTTAGCACTTTTTCACGACTAGCTGCGGCCAGTTGTCGACTTGCCATGGCCATTTACACAGAGCGCTACTTGCTACAGCCAATTGAGCAACTTGCCGCGGCCGGTTGTACATGTTCCTTCTAACTTTGCACTTTCGCTTCACATCCTTTCTTTCTTTCCTTGTTTCTTGGTTCTTATAGACCTTCAAAACTTGTCTCCATCTTCCTACAAAAGAGGAAGGAATTATCAATTCTCAATTGAATCACAAACTCTATAGGACATAACAAGAATTTCTTTGATTTTTGCCTTATATTTTGATATGCATATTTTCCTCTATAACTTCATTTCTGTGCACATTTTGAACCAAAAATAGGTAAAAAGAGAGAGAAAATGTGCTGGAATGTTGTCAATTTCTAAGAGTTTACAGTGCCCCTAGTGAGGTATACAAATAGAATGTGCTTGTTGCCTTGTTTACTTTTTGTTTCAACTTTTTTAGTGTTTTGTTTCCAGAAAATGTCAAAGATACAATCTTATTTCAAACGTCTAAAACCCACAAATATAGAACCCGAATCTCAAAGTGAGCAAGTTTTAAATAGTATTTCAGTTCCTACTGTCAAAGAATCCTATCAACCACCTCAAGCACAGGTTGATATAGAAAATTTTGAAGTAGATTTAGGAAAAAGACCTTCAATTTATTTAATGACATCAAATCCTATAGAAAGAGAGGATATTCGGAGAGCTTATTTGCTCAAGGGCCCAACTCAACCAATTCTTAAACCATTCCCTCAAATGGAAATGTATTGGAAAATGCGTAAATTCAATCCTAAGTGGTATGAAGAATTTGGTTCTTGATTGGAGTATAGTGTATCAAAATATGCATGTTTTTGCTTGTATTATTATCTACCTGGTATGGAGGTTGGAGGTAGTGGTTCAACGTAGGAAGCATTTGTTGGTGTGGGGTTCAAAAATTGGCAGAAGAAGAATAGAATCAAAGTTCATGTTGGAGATCATAAGAGTGTTCACAATAGATGTTATCAAGCTTGTCAAGATTTGATGAAGCAAAAGCAACATATTGATATTGCCTTTTCAAATATTTCTGAACAACAAAGGACTGATTATCGTATTCGGTTGAAAGCTCCTTTAGATTGTGCTAGACACCTACTATGAAATGGTCAGCCTTTTCGAGGACATGATGAATCTTCAAGTTCAAATCAACAAGGTTTATTTCTTGAAACTCTAAAGTTTTATTCTAAGCCAAATAAAGAGATGAGTGATGTGGTCTTGCAAAATGCCCCCGATAATCACAAATTGACTTCACTAATGATTCAAAAAGATCTTTCTCAAGCTTGTGCTGATTTGGTCGTTAAAGTAATAATTAGTGTTCTCGCGATGATTACTTTTCCTTGCTAGTTGACGAAGCTCGTGATGTTGCAATTAAAGAACAAATGGCGGTTGTACTTCAATATATAAACAAAAAGGGTTCATTGTTGAATGTTTTATTGGCATAATTCATGTTTCAGATACTACTGCATAATCATTAAAAGCAGCGATTGATGGGCTATTTTCTAAACTTGGTTTAAGTTTGTCTAAATGTCACGATCAAGGCTATGGTGGTGCTAGTAATATGCGGGGTGAATTCAAAGGATTTAAGAGTTTTATTTTGGCAGACAACGCATCCGCATTCTACATTCATTGTTTTACTAATCAGTTACAATTGGCACTTGTGAAGGTTGCAAAACATCACAAAGAGATTCAAGAATTTTTTGACATGCTTCAAAAGATGACTACCATTGTGGGGGTTCATGCAAGCAGAAGGAAATTCTTCAAATGAATCAATATGAGCTAATAGTCGAAAGAATTGCTCGCGGTGAAATACCAACTGGAAAATGTTTAAATCAAGAGACAAACTTAAAGTGACCTGGAGACACTCGTTGGGGTTCCCATTTTGGTACAGTTACAAGTGTTATCTCATTATTTTTTCCAATAATTTCCTTGATGAAAATTATTGAAGACGAGCCAAAAAATGATGCTGCAAGAACTTTTGCAGGTTGCATTTTGTATGCCATGGAGGATTTTGAATTTGCATTCTTGTTGCATCTTATGAAATTGATTTGGGGATTTCTTTTGAGTTGTCACAAGCACTACAAAGAAAAGATCAAGACCTTTTAAATCCAATTGGTTTAGTGAAGGTAGTCAAGTCTCATTTACAAGAGGTGAGAGAGATAATGGTTTTGATGAATTGCTTCAAGAAACAAATATTTTTGCCAATAAATATGATATTGACATTCCAAATATGAACGATGTTTATTGTCCTAAAAGGAGATCAAGACGGAGATTGGAATCATTCACATTCTTGCACTACTTTAAGGTGAAGTTATTTAATACAGTGATAGATACTCAGATTCAAGAGTTGGGTGATCGATTTGATAATGTCAATACCAAGTTGCTTGAGTGTTTGAGTTGGCTTGATCCTCGTAATTCATTTGATAATTTTAACAAAGAAAAGTTGATTGAGTTTGCTAGATTCTATCCTTCGGAGTTTGATGAGCTTGCATATATTCCTTTTCTTTCTTCGAGTCTCGGTAATTTTATTGTTGATGTAAGAGCTGATTCTGATTTTGTCAATTTGAAAACAATTTCTGACCTTGCTTTGAAGATGGTTGAGAAGAGAAAAGGATATTGTTTATCCTTTGGTCTATTTGTTGATAAAGTTGGCTCTCATTCTACCAGGTAACAAGCGCTAGTGTTAAGCGGGTTTTTTACGCAATGACTTTTGTTAAGGATAAGTTGCACAATCGGATAAGTGATGATTGGTTTAACTCATGTATGCTAACTTATGTTGAACGAGATATGTTTGATAAGATTGATGATGAAGATATAATGCAATATTTTCAAGAAATGAAGAATCGAAGAATGCTTTTGTAATCATTTTGTTGCAATAGCTTAGTTGACTCTTGATTATTATTTTGCTATGTTAAGTTGAAGCTTTCTTTCATTTTCTTATTTATATTCTTTTGTTTTTAATGCATTTAAAATTTTCCTTTAAAAAATTTTTTCGGGGGCAGCCCACTAGTTGTACGGACACAAACATAAAATTCTGGTTCCGCCACTGTGGAAGGTGATGGTGGAGAGGAAGGTGGTGACATAAGGATGATGGTGGTGAGCGAGCTCTGTATTTTTGTTACAATGGCAGTGCAATTTTGGGGTGGGGATGAGCAAAGGCGATGCGATTTTATAGGAGGGAGTTATTAATTTATAATGTTAAAGGAAAAGCGTCATAATAATAGATATAATAATAATATAAAAGAAGAGTGAATCCAAGTGATTTTTTTTATACCTAAAAGTCAAAGTGAGATTTGATTACTGATGCTAATTAAAATTAAAATTATTATTGATTTATTAAATTTATGCCGGCTAGAAATTATCTTTTGCATTTATAATAAAATAAAATTCAATACTTATTTTGATATATTTCATTAATAACTATAATGATAAATCAAAGACAAAATTGTCATACCAAACATAAATTTTCCTGTCAACCAATTTTTTTTCCGCAATGTATACCAAACACCTTCGTGACAAAATATTTTTCTTTCATTTCAAACATATTATTTGATCCACACAGGGTCTAAGAAATCACCTATCAAGAAAATGTAATGATTTACCATATTTTAGAGAAAATCACAAATTGTTACCTGTAGACAAAATGAAAGAGAAAAGAAATAGTAACTTCAAGAATTAAGGACGAAAAACTAAGCTTGAAAAAAAAAAAAAATGAATTTAGATTACATAAGAAAGGTCAGAATATTTGCCGTTACCAATGTTGTTGTAACACCCCTTTGTTACGAGCCTAGAACAGAGTGGCATCTTCACCTAATATGAATTCGATGTACTATTTAATAAAAATTTAAACCGAGTTAGGTTTGTTCTGAAAATAAAAGCCCTTTTTTATAAAGAGAGTTCAAAATAATATTAAAGTACAAATTGGCTTTTCTAATACATTTAAAACATTTGGAAACATTTGAACAGTGGTTCAATTTTTCATTAAAATTACATCATACTTAAAGTTCAATCAGAGTATTTCCTTATTTCTCCATTTAATCTAGAGCTCTACCAAAACATTCACCATAGTTTGGGCTTGTTATATACATGCCCGACCCTACATCAATCATTAGCAGCATATATATATCATGACTACTTCTATGTAATCATGTGTATCCAATTAAATATATACATCCCAATAGCCACATACGGCTTTCTCAAAAGAATATCTAAGTCATAAGGAAATAAAATTGTTCATGTACATAAAAGCGAAACTATATGTTTCAATCTGCATCATCAACTCCACCTTCTTCTCAAGACCAAACAATATCTACGCCCCGCCTCTTCCTCCTTGCCTACTAGTCGTCCATTTCCTGGATTTATGGAAGGCTCGAGATTCAAATTAATGAATCCTGAGTAGTAACGAGTTAATCTCAAATTCTAGCATATGCAATATATGTAAATCAACCAAGCGAGTAGTCCTTTGACATATAAAGCATTCAAGTTCAAGTTCAAATTCAACGACAAGTATTACATACCAAATGCGGCTTGTAATACAAGTAAATCATAAAATGATTTCAAATACCTTAGCGCTAGGAAATTCATTTGGCAATTCAATACCAATTCAATGAATGCACTAGGCCCTGCCTACCACCGGGAAGTTGGCCCCATGGTCGGCCCTTCCGCTCAATCGAGCCACGAGTGGTGCCGCCCCATCTGAGCGAGGACATACAATATGGTTTACAAAAACATATATAACTATGCAAAGAATGTGAGATTATAGTTACTACTGTTGGTCTTACCGACAAAACCCCTTCCACCAGATTCTTAACACTACACTTGTCCTTCGGAGCACGGGCGATTCTCGGGTCCTATAATTAACATTTATACGGTGATGGGTCATTAACCAATCTAAAAATAACTATAAATTCCACTTCTCTAGACCCACCCCAAAAATACTTGTCTCTTTATATCCTTAAGACTAGGGATGTATACTCACTGAGTCTTATTTAATTAGACGCTATACATTATGAATAATTATAATCTCAGCCATTTCATCTTGCATTTTATCCAAAGGAACCTTTACTTTAAAGGTTTAACACAATTAACAACTTATGTGACTTTTTAAAGACTTATCAAAAATTCAGGCTTCTTTTCTGAGAATTTGGAAAATTCATAACTCGACCGATATAACTCCAAATGGAGTGATTCAAATTTCTATTTAAACCTTGATAAGTCTATTTCCATAAATTAAATTCACCAAGTTGATTTATGGCTAAGAAAAATTTCCAAAATTCCAAAAATAAACAATGTCCAGAAATTCTTCAGATTTTCTGACCAAACTTTGAGAAACCATAACTCCTTCAATACTTATCGGATTTTGACGAATTACCTATCGAATTAAACCTCTATGTGTCTACTATTTAACTGGAAAATTTCACATTTCAATGATTTAGTTTAGTCTGTGCGAAACCCAACGCCATTTTTCTGTTCCTGAAGCATACCAGAAATTTCCAGTTTTTTTTTTTTAGCTCAACTTCGAAAAATCATAACCGGAGTTGTAGACCTCCGTTTTAGGTGATCCAAATCTTATTTTAAACCTTAAGGAGTTTACTATAACCAGTAAAAATTTCAGACAAAAAATCGACCTCTAACCCCTGCAAGCAACATGCAAACCATTCCCTATTTTCGGACTCATACACAGATGTGTTCAGCAACATTGTAATTTCAACTTCTGACTTGACTTGAGAAGGAATCGATGCCTTACACTCATATTTCATGTTTTGAGTTTCAAAGAGTCACATGCAGAGGAGACTAAGAATCAATCTACAGCTGGCATGCAAGCTTTATCGCAGAAACCAATCATTGGGAAAATTCTTAGAAAGCTTACCTTGTGAGGATCTCAAACTTGCATGCGTGGTAATCTCCTTCTCCTCCGGCGCTCCCTCTCAAACACGATCTCAGTCCCGTCTCAGTTCTCGTCTCTCTCTAGGATCAGATTTTCCATTAACCCAAAAAGAAGAGCTATGACAAACTGAAGGTGGTAATGGGTTTATGAAGCTTACCTTAGACGAAATCTAAGGTTGCATGTAAAATTTCCAGACCTCTTCTTCCTTCCTCCGGTGACCTTCTCTTCTCTCTCTCTCCAACGCTATCCCTCACTCAGCTCAGAATCGCTCTTAGCTCTCGGTCTCTCTTCCTGGCTGCATGAGAACTGAATATTTAGGGAGAATATGGCTGAAATGAAGAATTAGAGGCATAAGTGCGTGTGATTAAAAGATGGAGAATGGAAGAGTATATGTGGCGGAATCTTGAGGAAAGTGGGTGCAAGGTGTCCTTAATTTAGAGAAGGGAAGATGTATTGTGTGTGCTGACAATCATATGGGCCGAGGTGAATGGGAATTAGAAGAATAAGGTATGTTTATTTGGGCTGTTGAATGTTTGTGCGTATGGACCAAAAATAACTAATGGAGGGAACATATATGTGTGGCCTTTGACTTAACAATTGGGCTTGACTTTGTCCAAATCCATTTTCATTTTAGTCCACTAATAGAAATTTTCGTCTTGCTTCTCTAGGCCATAGAATATTACCTTCAAAATATTTAGGCCAAAATTTATTTCCAACTACTTGTCCTTAATTTTACAGAAGATATGCCTAAAATCCCAAATAATTAATTTTAAAATAACTAAGGTCAATATTCCATAATTTATCTCATCATACTTTTAATTTCCCAAATCTAAATTTTGGGATGTCACAGTTGTAACTCATTCTTGTCAACTAAGGTAGCCCCATATGGCTAATATCTTTTCACTTATTTCTAGTATTGATGATATAAAGAAAAACTAGTAATACTTTCAAATCATTTGCAGGAATATTATCAGTTTCACATGTTGTTTCACTATTATCAGGAACATTATCAGTTTCACACCCAGTAATATAGTAGGCGAAGTTTTGACATGCTAAGACGTTCATGTTAACATACATGTATTATACTGAGGGTTTTATAGTAATTTGCCAGTGTAAAGAAGGAAGTGTATCTAGCTTAAATCAATCAGTCTGGTAGAAATTTGGGCTATTTACAAGTGGTCGGCCCTACCCATTAGCATGAGAACTCCTTCTCAGTCATATTTCACAAAGACACTAATTAAAACTTATTTTACTGATGAAAGCCTTGTTTTTAATGTCTGAAGATAAAGCTGAGAGAGAGTGGGCGAGAAGAAATTTTTCATTAGGTTTAACCAACTCCATCAGAGTCAATCAATCCAGAGAAATCGGGTATGAATCTTTTATTTCATAGTGCAGTGCAATTATTGTAATGGTAATGCAAAGTAATATTAATTACAATGCTAGTGTTTGGTTTGATTTTGAGCAATGAGCGATGAGTTAGTTTTTGTAATAATTATTTAAAATATATATCACACAAAATCTATTTAACCCTTAATATAATATTTATAGAAAAATAGTTAAGAGTTATCACGCTGCCTCATCATAAGGTGGTGACAACGACAACGGTGGAGGAGGAGGAGGTGGTGGCGATTGCGGTGGCAATGTAGGTGGTGACAACAACAACAGTGGAGGAGGAGGTAGTGGCGGTGCTATCATGGAGCGCGACGACAATGATGGAGGCTTGGCGGCAACGGTGGTGGGAGAGGAGGTAGTGGTGGCGGCAATTGTGGTGTAACAGGTTAAATGTGACAAGTGAAAAAAGACAAATAAGATTAAAAGGTAAACTTAACTTTTTAAACCATGTAATAAGGTTGTAATGAGTATTCATAAGGGGAGAGGTATAAATGATGATTATCAAATTTTTGGGAAAAATTACCATGGTGAACCCTATTACCATGCTAAAGAGTAACTAAACACTTAAATCTAGATAATTCAAATCATGATTACCATTACAGACATGTAATGAGGTTGAACCAAATGAGGTCTCGTTCTTTAAACTTGAAATTGATGAAGACGATGTTTAGCCTTCATGTGTTTGATTCAGCCACCAATGTAGGTGGAGGGTGCCTTTGTTGGTGCTCTTTGTCCTTGGCTCCAATAGATCGAAGATTCATAGGTTCAGAGGGGGAAAGGCGTTTTTCGTAGTTTGGGTATTTTAGTATTTTCACAATAGTAGTGTGGGCCCCACCCCGCATAACTAACGGTTATATTTACTTTTGCCCCACTTTTAAAAGTTCATAATTATTTTTTCCTATAAAATAACATTTGGTGTTGGACACACTTATATCATTGCCCCTTAATCATTTTGTATATTATAATTTTTTCTTTTTTTACCTTCTTAAATTATAATTTTGTTAAGACACATGTCAATGAAAACTTTTACATAATGCAACCCTATATTGCAAAAAATATTATCTTCTAATTTCAAAGGAATATGGGCTCTGTATATCCTATATTTCTAAAATATCAATAATTTCTTTGTATTCCCAAGACGTAATTGGTTAATGACTATTGAATTTTGGCTTTAAATTTTATTGATTTTTAAAATATTGTTAACATTATTGTCTCCTTATTAGCCGCGCGCTCATACTCTGATGTTGCAAGCATGCTAAAATTATTATCAGAATTATTAAAATTACATCATTTTTAGAAGATTGTATTTAATTTTGTAGTCCTTCTGGTTCAAAATATTTTACCTAATTTCTGAAGAGGTGTGGCTTTTGATATAAGATACACTTTGTTTTTGGCCCATCATTTAATACTTTTTTTTTATTTTACCCCTAATTAATTATATGTTTCTCTCATATATTTTGTCATCTGACCTAATTTAAGAGGGGTAGCACGATAAATGTAATACCCGGATAATTATCTATCGGAATACTATATTTTAGCAAATAATACCTATTTGGAAATATGTGAATATGTGGTTTTAAAACTTTGTAGGATACTTATTCTATTTTTTAGGGAAATTTCTAATGAAATTAGAGGGATTAAAGTGTCAAAATCCCTAAATGCAATTATGGGCCATGAAATCTTTTGAAAATATTATGATAAATCCCAAGAGGCAATAAAATATTTATTGAAAATTAGAAAGTATGTTGTCTCTAATTTTAGGAATTTTTGGGATTATTTCCCTTGAAAAATAATGAGGCAAAATTAAATATAATTTTGGGGAGCATAAATTGCCCTATGATTTTTAATATTTTACATGGAGCATAAAATACCAATATCAGTAAAATAGTTGTGAGATAATGATTAATCCTAATTAAGAAAATTATCAACAATTAGAAAGTGATTAGTTAAGTAATTAATGGCTAATTGTTTAAGCAACAAGAGAATATTTAAGGTAGATTATGGAAAATCCTTTAATTAAGTGTTTATGGCTAATATTAGATAAAGTGTGCTTGCTAATCAATTAGAAAAGATTAAGAAAAATTGGTGAGATTAAGAACATGAAAACCCTAAATCCTAAAAGATTGCTAATCATGGGATTAAGGCTCTAATTAAGCTTCTAGCTAATTTAGATAAATTAAAGAAAAAATAATAATAATAAAGGGAAGAGAAAAACCAAAATTTGAGTGTGAAAAGGGTTGTGGGTTTTTCAAAGATAATATCATGATATTTTGTTAATTAAATAATAATATAATTAAGATATTTGTGGAAGAACCAGGTTGGATAAATGAGCGATAGAAATTAAATCCTATCTAGAAAACCATGAACTAAGTTTCTTAGGTCGGGACATATTACAAACAATTGAATTTTTATCGAGAAGTTGGTGTTAGCGGAAGTCATTTACGTAACAGTAGGCGAATAAGGGATCAGATGAAAAGATATTTTGTAAACAAAGGCGGATAAGAAAAGTGAGAACCAATGGAAAATAAATCATAACTTGAAATCCTTGAACTAAGTAGAAAACAACTGGACATATTATGAATCAGTGGATTTTGTCCGAAATTAGCATTACCCGAAGTAATTTACGAATCGATAGCGTCAATCGAAAATGTTCAGCATAACGGAATACCCTTAATGGGATCAAAAATTTAGTTAACTCGAGATATTTCAAAGAGGAAGAATAGAACTTCAATTTGTGTTCTCGGATTTTTGAGATTTTCTAAGATTACGCGATTAGAACACCGATCGAGGGGATTTTATCGAGTAAATGCATAAAGTAAGGGGACATTTTTGTGGTGGAGAGAAGAGGAAAATGAGTGATGCTCATAAGGCCACATCTTCATCATCCTAGCCCTTGATGCAAAGCTTGATCCAAGGGATGAGATCCTTTGGCTTTTCTTATAAATAGCCTTTCACATTTCTCTTCAAACTCACCAATTCACAAAGGAATCCTAGAGAGAGGTTAGAGAGAAGTGAGAGCAAGGAGGAGCTCTAGAAAAGGAGTAGCGAAGTCTTTGGGTAAGTTCTTCGGTCCCTAGTCTTAAGCTTTGGTAGTTCCTTCGGTAGTTATAGTAGAAATGCTAGATTAATCTTTAATCTTCCAAGTTAGTTTAGATATCATGTTTTAGGGATAAATATGATATTTATTTCAAAAATATATTGGAGATGGAGATATGTCAAAATTTTGGAAGATTAGAGTTAAAGTAGCGAAGTTACGGCGAAATTCCGCCAATTAGGAGAGTTAGGGGCAAAATGGTAATTTGTACCTAAAATGCCTATTATGATGTTGGGCCTTGATAATATGATATTATCCTTATAGGATATCTGTAATCACGTACCCTCTGTTGTATCATTTGTCGTGCATCTGTCAAAAAGTACCGTTTTCCGTCAACGAAGGTATGTTCGCGTCGTAACACTAACTCGATGTTTATTGTATGCGTACATGTGCTATGTGTATGGTATGTTTATGTGAGGTAGTTGATGGCTCTGTGGTATGTTCAATGTACTGTTATTATGCTTGCTGGGTGTTGGGATATGTTTGCTAGGTACGAAATGCTTGGTGCGAAATGCTTGGTGCGAAATGCTAGGTGCGAAACGATTGCTAGGTGCGAAACGTATGCTAAGTGCGACATATCTGCCAGGGGGCGTGTGTGCTGTTGGGATAAGCTTGTTTGTATGCTCATATACTGTCTATGTTGTATATATAAACATGAGGTTACCGATTTTCGAGGTTCAATGGGCATTGAACCTCGCTCTTAACATAGCGTCGGGGGTCGGGAGGACCGAGGATCGAGGAGAAAGGCAAGCGGCACACATAGGGACTCAACTGAAGACTTTCTTTTGTTATTTACTTTGAAAACACTCGGTATAATGTACCGCTACTGTAATCAACCAGACTTACGGCATTTTGAATATAAATATCAGTTACTCAATCGCTCCGATGCTCTACTCTGATTGAAAAAAAAATATATATACTGCTTTTGAAAATGGGATGTTACAATAAAATCATCAAATTTTGAAATCTCATTTTAGGACATGTTTGGTCCTTTATGCTTGCGTCAATTAGCATTTTAGTTCTTTAAGTTCATAAATTGCTTTTTTAGTCCTAGGATCTTAATACCATTAATCTTATTTAACCGAAAAATGATGACTCATCAAATTTGAGTGATGATTGTCTAATTAAACACTAACAAAGCATATTTGCATTTTTTAACATATATTTTTATATTTTTAATGGTGGAAATTAAAAATGATTTAAAATGAAAACAACCCTTAAAATCTTGATTTCATCCTTGCTACCAACATCTTATCCCACAACAATATTTAAAATTCTATTACAGTATTATAGAGCTTCCCAGTTGTTGGTTTTTTTCTCTCAACCAACGTAAGATTCTATCCACTTCCCCAGCTCAAGTGCTCCTGAATTTGTACACACAAATAAAATTGAAACCATTGTGATTTCATTTATAAACAAACTCCCATAACCTACATTTCCCTAAACATTGAAATGCAGTTTGCAGGATAGCCGAAGCGTGTACCTGTCAATCATTGCACTCCATATCGCTAAATCTAATTTTTCAGAGTTTTGTAGAACACATTTCTTGCAGACTTGACTCCTTTGTTACAACAACAATACATATGAACATTTGTATTCTGGATATGAAGATTGTCAAGAAGTTCGAACGTCAAGACTGGCCCTTGAACATATTTTCCTAAATTCAATGTGTAAGGCTCACACAGGACTTGAGCATGAATTGAAAAGTGAATTTATTGGGCAAAACTCCATAAATTGAGCATAGTTCGGTAGAAACATATCGCATATATATATATATATATATATATTAGTTGCCCTGTAATTTAAAATGATGTTCCTTACGGGGACAAGGTGCCGTGGCAACTAGCAAGGATAAAATATTGTACAAATTTAGAGTTGTTTTCATTTATAATCATTTTTAATTTTCACAATTTAAAATATTAAAATATTATGCTAAAAGAATACAAATAAAAATGCAAACATAATTTGTTAGTGTTTAACTTTATGGTCATCATTTAAACTGGATGGGTAATCATTTTCCGTCAAATAAGACTAATGGTGTTAAGGTCCTAGGACTAAAAGTGTACTCCCTCTGCTCCTTATTATAAGACACCAACTATCAAGTTTATTTGGTCTTTTTTATAAGGCACTTGCTGATTTTCAATGAACATTAATTATGTTTTTTTCCATGTCTGCCCATAATTAATAAGGGTAGTTGGTGAGATTAATAATTAATATGATATTAGAGTTTAAGGCAATTAGTAAGGGTAATATTGGAAATTATTTAGATCCTATGACAACTTTATTGACTTTAACAATTTTTATTAGTTTGTAAGAAAAGTTAGTTGGTACCTTATGATAAGGATTTTAGGGAGTATTTTATAAAATTAATGAGCTAAAATGATATTTGAAGCAAATATAAAGAATCAAATATATACTTTAGAGGAAAAGGAAATACAAAATGTTATAGGATAAGATCATTTCGTATTTTCGGACAAAGCTAGATTTGAAACCGAAAAGTGAAATACATATATATTATATTAAATTTTGAGTGAAATTAAAAATATCATGTTAAATAGATAATATTATAATTTTGGGCAGAACTATAATATTATAGTTACTCCTATATTAGTATTACGATTTACGAGTAGTATAATATAATAAAGCTACCCTACAAGTCTACCACAAAACCACTAACTCTAAATTGGAGGGGACAAAGCCAAGCCGGCAAGTCAGCGACCCAAAGGAATCGGTTTGGATAGCGCCATTTGTTCGTGACGGTGCAGTTTTTGATTTTTTTTTTCTTTTTTGTGTTTTTTTAAAAAAGCTATTTTAATAGGTTAAAATATCTAAAACAAAGAAAATCACTTACCTAAATTTTTTTTTAAAATGTTTTTTTATTTAAAAATTATTAGTTAAAAATAAAAATAAACATGGACCATTCAAATTTCATGGTTCAATAGACAAACAAATGATGCTACGAGGCACCCAAACCGGTTCACTAGCCCAAATGGTCCTCATGGTCCAGCCCTAGCTCGGTTGCAACTAGTCTCACACAAGCCGCCGTTTCTCGATCTCTAGCTCTCGAGTCTCTCATTCGTGGTCGGCTTCCTCTATTTATCCTTCATCACCAATCATCGTCTCTATCTCGGTCTCTACTTCATCCCTCCGCTATTCATCGTCACTTCATTGCGCGGACAATAATGGAGAACGACACGGCAATTTTTCCTCAAGAACTCATCACAAGTATTCTGGTAAGACTTAGGTAAAATCCCTAATCCGATTTCAATGTGTTTGTAAAGATTGGAAGAATGCATTCGAGAACCCCATCCTTCATTGCCGAACACCTCCACCATTCCACTCGGCAAAACCCTTTACTTATTATCGATAGTATTATCCCTGGATATTCTCCTTGGCGCTTCTATTTTCTTAATCGTGAGATGCAAATCCATGAATTTCAGAACACAAATATTATTTATCCCTTAATGCCGGGGTGGTTCTATTCCAAGTAATGGCCTACTCGTGTGCAACTCACGGGTAATACCCAAGATTGCCTTTGGTTGTGGAATCCATCTATTAGAGTAGTCGGACAAGTGCCAAAATCTCTTAACAATTATGAGTATGAGTGTTTTTATGTAGGATTTGGATTCAGCCCAATCATTAATGATTACAAGATTGTGAAATATTTTCTACTGGATATTTCGTTGTTCAAGCGGAAGTTTATTCATTAAGGACGGGATTATGGAGAAAAGTTGAAGTCGGAAACTTAGAGGGTGTATATGGTCTCCGTTATGGCGCTTTCCCTTGTAATGGAGCTATCTTTTGGATTGGACAAAAGAAAGATGTGGAGGGGCATTGGGTTTATTTGATAGTTTCATTTGATATAGCAAGGGAAGTATTTACATTGATACCATTTCCTACTATGACTTCTACCCATGGATGTTACAATAGGCTTGCTAGCTTTGAGAACAAACTAGCTTTATTTTTTCCTGAGTGACATTGGAAATTCTGAATCATATGCTATTGATTTGTGGGTGTTGGAGGAGTGCATAGATCCATCCGGGAGAGATGGAGTTGGGCTAAAATATATACTAGCAGACCCAATCCATCTTTGTCCACAGATTATTTGGAGAAATGAAATTGTTTGCTCGGTGGAAGCATCACGAGTACCAAATCGAAGGTAAAGAGGAGGATTATGATGGAAAAGTTGTTTTGTGCAATCTCACTACGGATGAATTCAACGTTTTTGATATCCCAATATGTAGCTCTAGTCCTGGAATTTTGGATTATGTGGAAAGCCTTGTGCTACTTGACAACATCCATGTTTGAAAAATGCTAATATTTAATACCAATTGTTTCTTGCCATATATGACCTTTTATAAATTCTAGTTGCTTATTTTTATGTAATTCAATTGCTGGTTTGTGGATTATTTGGGACAAGCCAATCTAGCTTGGTTTTTATATATTGAAGGGCGTTGAGTATTCTATTATTAAGCATTTACTCTATTTAAGTAAATTCTATTTTTATTTTTATTTTTGGTTGGAAATGAAACCAAACACATTAGTCCATATCACTAAGCTCAAGTTGAGTTGATTCTTTGGTATGTGTGTGTAAGCTTGTGTGTATATGTTTTTGTTGTTGAGTCATCTTTGTATCAATGGCTTCATTTCCAATATTAGTAAATCTAAAGGGACGATGCATGGAAGGAAGGCTAGCAGCTGAATTATAGGATTTGCCTGATTGGGATAAAATGGGTATTAGAGTAATTGATTCACTACAAAAAAAAAAAAAAGGTCAATTTGCAGCGGTTCTTTAGTAGCGGTTAAAATAAACCGCTACAAATATGCACATTTGTAGCGGTATGACTCGCACCAAGTGGCGCGCTAGTTCATGAACGACATTTGTAGCGGTTATCACAAACTAACCGCTACAAAATATGATGCCAAGTTGGCGCCAAATTTATGGCGGTTATTTTGTAGCGGTTTATTTATACAAACCGTCACAAATATGGCGCCAGTTTGGCACCTCATGGTGCGCCATTTAGTGGCGGTTTTATTTGTAGTGGTTTATATCAAAAATCCGCTATAGAATGCCGAGTCGAATTTTTGTAGCGGTTATAGAAAATCGTTGCAAATTTTCATTTCGTAGCGGTTTTTTTAGTTAAGCTGCTACAAATGTGAAGTCTTTAAATACATCACAAATAGAAGTTATGAAAAAAAATATTTTTTAAAAAAATTCGTTCATATTTGTAGCGGTTATTGAGCTAAACCGCTACAAAATGTGATATTTTAAAATTTATTATTATTTATTTTTTAAAAAATACCAATGAATTTTTGTAGAGGTTTTTTAACCGCTACAAAAAAAAAAAAAAAGCGTTACAAACGTTAAACCGCTATAAAAACCGTCGCGTCAACCGCTACAAAGTGTGTAATATTGAAATTTGAAAATTTCTAATCCCGCCAACGTTCATTAGTTTGTAGCGGTTTTAGTATAACCGCTACAAAATGTAATATTTTGAAATTTATTTATTTATTAAAAAAATACCAATAAATTTTTGTAGAGGTTTTGTAAGCGCTACAAAAAAAAAACCGCTACAAACGTTAAATCGCTACAGAAACCGTCGCATCAACCGCTACAAAGTGTGTAATATTGAAATTTGAGAATTTCGAATCCCATAACGTTCATTAATTTGTAGCGGTTTTTAGTATAACCGCTACAAAATGTAATATTTTGAAATTTATTTATTTTTTAAAAAATACCAATGAATTTTTGTAGGGTTTTGTAACCGCTACAAAACGAAAAAAAACCGCTACAAACGTTAAACCGCTACAAAAACCGTCGCATCAACCGCTACAAACGTTGTTACGCATATCCCTATAAATACCCCCACCACACCTCATTTCACACATTTTCATTCATTTCTTCTCATTCCTCTCTCGTTTTCTCTCATTTCTTCCCACCCCTTACAAATTCTTTGTTTTTAATGTTTTATTTTTTTCATTCTTAAAATATTAATACTATTTTTTTTTTCTTATCCAGAACTTTAAGAATATTCCCTCAATATTCCTTCTATCATCATCAACATTCTTTCCATAATCAAATACCATCTAATGGACAACATAATTTTTTTGCTTAGAGGTGGATAACCCAATAAATCCTTATTATATACACATTCTCAGTATTATACCTATATAATATATATACTTATCTAACTTAAGTTAATCATTTTTTTAAATATTAACTATTATAATTTAATTTGTCACTTAAATAATAAAAATATTCAACAAAATATTATAATAATGGACTCAAATTATGATGATTTTTTTAAAAAAAAATTGTAATACAACCGCTACAAATTTTAATTCAAATTTGGCTTAAATATTACAACGGCTACAAAATTTTGGCACCATTTTTTTTTGAAATCTGTCATCTTGTAGCGGTAACTCAAAACCGCTACTAATACGATAGCGGTTTTATTACATGAGTAGCGGTTTTAGAAAACGCTATAAAACATCTTGTTTTCGGTGTATTTTGTAGCGGTTCTTTAAACCGCTACTAATGTCATTTTAGCGGTTAAAACCGCTACAAACACATAATTTCAACCGCTACAAAATGTCTTTTTTTATTTATTTATAGTGATTGAATATTTCCTCCCTGATTCCTATTATTATGGTCATGTTGGACAAGAAGGTGATAATAAGTGCTCGTACAACTATTAAGACATTAGTAGCGGTTAAAACCGCTACAAACACATAATTTCAACAACTACAAAATGTCTTTTTTTTTTTTTTTTTTAATAGTCATTGAATATTTCCTCCCTGATTCGTATTATTATGGTCATGTTGGACAAGAAGGTGATAATAAGTGCTCGTACTACTATAAAAACAACAGGTCTTATTTCATTAAGTAAATTTAGTTACATGAATCACATTATGGTATTCTTTTTCTTTTGATAACGATCAAATGCATGAAAATGATTAAGTAAAAACATTTTAATGAATTAACTTTACAACTAGATTTTTATATCAAGTTATCAACAACTAGATTTTGAAATATTTCATTCATTCATCCCTCTTATAATTCTACGGTGACTATATGTAAAGTATAGATTAAAAATAAAATAAAATAAAAATTCTGCTCACCATCATAAAACAAAGCAGGTTGACATAGATAAGAAATTTATAAAAGAAATTATTAAGACTAAAGTATACTTTTAGTCCTTTAAGTTTATATGAGGTATATTATTTGTCCTTTAACTTTATAAAATATACTTTTTGCCCTATAATTCTAACACCGTTAATGTTGTTCATAGAAAAAGTTGACGCAACAAACTCAAGCGATGTTGTATGAACTTAAGCGATTTGTGTAATTAAATGCTTTTAATCTTAAATTTAAAGTATGTGTAAATTGAAAAATATCTAAAAACTTCATGAAGCGGAGACAATACCAAAACCTCGATTTTATTTACAATAATTTGTCGGTTTATTTTAGTTGAATAATATAAATATATTATATTAAAATATTAAAATTTAAATATGTTTTGTCATTGCATAGTCATTTCTTGAATTTTCTACATCAACATTTTTTGTCAGCAACATTAACGATATTAGAAATATATGACTTAAATTATACATTATAAAGTTAAGGGACTAAAAGTATATCTTTTGTAAAACTTAAAGGACAAAAAGTGCATTTTAGCCAAATATTAAAGAAAAAAGGGGAAAATAAAATATGTAATAGGATAAGATACTCTCTTCGGTCATAAATATAAGAATCGGTTGACTTTCTTGGGGAAGCTATTCTTTTTTTTTTTTTTGACGAAGCTAATTAAATTTATTTAAAATATTTATATTTAGCGTTGTTTCTCCAAACTAATTTGTATGACTTATAATATGATAATATTATACTTAATTTTAATCGATGATTTTATAATATATATGTGTGTTTTTTTACCATGAATATATGTGTGTTTAAACTTTAATAGATGACATTATAATTAATTTTTTGCCTTCGATAATATTATAATTTAATAGTATAATATAATAAAGCTACCATACAAAAAACCACTAACCCAAATGCACTGAACCCAATTGGGGACCATGCATCCATAAATTCTCAATCTCGGTGATGATTTATTAATGAATGCATAGTTGTGGGGGTTTTTTTTTTTTTTTTTTTTTAATAACAAAATTTTAGAAGAGGGGTTGGATTCACCCATAGTCCAAGGGCAGGGTGCTTGAAGCCCACTCTGCAAGAAATTTAGGACTAAGAGTATACTTGCCTCCACCTTAGCCTAGGTTACCGTTACTTTGCAGATCCCTAGGATGCCTCCACCAGCATCTTGACCAACTTCAGGATCGAACCCTCTCTTTTTTGTTGAAAGTATCTGACCCCTGTACCAGTTGAACCCAAAACCGAAAGGTCATAGTTGTGGGGTTGTTATAGACAGCATATGTTAAAGAAGCATGTGGGCTGTTAAAAAGAGGCATGGGAGTTTTAGGGCTCAACCAAGATCGGCCCACGTCTGCACCACCTGAGGGCGAATTTGAGTTGCCTAGGGGGAGTGTGACATGTTTCTAGAAATTTTTCAGTTGTAATGTTGGCGCTTATTTCATAATAAAAGAAAAAAGAAAGAGAGATTATAATTTAGGAAAAGTCCTAATTAAATCAAGTTGAAATACCAAAAATTAAAATTTCGATCTACACTCTTAGTAAATTCCTATTCATGCCAACTAGTCTCACTAAAATTTTTTAGATCTGATTAAGAGATTAGAATGCCCTGTGTAGTTTTTAAAAAAAAATGCATGTAAATGTAATGTTTTGATTATTTTAGTTAGACTTGATTGGGATTTGCCCTTTATTTTTAGTTTTTATTTGTTTTATGTTTTTGCTTTGATATCTATAGATAAGATTTTTTTTTTTTTTTTTTTTTGTGGTTTCATTTATGGAGTGATATCGAAAACCTGCTCTTGCATAAATATAGTACCAGATTTATTCTGCGTAACAAGATTTGTGTCATCCTAATGCTTAGCAGAACCCTAATTAATGCTTGATGTATTATTGCAACAAATACCATCTCTGTAAAAGGTTTAGATCTACTGGAGCTTCTGGAGACTAACCCAATAATTGCTAGATAGATCACAGGCCCAATCAATTGCATGTAAAAGGAAATAAAAAACAATCAGCAACCAGCTTGGAGATGGAAGAGGGCAACACAAAACTAAATTTGAGCTCTACTCTAAGTTTAGCAACTAGAGATTGAAAGATTGGCTGAATCCTCGCGCCAACAGTATGAAATGAAAAGCAATCCTTTGAAAATGGCTCCTGTCAGATTTGAAATGTCACATAAGGTGATGAAACTGGAAAAACAGAGAAGCTCAAATGAAGTGTTGACATACAGAGAAGGAGCTTAGTGTATACAACGGGGGTTCATGGCTAAAAAAAATGTGTTCAGATTTTTTTTTTTAAAAATATTTAATATAATGTAAAAAAGTATGTCATCTTATATATTAGACTTATTAAAATACTTTTATTATACATTTGGCCCCCAAATATTTTTTAAATTAGTTAATGAGTGTACATTTGGCTCCCCAAATATTTTTTTCCAAGATCTGCCACAGTTGACATAGCTGCCTTAAGGTAGTCAGACTAGTAGAGGAGACTAAATCCAAAGAGAACAAGAACTTGCCAAACATCCAAATCCCCAAACTTAGACATAAACATTACAAGACAAACTAACAACAAGGAACAAAGCACACCACACACAAAACAAGCAATAGAGCTAAGTTTGAGTTTGCAAAATAGATTTTAAGTTAAGGATTGGAGGTAATATAATTTTATTTAATGTGTATTTAAAATATAAAATACTCATAAGTTTGAATTCTGGGAAGTGTACTTATTAGAAGAGACAAAAACCTTTTACGTTTTAACCCTCGAAAAGGAAACCCTTAATCAATATTTTTTAAGGAAATATTGAAAATTACCTTTATAAGTGAAAACCCACAAAAAAAAAAAAAAATATACTGAAAGGTTACCCACATAAAATTTAATTGTTAGTAAGTCTTCTAAAATTGACTTATTATAGTTAAGTCACAGTAAAGTTGTGTAAAAAATTATAAGTTATATTATAAGGGATAGGATATTGTCACTACCATTTTTTTTTACCGTTGGATCAAAATCTCATATATTTTTATTATTTCTCTCTCCTATTGAGATTCCGATCTAACGATGAAAAATGGTAGTGACATTGGTAGTGACCAAATTAGTAGTGTCAATGTTCTATGACTATCCCATATTATAAATATGGATAAAATAGAAAGGAATAATACTAAATTGTAATTTAAGATAGTAGGAGAATGATAGTTTGAGAAAACTTCAATTTCTTTCAAAAAAACAGAGAAAAATTCAACCTGACTTAAAAATTTACAGTCTTCCTTCATAATTCATGATAAATTAAAAATAATTGATTTTTTTGAAAAATATTATATTTAAAAATATTTATATAATTATTTTCCAGAAAAAATTTTATAAGAAAAAGTTGCTTGAGTAGAGATTGGAGAGTGAAAAATTTAATTGAAAAAGAAAAACGACTTTACCAATAAAAAAATAAGAGCATTATAAAAGTTGTTATTATTTTTTATTTTACAAAAAAATTAATTGAAAAGTAATTATCAAATAGGTTTTGTTAAAAAAAAATTAAAAAATAGAAAAATCATACAAGCCCCGATACTCTCTCTTCCAACCTGGTTTTTTTAAAAGGTTTTTTTAAATAGAGTATAAAATAAGAATTTGCTAACATAAATTTAAGTTGGATCTTTAGTAATGTAACTGCATAATTAGTTATTTTCTTATAAA
Source organism: Acacia acuminata (assembly GCA_019022655.1). Classification (NCBI taxonomy): domain Eukaryota; kingdom Viridiplantae; phylum Streptophyta; class Magnoliopsida; order Fabales; family Fabaceae; genus Acacia; species Acacia acuminata. The sequence continues at coordinate 1,930,475 of JAFJYI010000064.1, forward strand.
TTTAAGTTAACTACTCAAAAATAGAAAATGAAAATATTAAAGAAAAAAAGGAAAAAGAAAAATAGATAATAAGATAAGATCATTTCTTATTTTTTAGGGACTACTTGGATTTAGAATAAAAAAGGGAAATACATACATAATATGTATCTTTTTGTGAAGGAATGAATTTATATATAAAAACAAACTCCCATAACCTTACATTCCCTAAACATTGAAATGCCGTTTGCAGAATGGCCTAAGCGTGCATACCCGTCAATTATTGCACTCCATATCACTAGACTCAATGAGTAAGGCTCACACAGGACTTGAGCATGAATGGAAAAGTGAATTTATTAGGCAAAACTCCATAATTGAGCATAGTTTGGTAGAAACATACGTCATTTTTTTAGTTTCCCTGTAATTTAAATTGATGTTCCTTACGGGGACGAGGTGCCGTGGCAACCGGCAAGAATGAAACGTACAAATTTAGATTGTTTTCATTTAAAATCATTTTTAATTTTCACTATTAAAAATATTATGTGAAAAGAATACAAATAAAAATGCAAACATAATTTGTTAGTGTTTAATTTTATTGTCATCACTTAAACTTGATGGGTAATCATGTTAGTGTCGGTATAGAACGTCACATCCCGATCTGGGGACCGGTACTTTGATGTTGGGATCAAAGGTCTCGCTCCGGATATCTAATGTGGAGATATCCGAGGAGGTTGGGATCACATGTACACAATATTGGGGGTGAGGTGTGTGCACAGGGTAACTGAAAGTAATAGGTCTGAGTTAGAACGTAGAACCTGATTAACTTGTCTCTGTATTTATAGAGGCCACTGTGATGTTGATCACGATCGTCATGCCGACTTGGTGGGGGGCGCACGTATAGTAACGGCCACATGAGTGCGCCCACTAAGCGATAAGTCCGGGTCACCCAGTCTTCCTGAATACTAGGCGCACGGTTATACTGGATATACTTACCGTTGGGCCTTTGTGGCGTTGGGCCTTATTAGCGGTCCGTAACAGTTGCCCCCCAGCTTGGTAGGTCGTGAGTTCCGGGCTGCCGAGATGTCCTATATCCCGTGCTGGCCTCATTGGCCGAGCTTCCATAAATTCTCGTAACTCCGAGGTGAAGCCTCCAGAAGCCGAGGTGGGACATTTATCCGAGGCTTCGTGCAACGAACATCTCCGAGCCGGGCTCATATGAGGCTTGCCGAGGTGCTCTCGCCGCCGGTGGTTACGATGAATTCATGCCATTTTGATGGGAGGGACTTTCCGCGATTCGCCATCATTGCCTCGACACCGGCGACTCTGCGTTGGCGGGTGTCTGCAACCGCCGCGCCATCTCGCGCCTTGATCTTCGTGCGCATTTAATGTTCTCTACACATGCGATACGCCATCTCCTTTATCGAGGCAAAAAGACGCTCGCCCCGTCAGCCCGGTTCCCCCTTGAGCTTATATGAATCATCTTTCCCTCTATTTTCTTCATTTCCCTATTTTACATCGTCGTCATCTGTTTCGTCCGCTCTCGCCATTTTTCCGCAGAATCTTTGCTCCGCGTTCTCTTCATCTTCGTTCGCGATTCACTCATCCTGCAGTACTTCAGGTATATTGTTTCTCCTGTTTTTTTTACTGGTGTAACTTGATGACTGTCGTTTAATTTGACCGGTTAATTTTCCGTCGCGGTGGCGATTTTTCTGGGTAGACTTCCTTGGTAGTTTCTGTCTCTGTTTCTACTGTCGAAATCCCCCTTCAAACTATCTTGTAACCACAGCATTTCTTTAGCGAACCTTCCCCTTATTTCCCCTTCTTCACGTATCCTTTTGTGCCTTTATAGGTTTCTGTTCTTTGGCGATGGTTGGGAGTAATCGCTTACCCCCTTCTAATCCACCATTAACCCCTGAGGAAGAAGCCTTACGTATCCGTTATCCCTGTACCTCCTATTGGATCTTCGGTTCTGAACTTTCCGAAGAGGATAAGTTGGCGTCCGTGCTACGAGGAGGATCCGGTCATCGGAGCGGATCCGGGTCCCGATCTTCAGGCGTCCAGCTGGAACCTACTGGGCCGAGTAATATGGCTCGTGCCGAGGACGACGTGCTGTCCGCCCAACCCCTTAACTTCTATCGTTCATCCTTAGCTCCGGATTCGAACGTCCATCCGCCGGGGTATCTTGGCCCTCGCCGGGATTGTCTCGCCGAGAGCTCCTTCCTCATCGGCCGGGCGAAGATTTCCGTGCCTCTCGATTTTAGGGTCTTGTCGTCATCGACCCCTTCCAATCCTTCTTCGGCAATCTCGTCCCCGGTCCGCTTGTTTTCCCGCCCGACGATACAATTCATTCGGTATTTATCTTTTTTTTTTGCGATACTAGCATTTTTACTTTGCTTATAGGTGAATGGCTTCACGTCTTCTCCCACAAGATTCGATCCGACGGGGAGTCGAACTCTTCGAGTCCTCCCGAGGCACGTGTGGCGTATTCCTGGGTATCCCACGATATCCTAAAGACTCGGTCACTGATGTCCAAGGCCGACATTGCACGTCTTAGCCTTCCCGACATGGAAGGCTGTACCGTCATTCCTCCGGATGAGGGTGAGCCTATCTGTTCTACTCGGCAGGTCGGGCGCCCCAACTTCTTCTTCTTCTACCGAGATTACCTGACCCGGGTCAAGGTTCAATTCCCGTTTACCCAATTTCAAATGTCGGCGTTGATGGCTCTACGGCTGGCACCTTCTCAGCTCCACCCCAACGGATGGGCCTACTTAGTGGCCTTCGAGCGTCTATGCTCCTCCTTTCCGGTCCCCATTCCTTGCACCACCCCGTTGTTCTTCCATTATTTCGGCCCTTTCACTTCCCGGACATCTAAGGAGGACGAGAGGTTGAAAGGATTGGTGTCTCTACGTGTGGACCGGATAAGAAGATAATGAGTGCATTCTCCGATTCCTTTAAACACTTCAAAACGGGTTTCTTTAAAGTCGAGGCTAAGCCGGACGGCGGCCCCGGGTTTTGAAAGGTCCCGAAGGAGAGGACGTGGAGTGGGAGTTTCCTCTTTACTCGGAATGAAACCCATTATGATCGAATCCTTCTTCATATCGATTCAAATTGAGGACCTTTCGCCCGAAGAGGCCACCTGTATACCTCGGTTTACCGCATATGTTGAGAGATACGGGATCCGAAGTGCCGCCTTCTTTATTAACGGGGCTGGGTCTATGCCACAATTTGTTGATTGTATGGTCCCATGGATTGCTAACTATCATGCTTTTTGATTTTCCGTTGTCCTAACCTTCATCGCATGTATTTTAACCCCTTTATTCTTTCTTTTGCAGCTCAAGATATGTCGGAACTTCCTCGCTATCTGGCGCTTGTGAATCCGACGGTAGCCGCGCCGACTCAGAACGCCCTTCCTCGGGTTCGAAAGAGATAAGTCTCGGGCGGCATCCGGGTCGTCAAGGACCGGGAAAACCAAGGCCTCGGACACTCCCGGCTCTAGGCGTTCGCACTTCCTCCGGATGTGCCCCGGCCCGAACCAACCGTGCCCGGGACCACTGCCCCCGAGGGGACCGATCCTGCCCCGGACGCTACAGCTCCTGAAGGTTCTGATCCATCCTTGACCGGCACCACTGCCCCCTCTGGATCTTCTCCGGCTCCGGACTTAGCATCCGCGAAGGCCAAGGGACCCGTTACGTCTACTTCTCCCGTGGCGGCTGCTCCTCCCTTCCGAAAATCTGCCAGTTGCGCATCAGTGCCACTGATTCCCCAAGGACTTTCGTGGGAGAGAGGGGTGACTGAGGAGCTTAGTGTTGCTTTTCTTCCGCCGACCAAATTTATGAATGGAGTCCCTTTGTCCGCCATGGATGAATCCGTCATTAGTGAGGCTCAAAGGTTCCTCTCCGCAAGTCCATCGGTCGCACCAGCGCTACTTATCTTTGAAGGAGAAGCACGTGCGGCCGAGGTAGACATTCGGCGGCCGAAACGTGCCGAGGAAGAGGCCTTGTCGAAAGCCAAAGCTGCGGAAGAGGAGGCGGCTAATGCGTTGTGCCCCGGTCGGACAATTGAAAACTTTGGAAGAGGAGGTAGCCGCCGCCAATGCTAAGGCCGATCGAGGACGCTTTGGAAGACGAGCTAACTGTTGCCAAAGCTTCATGTGGAAAGGCGACCGAGGAACTTCTGATGACAAAAGAGGCATTGGATAAACAGACCTCGGAATGTCACCGTCTTCAGAAGGCCCTGGACGAAAGCCTGGATGCCGTGAAGATTGTCCAGAGGCAACGAGGTGATCTCGCCGCCGAGCTCGGATCGACAAAAGAGGAGCTTGCTGCCGAGCGACAAGCTAACCTAGAGTCTATCGAGACCCTCCATGAGTCGGCAAGAGAATGCTTCAAAATGGCCTTGGATCAACTCCAGGTCTTGAACCCAAAATTATCCTTCAACGTCGACGGTTATCACTACCGAGCTTATGTGAGGGACGGCGTGTTTTATCCGGCTCCTCCCTCCCGAGAATCCCTTCCGGAAGATGAATCCACATCCATTGAAGGTGAGGATTGTGGAGATCGAGTGGGTGAGGAACAAGTAGAGAGCGATATCAAACCCCGAGGCCGCTCGGGACTATTGAAGTGATTCCATCCGTCGAGCCGGGACCCTCGAACAATGCTGTTGCCTAGTCTTTTTTCCTTGAGGCGTTTTTGCCTTTGTAAACATGGATTTTCCCGGCGTCTGTGCCGGTTATAAATATTTTAATGACAAAGTAACTTTTCCGTATCTGTTGTTGTGTGAATTCTAAACATAGTTAGAGATTCGTCGGCGCATGGGGTGCCGAGCTATGCATTCTACCAGATGTGAAGTCTGGGAATGAATAGTAGGGTTGTCAGTTTTAATCGTAGGTGGTATTAACCTAACCGCGCTACCGTGTTCTGGAGCCGTTGGCCGGGAATTTAACCGAGGTAAGGGCGAATTGTCACTTGTTTAAACGAGGTGTCCGTAACGCACAACTTAAACATTTTGACCTAATCAGGGTCGGAATGACAACTCGAATGCTTAAATCGGGGCGAGCGTTGACATGTCAATTTCATGAAGGCCAATAAAAGGCCATTTCACCGAGCTCTCGACTGGGCTAGTACGCCCGGTGTTAAATCATCTAGATGTGTCGTATTTGTGACCAGGGTTTATATGTACCTCGGTGTAATGCTTAAGCGATCAATTGTGCACGTTGGGGAAAATCCACGAGGAATCCTTCATTAAAATGAAAACGCTCCAAAGAGCTAACATGAAAACGCTCCAAAGAGCTAACACATAATTCGGTGAAATTTTAAAACAAAGATAAAATACCGAAAGCAAATGATAACCGATCTCCAAGCCGGACGTGTTCGGTGTCTCCATCATCCGAGGCCGATGTCTAATCGTGGTAGATCTTCAACTTGTCTGCGTTCCAAGTTCTTTTGATGGGTTTCCTAGCCAAGGTTTCAAGTATATAGGCTCCATTGCCCAATTTCTCTTTAACCCGGTAGGGACCTTCCCAATTTGCCGCCAACTTGCCATCTCTCGGCGTTCTTGTTGCCTATGTCGGCTCGTCGGAGAACAAGGTTACCTCGGTTGAAGGACCGGGTCGAACCTTCCGATTATACTTGGCGGCTAGAAGTTGCTTAGCGGCGAGCTCTCGGTAGTGCGCCACTACTCGACCTCGTCGATCGGCCCAAGTCCGTCATCGCGCGCGCGTCGTCATTTGACGCCTCTCCCTCCCGGCGGGCTCTAATCCTTCTCCATGATGGTTGTCCTATTTCAACGGGATCATGGCTTCGCATCCGTACGTCATCCGAAAAAGGGGTCTCTTGGGTAGAGGACTCGGGACGGTTGTCCCGTATCCCCATAAGACGATGTACTGCTCGACCAGTTGATTCCGCGTCTTGCATTCGCTTTTCAACCCGTCAAGGATTATTTTGTTGGCTGACTCGGTCCCGTTAGATTGCGGATGCTCAACCGAGGCATAATGCAATCCGACGTCGAGGTCGACATCAACGTCTTGAACCTTTGGTCCCAGAAGCTGCTGCATCGTTGTCCGTGATCACCTCTAGCCGGCACCCCAAAGCGGGATACGATGTTGTGTCTCGAAGAATCTTTGTATGCGTGCCGAAGTAATTGTCGTCAATGGTTCGGCTTCGATCCACTTGGTGAAATAATCAACCGCCACGATGAGCCATCCGAACCGTCCCGGCAGCTTTGAAAGGTCCGAGGATGTCCATGCCCATTTAAAGAAAGGCCAAGAGGCCGAGATGGTTTTCAGTTCGGTTTGGAGGTGGCCAAATGAGTTTGGCGTGCTTCTGACAACTATCGCATCTTCTCACGGCCTCCTTGGCGTCCTCCGTCATGGTCGGCCAATAATACCCCGCGCGTAGTGCTTTCCTTGCGAGTGCCTTGCCCCCCATGTGGTGGCCATTGATGCCTTCATGTATTTCGGCAAGTACATATTTTGCTTCCGCTTCGCCCAGGCATCTCATCATCGGAGAGTGTAAGCCTTTTCGATACCGGTCGTCGACCATTGTATAGATGGCGGCCTCCCGCATTAGCTTCTTGGCGTCGGTTGAGTCGGTCGGAATAATACCTCTCTCTAGGTAATCTTCTACGGGTTTCCTCCAATCTGTGGCCGCGAGATGGTCATAATACAACTCGGCTCGGTCAAGTTTTGTGTATCACCGTTCTATGATTACCGGCTTCTTTCGTGCTTGCCGGTTTGACGGGATATCCGCCCTGGAGTTTTCTTCCGTGGGATATGGGTGACGATTACTTCTTGAAATTCGAGATCATCTCTTTAGCTTTGTTGAGGTACTTGGCCAAGAGTGGACCTTTCGTCGGTAGGTTCCTTCGATTTGTGACTCACGAGCCGTGAGTCGGTGAAAACCTTGACCCTCGTGCTCCATTTTCCTTGGCCTGTAGGTCCGGCAAGGAGAGCCTCATATTCGGCTTGGTTGTTTGAGGTCGGGAATTTTAATTGGAGGGACTGCTCCAAAGAACGCCCCTCCCGGCTCTCGACTATGATACCGCTCCGCTCCCTTTGCATTGGATGAGCCGTCCACGTACACCTTCCATATACCTCCGTGATCTCCCTGGTCGTCTCTCGCCGGGGTGAGTTCCATGATGAAGTCTGCCGAGTGCTTGCGACTTAATTGCGCGTCGAGCTTCGTACGAGATATCAAACTCGGACAACTCGATCGCCCAACCAGTCATTCTCTCGGTGAGGTCCGGCTTGTGTAATACTTGGCGGATCGGTTGACTAGTTCAGACCACTATCGATATCCTTGAAAATACGGCCTCAATCTTCTTGCCGTTGTTAATAAGGAGAAAGCCATTTTCTCCACTTCCGATATCGGAGTTCCGAGCTCGCAAGGCTTTGCTCACAAAGTAGATCGGTACTGTCCGGACTCGGCTTCCTTTACTAAAGCGGCGCTTTTGCGCCTCTTCTCCAACCGACGGAGAGGAATAAGGTCTCCCGGCTCGGGTTTTGTAAGGACCGGAGGCGTTGCCAATCATTGCTTGATTTTCTCGAACGCTATTTCACACTCCGTGCTCCAACCCCCTGGGTTTTCTTTTTTAAGAGCCTGAAGAAAGGAAGGGCTTTCTCGGCTGACCTCGGTAGGAATCTGGTCAGGGCGGCCAGTCGGCCAGTCAACTGCTGAACTTCCTTCTTCGTCTTCGGGGCTTGCATGTCCAACACAGCCTTGCATTTATCCGGATTCGCTCTATTCCACGGTTGGTTAGCATAAATCCTAAAAATTTCCCGCCGGACCCCGAACGCACACTTGGCCGGGTTTAACCTTATCCGATGCCTTCTTAACTTCTCGAATGTTTGTTCCAGGTCTCGGATGTGGTCGTCGGGCGCTTCGACTTTACGATCATGTCGTCAATGTAGACTTCTATGTTTTGCCCGATCTCGGGTCTTCGAATACTGTTCATCATTCTCTCGGTAAGTAGCTCCGGCGTTCTTCAATCCGAAAGGCATGACCTTATAGCGAATTGGCCCTATCGGTCATGAAGGCCGTCCTCTCCTGGTCGTCAGGATGCATGGCTATCTGATTATAACCAGAGTATACGTCCATGAATGATAGTAGCTGAAAACCGGCCGAGCTATCAACCAATTTATCAATGTTTGGCATGGGGTACGAGTCCTTCGGGCAAGCCTTATTCAAATTGGTGTAATCCGTACACACCCTCCACTTGCCATTTGGCTTTAACACCATCACTACATTGGAAAGCCAAGTGGTGTATTGTATCTCTCTGATGAATCCGGCCTCCAGAAGTTCGGTCACGTGCCTGTCCAGGGCCTTTTGTCTTTCCGCCCCGATGTTTCTTTTCTTTTGGGCTACCGGGGTAGACCCCGGTCGCACGGCTAGTCTGTGGCAACAGAACCTTGGGTCGATACCGGGTACCTCAGACGAGGTCCAAGCGAACACGTCCTGGTTGTTTCTTAGGAATTGAATCAGCGGGCTCGAGGTCGTCATCCAGCGCCCCCTCCAATCTTGGTGGTTTTGACGGATCCGCCCAAGCACCGGCTCCTCCAACTCTCCTTCCGGTTCGGGCCGTGGTATCTCGGGCTTGTCCCCGAGGTCAAGCTCTACCATGTTCACTGAGCGTCGGGCCCGTTGACGTCTTTCGGGTTCAGGTGAGTTTTCCCTTCTCCCGAGCCGAGGTGGAGACGAGGGCCCTCCTTCCCCGATTCGGAGTGTTTCGAAATAGCATTGCCGGGATTCCTTCGATCTCCCGTGACCACCACCACTGTTCTTTCTTGTTAAGCATCTTAAGTTTTTGATGCTTAGTAGATATCATCATATCCCAGTCGTGAATGGTCGGCCTGCCTAATATGATATTGTAAGATGACGGAAAGTCGGCCACTATGAACCTGACATGTTCCGACTTGAATGCCTCCCTCGTACCTAGCATCAGCCTGAGGTCTATGTAACCCTTGGGAAGCGAGCGCTCTCCGTTGAACCCTATAAGGGTCGTCTTGCACGGCTTTAAATCTTCAGCATCCATCCGCATTCGTTTATATGCATCCCGGTGATAATATCGGGTGAGCTACCTCGCATCCACGAATATCCTTTTGGTGACGTGTTAGCCGGGGTTCCGGTGATTACTAGTCCGTCTTGATGCCCCGGTACAACATCCTTCAATTCGTCAATGGTAAAAGTTAAGGGCGGCGGTGCCGCCTCCTTCGTTCATCCTTGACCTTTGGGAGGTCTCTAACTGCCTGGACTTCTCTCAAGTATTTCTTTGCGCTGGCTCATTGTGTCTCCGCCACCTCCGAATCCTCCACTGATCCCATTACAACGAAAATCGGTTTCTGGGTAGGCGTCACGGGAGTTGGACCTTCTTCTTTTTTCCTCCTTCCTCGGGTCCGGTACCGGGCTCCTACTCTGGCCTCCCTGATTGCGCGTGCCGTTTCTCTTGCCCTGAGTTTTAATCACGTATTGGCGCAATTTGCCTTCCCCGATAAACTTCTCAATTGCATCTCGGAGCTCATAGCATTGCTCCGTCGTGTGTGTCCGCCCCGTCATGAAACGAACAATACTTTGACTGGTCCGTAGTGGGTCGGTTTCGGAGCGGCTTCGGCTTCCCGACTCTTCTCATCTCGGTCTGAGCCACCTCCTTCCAGAGCTGCGCCCGAGGGACGTTCAGCGGGGTGTAGTTGTCGTATTTCGACTTTCCTTCCGGCCTTTCCCCCTAGTCCGACCGTCTCGGCTGCGTTTTCTGGACTCCTCTCTTCGTTTATTTCCGGGGTCAGGAGATGTCTTGCTTATCCTTTCGGGTTCCACGGTATTGGCCAGCTCCATTTGCTCGACGTCCGATATTCGCGCTCGCGTGTAAAACTCGGTGAGGGTGTAGACCCGGTTCTTACATATGTTCTTGGCCGCCGCGACGCAGATCCGTGCCATCCACGAGGCAATGGACGTGTACTTCCTCGAAGCGAGCGCACTTGCAAAGCCACCTCCTTGAAACGGTTAAGGTATTTTTGCAATGTCTCACCATTCTTTTGCTTTATTCGGCTCGGTGTGTACCGGGACTTCTGGCCGCTTTTTCGGTTGCGAAATTCAGCTCGAATTTCCATGCCAGTCTTCAAGTCGCGCACGGAATTATTTGGCAAGGAATGGAGCCACTTCTGTGCCGGTCCGGTTAAAGTTGCCGCGAACAAGCGTAGGATGACCTCCCCTTTGATCAAGCGGACCCACATGAGTAACTCGAATGTTTCGAGGTGACTGCGCGGATCCTGTGTTCCGTCATACTTCGGAAGATGCGTAAGATCGAAGTGCTTTGGGTAGCGCGCCGTGGCGCCTCTCGAGAGAATGGGCTCGCACGGCCTCCGTCGTACTTCATCCCGTATACTCGGGAGATCGTCGAGACCGTGGAATCCTGGCGACTTCTTTGTCTCCTCCTTCCGACGTCCGAGACCGGGATCTCCTCTCCCTACCTTGGCTTTTGTCTTCCGCTTTTCGTCCTGGGCGCACTTTCGTCTTCTCCATTCGGCCCCGGCTTCTTGGTGCGGATACCGACTCTGAGCTGCCGGACGAACCGCCGCCATCCCGCGTCGGTCTCCTTTTCGGTGTGACCCTTCTCGCCTCCTTGGTGCATCCAATCCCGGAATCTTTCGAGTTGGTCGTCCATCATCTCGTTGGATCACTCTAAAATCCTCTTCTTGTTGGAGCTCGTCCCGCCTCTCCTTAGTCTCAAATTTTCTATGGATCGATTCCTGAGCTTTTTGCAGAACGCGGACATCCGGGTTTGGGACCGAGGTGTCTATGGCCGTCTCGCCTGGCGTTTTGTTGGCATCGGGGGGAGAGGAGGCCGTATCGACATGTGACCCTCGGGAGCTCCGGGTGGGACATACTTCGATCGTTTGGATTGCTTGCCTCGTCCCGTGGTTGATTATTTGAATACTCCGACTGTTGCTTCTGGTGTGAGCCATCGGTAGTCACGGGAATCGTAATTTATAGATCCCCACGGTCGGCGCCAATGTTCTGGTATAGAACGTCACTGTCCAGTCTGGGACTGGTACTTTGATGTTGGGATCAAAGGTCTCGCTCCAGATATCTAATGTGGAGATATCCAGAGGAGGTTGGGATCACTGTACACAATATTGGGGGTGAGGTGTGTGCACGTGTAACCGAAAGTAATAGGTCCGAGTTAGAACGTAGAACCCGATTAACTTGTCTCGTATTTATAGAGGCCATTTGTGATGTTGATCACGATCGTCATGCCGACTTGGTGGGGGGGCGCACGTATAGTAACAGCCACATGAGTGCGCCCACTAAGCGATAAGTCCGGGTCACCCAGTCTTCCTGAATACTAGGCGCACGGTTATACTGGATATACTTACCGTTGGGCCTTTGTGGCGTTGGGCCTTATTAGCGGTCCGTAACAAGATTGTTTTCATTTAAAATCATTTTTAATTTTCACTATTAAAAATATTATGTGAAAAGAATACAAATAAAAATGCAAACATAATTTGTTAGTGTTTAATTTTATTGTCATCACTTAAACTTGATGGGTAATCATTTTCCGCTAAATAAAACTAACGGTGTTAAGATCCTAGGACTAAAAGTGCATTTTATAAAATTAAGAGACTAAAATAATATTTAAAGTAAACATAAAGGACCAAATATATATTTTTTTTAAAGTTCGTTGGCCATTTTGCACCGTAATCCTTAAAAGTTTACATTTTAATGGATGTTCTAACGGCGTTGTGCTGACTTTACATTTTTAAGGTTTTTTTGTTGTTGGTATTTTTGGTCAATTTAAAAGTTTTTGTATTTGGCGCTCTGAAGTAAAAATTTATTGAACAATCTACACCTTAACCCTATAATATAATAAAGCCACCTAACAAGTCAACAACAAGCCACTAACTCTAAATTGGAGGGAAAAAAACCAAGCCACTAAGTCACTAACCCTAACCCAAATGGTCCTCACAGTCCCGCTCTAGCTCTGTTGCCACCAGTGTCGCACAAACAGGCGCGGCTTTGGTCTTTGTCAAGGACCGTCCGTCTGCGCCCCTTATAAGCAAAAACTAATGAGTTTTGGCTTCTTTTTTTTTTTTTTTTTTCAGTTTTGGCTTTTTTAATAAAAAAATTCTGGACACCGATTGTTATTAAAAAACTATTTCAAGATACTGAAAAAATATTTTGTGATCTTAAAAAGTCATTTTAAGATCTTAAAAAAATATTTCAAGATACTGATTGACACTAAAAAGATACTTTTATACCACGAAATTTTTTTCGCATTCTGAAATATCTTTTTAATAACAGTTAGTATCCAAAATATTTTTTTTAAAAAAATAAAACTGAAAAAAAAGCCAAAACTCATCGTTTTTGGCTTATAAGGGGCGCAGCGAACGGTCCTTGTCAAGGACCAAAGCCGCGCCCCACACAATCCGCCGTTTCTCTATCTCTATCTCTCACTTTCAGTCTCTCACTCGTGGTCGGCTTCCTCTATTTATACTTCATCACCGATCATGGTCTCTATCTTGGTCGCTACTTCATCCCTCCGCTACTCATCGCCACTTCATTGGAGCGGACAATAATGGAGAACGACACGCCAATTTTTCCTCAAGAAATCATCACAAGTATTCTGGTAAGACTTCCGGTAAAATCCCTAATCCGATTTCAATGTGTTTGTAAAGATTGGAAGAATCTGTTCGTGAAGCCCATCCTTCATTGCCGAACACCTCCACCATTCCACTCGGCAAAACCCTTTACTTATTGTCGATAGTGATATCTCTGGATATTCTCCTTGGTGCTTATATTTTCTTAATCGTGAGATGCAAATCCATGAATTTCAGAACACACATATTATTTATCCCTTAATGCCGGGGTGGATCTATTCCAGTAATGGCCTGCTCTGTGTGAAACTCAAGGGTAATTCTCAAGATTGCCTTTGGTTGTGGAATCCATCTATTAGAGTAGTCAGACAAGTGCCAAAATCTCATAACAATTATGAGCATGGGTGTTTTTCTGTAGGATTTGGATTCAGCCCAATCATTAATGATTACAAGATTGTGAAATATTTTTCTTCCTGGATTCGTTGCTCAAGCGGAAATTTACTCATGAAGGACGGGATTGTGGAGAAAAGTTGAAGTCGGGAACTTAGAGGGTGTATATGGTCTCGGTTGTAGAGGGTGTATATGGTCTCGGTTATGGCCATTTCCCTTGTAATGGAGCTATCTTTTGGATTGGACAAAAGAAAGATGTGGAGGGCACAACAAAAGTCGTCTTGATTTGATAGTTTCATTTGATATAGCAAGGGAAGTATTCACATTGATACCATTTCCTCCTATGACTTCTGCCCATCGATGTTACAATGCGCTTGCTAACTTTGATCAAAGAGACCCCTATGTGAATCGTCCTTTGTCTCTCTCAGATTCCATTCTCTGTATACTCTCTCCCTCTCTCCCTCTAAGAGACCCCTCTTCAATCTCACTTATTAGGCACTAAGATCAGAGCCTCCGGAAAGAAACAGGCCAGAAGTGGAAGCTTGGGGAAGATTTTGAAGATGAGCAAGAGATCTTGGCGCTTCCTACCATGTGGAGGAAGATGACGGAGAAAGCAAGGATAAATAATGTGTTTTTGAATATTACCACTTGTTGTAATCCTCATTCTTTACATGAGAAGTATAATCCTTATCACCTCATGCAAAGTAATCCTAATGCATCTCGTAGTCCCCTTTACATCCTCAATGTGCCAACCAAACGTTAGGAAGAGCACGTTAGGAAGAGCACATTGCATTAAGATTATCGGTAATCATATTGCAATGCATCGAACCAAATGGACGACTATGCATAGATGAATTCTCAGTTGACTGATTTACTAACCAAGGCATTATGAAAAAGAAGAACAGAGTTAAAGAACAAGGTTTAATGAATGCGTAGTTGAGGCTTCAGGGGTTGTTATAGATAGCATATGTTAAAGAAGTATGTGGATCATTATAAAGGAATATAAAAATTGTAATTATTTAAAAGGACCGAATATCATAATATAAATTTAAAATTACTAAATTGTCTCTAATCAAACATTATATATTATCTCTTGTATTTATAATTAAAAAATAACTAAAATTAAAACTAAAACCGCTCATCATGATATGATTATATCTTTTTCCCCCTTAAATTTTCAAGGCTAAAGTACCCGTTTAGTCCTTTATGTTTGCTTCAGGTATCCATTTAGTCCCTTAAGTTTGTAAAGTGCTCGTTTGGTCCTTAAAGTTAACACCGTTAAGCAGACTTAACGGAAAATACTAACTTAGCAATTTTAAATGATGATCGCACTTAAATGCCGACAAAACAAGCTTACATGTTACTTTTTTAATAAATTGATATTTTAAATCCACGTAAATTGAAATTTATTTAACCAAACGCGTTGGGTATATGTTCTTCGTTTGAGGCAATTAAGTGCACAAATCATCGTTTAAAATTTCAATTTACAAGATTTAAAATATGAATTTATTAAAAAAGTAACATGTAAGCTTGCTTTGTCAAGATTTAAGTGCAATCATCATTTAAAATTGTTAAGTTAGTATTTTCCGTTAAGTGCGCTAATTGTTAACTTTAAGGACCAAACGAAGCACTTTACAAACTTAAGGGACTAAATGGATACACGAAGCAAACATAAAGGACCAAACGGTACTTTAGCCAATTTTCAATATACTATTTAATTAACAAAAGATAAACTTTTTTATTTTTTATTTTTTTCACTAATTTATATCATCAAGTTATCGATTTATGTTATCAATGTTGATATCAATTGAGTTCTTTTTATAAAAATAAAAACTGAACTCATTTCATATTTTTCAGGATATAATGGGTTACTTAGATTTTTTAATTTTATTAACATTAAATAAATTTTTTAACCCACATAAATTGCTTCTAAAACAAAAATAGATCAGGTAAACTTTCTTGGTTTAACATATATGATAAGTTATAAAAGACCTTGACTTTTACTAAAATTATATAATTCTATTTTTAATTTAATCTTGTGATGATTTTTAAAATATTACAATTCTTACAAATTGAAAAATGCATAATTTTTTTTCCATAGATATCTATTCAAGTTGTTAAAAATGAAAATATAGAAAACTATTGTTTAATTTAGTGAAATGCCAAAATCCAAATTTAGGTACACATTTTTTTAATATATATTTAAAGATAATATTTTTGTTTTGGTGGTTTCAATTAGGGGATTTAGGAGGTGATATCTAATACTCTGGGTCTTGTAAAAATATGGTATCAGAGAGCCTATTTTGATGTAACTTTTGGAAAATAATTTTCGCCATTTACGAGGTAAAAAGGCTTTTGGAGTATAGTTTTTGGGATTTATGAGGTAAAAATGATTTTTGGAAAATAGTTTTTAGAGAATAGCTTTTAGATAAAAATGAGTGTTTAGTCAAAACCTAGGTTTTGAAAAAAAAAAAAAAAGTTTGCCAAACAGCAAAAAATTGTCCATAAGCTATTCTCATAAAAACCTAGGTTTTGGCAAAAGTTTGCCAACACTCCTACTTTTTTTTCGGGCATCAAAACCTAGGTTTTGTCATGACCTTACCAAACACTCCTATTTTTCCCTCCAAGCTATTCTCGCATCAAAACCTAGGTTTTGTTTTTTTCCCCGCTTTTTCTCTCTCCTTTGCCATCATTAGTATTTTTTCGCATATCAGTCAAGATCCTTAAGATATTTTTTAGTATCCTTATTTTTTCAAGATTAGTCATTACCTTGATTTTTTTTCAAGATCAAGAAATATTTTTCAGTATCTTTAATTATTTTTTTACTATCTGTTAGTACCTTGAAATATTTTTTCAAGATCAGTCATTATCCTAAAAATATTTTTTTTAATATCCTAAAATAAATTTTTAAGATCATGAAATATTTCAAGGTATTGATTGGTATTGAAAAAATACTTCATGATCTTAAAAATTTATTTTAGATATTAAAAAAATATTTTAGGGTAATGATCGATCTTGAAAAAAATATTTCATAGTATTGACTAGTACCGAAAAGATATTTCTCATGGTTTTAAAAATTTATTTGAGGATATTGAAAAAATATTTTAGTGCAACACTAGGTGCGAGACACTACCTCGTTGTTATATGTTAGTTAGCACTAAGTTTTAAAATAATCTACAAAATGGAGAAGAATGGAGTATGGTGTTTTCAGTGTGCAGCTGGGTGATTTGGGGATGGAGGAACAAGTAATTATTTGAATAAGGTTTTAATATGCCTGATCGTCCCGAGTTTATTATCCAGAGTTATGTTAGAGAGTGTGTTACCTTGCTAAACGGATTTGATGACCTTAGGTTGTTGAAGAAACCAAGGGAAATTAAATGGAATTTCCCGGAAGACGGGTGGGTGAAACTAAATTTTTGATGGTGCTGCTAGGGGATGTCCAGGCTTGGCAGGTTGTGGAGGGGTATTGAGGAGGAGTGCTGGTAGTTAGATTTGTGGGTTCGATAGGAAGTTAGGACGATGTCGGGCGTTAGGCTGCGCAGAGATTTGGGGGTTCGTACAGGGTATTAGATTGGCACAGGTTTTGGGGTTCAACAAGATCATTGCGAAGGAGACTCGGCGATAGCTTTACACATGATTCAGGATGCTTGGATCCAAGGAAGGGCGAGAGACAGAACTCTGGATGCATGGCTATGAGACAGTAGCAATGAGCTACAAATTTGTTTTTCTCACATTCTGTGAGAAGGCAACGCTGTGGCAGATTGGTTAGCCAAGCATAGCTTTATTTGTAATGATGATTTTACTAGTTTAGATTCTCTTCCGGCTTGGGTGGTAGATTTTCTGTTCAGAGATACTGTGGGAGTTGTTTACCCACGCCTAAATTCTGATTAATTTTTTTTGGTGAAGTAATGGGCATTGTTGTCAAACTCACGAGTTGACTCTCCGATTTTACCGTTTTTACGCTTTTAGCTTACAAAAACGAGTTGAGTCGTGGTAAACTCGTGCTAGTTATAAACTCAGTTAAACTCACGGGGTTATACACCGAGTTTACCGTTTTTACGTTTCTAACTTACAAAACCATGTTAACTTACTCTTAAACTCGTGTTAACTTTTTTGATTTGATAATGCTCAACAGCTTTATATAGAAATTTCTTTATTAAATATGATAAATAATGAATGTTGATGGATTTAATTTCAATTATTTAGATTTAAAAGATATTTAAATCAAATTGTTGTCATTTTTATATTTTAATTATTTAATTATACACTAGTAATACCTATTTAATAATAAAAGTAAACTCTTACGAGTTTACGATTCGAGTTCATGATACGAGTTTACGTCACTGTCACGAGTTTACTTAAACTCGTGAGTTTGACAAACTTGGTAATGGGCAATTAAGCCCCGATTTTACCCCCAAAAAAAAGGACTAAATTTATTTTAATTTCAAAAAACATTTAATGCTTCCATTATTCTATATTGAATAGCACATGATTCCATAGTTC
Organism: Acacia acuminata; assembly: GCA_019022655.1. Classification (NCBI taxonomy): domain Eukaryota; kingdom Viridiplantae; phylum Streptophyta; class Magnoliopsida; order Fabales; family Fabaceae; genus Acacia; species Acacia acuminata. Next base: position 1,947,927 of record JAFJYI010000064.1, read on the forward strand.
TAATTACTCCTAACTTTTTTCAACAGATTTGGATTCCCTCCACCTCTCATCACAATAGCTAGATTGAAATTTGAATCATCTAGATTTAATGCTGTGTAAATTTTTTTTTTTTTTTTGAATAATTGCTTATCATAGTTCAAACTGTGTTGACTGAAATTTAGTAAATGTTTTAATTAAAACCAGGTGAAATACTAAAATTTAAATTTAAATTTAAGTTCACGTGTTTAAAAACTTTCTAATCAGACCAGTTGACCTCATTAGGAATTTTTAAATGTGGTTTAAAGATCACAATACGCCTATATAGGTGAAAATGAAAGCTGAATGTAAGTGAGGGTTTTGAAATGCCAAAATGCATATTTAGGTACACATTTTTTTTCCTTCTTGTTTTGATATTTAAAGATAATATTTTTGTTTTGGTGGTTTCAATTCGAGGGTGATATCTAAGACTGGGTCTTGCAAAATATAATACCAGATTTATTTTGCCTAATAAAAAATATGAATACTGAATTTTAAATAAATCTCATAACTCCCTATATACGTGGTCACCATCTCACGATCCGTAATCTCCCTAGCTATAGCAGTTCCCCTAAATATAAAAAAAATTTAAAATTTTTAAATATCAAATAAAAATCTTATATTAGATATTTAGTCTAATAAAAAAAATGTATACTCAATCTTAAATAAAAAATTATGAATACTGAATCTTAAATAACCTCCTCGCTATAGCAGTTCTCCTAAATATAAAAATATATTTCAATAAGAAATTTACCAAAAATAAATACAGATCACAATGTTTTATTCAAAATGAATATATCAAAAGTAAATTTAGCAATTAATATATATCAAAATAAATATATCAAACAAATCCCTAAAAATGAATTTAAAATGTATGTGATTAAATATTTCGAAAATAAATAGAAATATGAGCGAGATAGTTTCTAACGACTTCCTAGCTATTTTTGGATATGTGAATCTAACGAACAATATATTTAACCTGCAGTTAGGATAGTTGCAAAATGTATTTCTATAGATTTAATTTGCTCAGCCCGGCCAGTTCCTGTCGCTCAGTTGACATCAGTCTCGGCGGCCTCCCTATCTCTGGCCCTCACACTCTCACTTCATCCCTACGCCACTCATAGGAGCGCACAATAATGGAGAACGGCACACCAGGTCTTCCCCAAGACATCATCACAAATATTCTGGTACAACTTCCGGTAAAATCCCTAATCCGATTTCAGTGTGTTTCTAAAGATTGGAAGAATCTGTTCAGAACTCCATCCTTCATTGCCGAACACCTCCACCATTCCACTCTGCAAAACCCTTTACTTCTTTGTGATAATATTATGTCTGAAGCTAATCCTCGGCACCTGCGTTTGCTCAATCGTGAGATGCAAGTTTTTGAATTTCATAGCACACATATTGTTGATCCCTTTGAGTGGGTCTATTCCTGTAATGGCTTGCTCTGTATGGACCATCGCGGTAAATCTCAAGATTCCCTTTCGTTGTGGAATCCAACTATTAGAGTGATCAGGCAAGTGCCAAAATCTCTTAACCATTATGAGTATAAGCGTTTTTATGTAGGATTCGGGTTCAGCCCAATCGTTAATGATTACAAGATTGTTAAACTTTTTTCCTCTTGGGCTTCCGTTGTCGAAGGGGAAGTTTATTCGTTAAGGACTGGGTTATGGAGAAAAGTTGAAGTCGGCAACTTAGAGGGTGTACATGATTTCAGGTGCGTGGGGCTTTCCCTTGTAATGGAGCTATCTTTTGGATTGGACGCAAGGAAGATGTGGAGGGGCACAGCAAAAGTAGGTTTGATTTGATTGTTTCATTTGATATAGCAAAGGAAGTGTTCACATTGATACCATTTCCTCCTATGGCTCCTACCATTAGATGTTACAATACGCTTGCTTGCTATGAGAACAAACTAGCTATATTTGGCACTAATATTGAAAATTCTGAATATTATGCGATTGATTTGTGGGTGTTGGAGGAGTGTTCATATCCATCCCGGGAGAGATGGAGTTGTGCTAAAATATATACAAGCACCTAATCGATTCCACTCTATCGGTTGGCCTACGGTTATTTGGAGAAATGAAATTGTTTGTTTAGAGGAGAATTGTAAAGGAAAATTTGTTTTGTGCAATCTCACTACTGATGAATTCAACTTTTTTGATATCCCAATATGTAGCTCTAGACCTGGGATTTCGTATATTGTGATTTTGGATTATGTGGAAGCCTGGTGCTACTTGACAACTTCCATATTTAGAAAATTCTAGTATCGATAGCAAATGTTTGTTCTCATATTTGACCTTTATATAATTTGTAGTTGCTTAGTTTTATACAGTTTAGTTGCAAGTTTGTGGATTATTTCCGACAAGCCTATCCGCCATTGGTTTTAGATATATTGAAGGGTGTTGATCCACTCTTACTTTAAGCATTTACTCTATTTAAGTAATTTCTGTTTTTTTTTTTTTTTTTTTTTTTTTTTTTGGAAAATGAAACCACACACGTATTAGTCCATATCACGACCTCGGGTTGAGTTGGATTTTGGTATATGTGTATATATTTTTTTGTTGTTCTTAGTCATCTTTGTATCAAATGCTCCATTTCCAATATTAGTAAATCTAAAGGGACAATGCATGCAAGGAAGGCCAACATATGAATTCTGGGGCCTTCTAAGGAAATTGCGGGTTTGCTTTAGGTTCGCTTTAGACAGATTATTAACTAATAGATCCGTTCTATAACCTCAGTGAGGGTTATCTTCGATCTTCCTCTACCTCTTTTTAGAGGGCTTCAAACTTCTTGATCGATCCTCCTCACTAGTGCATCTAGTGGCCGTCTTTGAACGTGTTCGAACCACCTCAGATGATTTTTTACCATTGCCTCTTAATAGGTGCCACTCCAACTCATTCATGTATATGATTATTACGGATCTTATCTTTTCTTAAATGACCACATATCTATCTCAGCATCCTTATCTCAGCTACTCCCACTTTATGTTCATGTTATCCCTTTAAAGCCCTTACTACCCTATAGCCTTGTTGGTCTTATAGTAGCGCGATAGAACTTCTATTTTTCGTATTAGGAACTTTCCAATAAGGAATAGCTCTGGTACCTTTTCTCCATTTATACCCCCAACCTAAATTCTATGATTTACATGTTCATCAATTTCACCATCTTCTTGTATAATTGATTCCTCATATTTAAATTTTGCCATTTGTCGAATGACTTATTATCCCAATTTGATTGCCACATCATTTCTCACTCGCCTCTTATCAAACTTGCAATGCATATATTCTGTTTTGCTCATATTTAGACGAAAACCTGATACAATAGTTGTAGAAATGTAGAGGATTTGAGAAGAGAAGAGAGGGGGAGAAGGAGAATACACAGAATCACATCACTGTGCATCTTCATTCATTCACATATTCATCATTCAACATAAAAGCATATCATACAATGAAGAGTCATATGCCTTATATAGGCAACCCCTCAACCCATTAATCCAAAATGGTTACTAACAACTAACTAACCCCCCTTCTAACTAACTAACTAATACAACTAACTCCCTAACTAACTAACTAATATATTCTCTACACCTTACATATCAATACGCCCTTCCCAAAAACATCCTTGCTCTCAAGGATGGGAACAACAAAACACAACTAAACCTCAAAACTAAAAACCGATATAAGAAACATAAGTCTGGGAAGTTGCTAAATTCTGGACTTTTGCTTATTTTTGAAAACTGTTGCTTGAAATCTGGTAGATATCTGTCTTGAGTACTGCTGCACCAGCCACAACTCCCTTGCTGAATTCTGAACCAAATGGAAATAATGGATGTAATGCTGACCCATAAAGCATTTTAATAAGTTCTCCCCTGAACCAACTCAGAACTAAACATCGTGCAGCAGAAACAATAAGAAAAACCCAATTATAAAATGATCTTGTAGGCCTGTTGGATAAACACCATGAGAACAACAACTTTGGGCCTAATTCTTGAAAAACAAAGCCCATACACTCATCTGAAAATAAGAAAATGGGAACCAGCTGGCCACTGAATATTTCAGACTGAACCTCTAATTTCTGTGTCAGCTCCTGAACTTTTGAATTAATAATGTTCACCAGCTGTGCATTTGACTTTTCAAATGGAACCTCTTTCAGCCGTGCAAACTTCTGATCCTGCCACGTACTCTGGTGTATATTTCCTAAACCAAGCACATAATCGATGCTCAATGGCACGCTGCAATCAGAAACAATAGTCTTCGAAATAGTAGACGCAGATCGGTGACAATGGGAGACGACTCGATGACAGAATGTGAATCGGCGTTGATAGAGAAGAAGTAGTCGTCAACGGCGCTGAAACTAAAGTCGTCTCCTTCGCTGAATCACAGCTTTCTCCTTCGACTTGCACGGACAGTGACGACGGAAGAGCCGAAGCAGTTGGTGACAGCGCCAAAACTGAATGTTCCTTGTGCCATTTCTCCTGAAGAGGCTCACCAAAGTCGAGAATCGAAGACCCATTACCACTAGATGAGCTTTTCACCTTCGTCTACGATTCTGGTTCACAATTGAAAGACCCAACAACACCAGATGCAGGCCTCAGATTCTTCTCTGTTTCTGAGTTACGAGAAGCAGAGATAACTCCACTTATCCCATTTAAAGGTCTCGGGAGGGAGCCACAATTGCTCAATGTCTCTGTTCTTGGTATTCTTTTGTCGTTTCGAGGCCCAAAACGGACTGCAGCCGCTTGTTTATACTTTTGCCAAGAAACCCGCCCCTGCCCCCTTCTTCTTCCTCAAAGGCTTGGTGCCATATGTAGGCCCTTTCATCAAGATTCTCTTTAACCAACCGGACCTTCCAACTTTCGGGTGTATTATCACTTTCAAAATACCGTTCGCACTGGTAAATCCAACCAATAATATCAGTTCTTTGAAATCTTGGAAATTCCAGCTTCCTTAATCTGGTCGGTGGCGTGTATTCACCGTCCCTTGTTCTGGTTTGATGGTCGAATCGATAATTATTGTTGTGTGGTCTGGCCTTTTCTTGCATATCTTCTCCATGCCGGCGAACATCCTGATTGGCTAGTAACGTTGCTAACTGGGCGGAGATGGTCTGTAACGTTTCTGTAATTGCGTGAAGTCGAGCTTCTATCATGATTATACCGAGAGCCCTTCTTGCGTTGTTGCTGATGATCTTGGTCTGTTTTTGGGAGTTTCTTGACTCTCTTTATTGTCTCGGTGTCATTTTCTTTGGTTCGTCTTGAAACCCCGACGGGTCGTGCCTTTCTTTGCCCTTTTGTGTCGTCTTTGTCTTTGTTGTCTACCTTTTTTTCACTTTTCCGGTTGCCAAGAATATTTCTTGATGTTTCTTTTTGGAGTTTTTGGTGACTCAAATGCCAAACCGAACCATTAGGAGCATTACTCGCTCGGTTCAAGAGTTGCACTTGGATCTTGCTTGTTTTCTTGACTATCAGCCTTGCGGGGAAGAATGGCTATGGCCGATGCAAGAGATTCGAGATTTCACGCCGGGAGAGCCGAGGATGACTCGCTCCGATACCACCGATACGTAGTTGTAGAAATGTAGAGGATTTGAGAAGAGAAGAGAGGGGGAGAATGAGAATACACAGAATCACAGCCTTTGAGGAAGAAGAAGGGGGCAGGCGGGTTTCTTGGCAAAAGTATAAACAAGCGCTGCAGGTCCGTTTTGGGCCTCTGAACGACAAAAGAATACCAAGAACAGAGACATTGAGCAATTGTGGCTCCCTCCCGAGACCTTTAAATGGGATACGTGGAGTTATCTCTGCTTCTCATAACTAAGAAATAGAGAAGAGAGGGGGAGAAGGAGAATACACGAATCACATCACTGTGCATCTTCATTCATTCACATATTCATCATTCAACATAAAAGCATATCATACAATGAAGAATCATATGCCTTATATAGGCAACCCCTCAACCCATTAATCCAAAATGGTTACTAACAACTAACTAACCCCCCTTCTAACTAACTAACTAATACAACTAACTCCCTAACTAACTAACTAATATATTCTCTACACCTTACATATCAAAACCCTTCAACATTGAAGTCCTTTTCCATATCTCAATTTTATAATTAATCTTCTCCCTTGGTTTAGCTGACATATAGGTTTTTTTCTTGAAAAGATGAAGGAAGAGTTCCATAACAGTGAACTATCCAAAACTCATACTTTTATTTTTCTTTTCTTTGTTGGGTTTAATGTTCATAACCTCGCTCCAAGGGAAGCTTTTTTAGATGCACCATAGTTCTGACTATAATTATCAACTTGGCTACTGCTACTTTGCCTGATGGTTATGCCTTTATCATTTATGACTTGAAATGTGAACCAAAATCTTGACAGTAAACCAAAAAGTAGAAAGTTGTCTGTGACCACTAATATGATACTGTAGCTGCAAATTCGTAGTATTTCATATTCATGAATCATGCATGAAGGACTTCGGAACCCGCGGGGGGGGGGGGACAGAAACAACACACAGTATCCTGTCACTAGAAGAGAGGAAAAACCAAGTGAAACAGCCTTATTTAGTAAATTACAAGTGGAGTGACTTCAAAGACTCACATATCAATATTATTTATCATCCACTTCTAATGTTGCCACTAAAATAGCAATCTTTTAAATGCTCTTCATCCTTCAGCAGAGAAAATATACTCTCCGGCATTGTTGATTCAAGTCTTTTGAAGTAAAAAGTTTCTCAAATAAATATTTTTCAACAAATTTTTCGTTTATTTATCATGCATGCGTGGGATTTTTGTATCAGACTCAGTTTAATGAATGAAGTTTTCCATGTATATTATTCACAGTATGCTTTTATATATGCTCTTCTTGTTTACAAATTACAAGCACTATTTTTGGATAAGTTTAATTAAATGCAGCACAGTATTGTTTGACCACTGATGCTGATAGTGTTATTAATCTTCTCGCTTGATTCTTCTTGTGATACCTCGTAGCAATTTAGTTTTAAAGGCTAGGGATCTTTTGGACTTAAATTGGCAGGTGGATGTCGAGTGATTTTCGAACCGTAATAGATTAGCAGATGCGTTGGCTAAAAGAGGCATTGCTAATTCTGGTATTTTGGATGAGTGCCCAATTGATCTACGGGTTTGGCTTGTTCAAGAGTGTTTGGGATTAAATTCCCGCCTGTGTAATTTATTTTCCCGTAATGTAGGCTTTATGCCTCTCCTTTTATCAAAAAAAAAAAAGTATTGTTTGACCAAATAATTATTAATTAGAAATAAGGGCATCCTGGAGAAATGAGTCTTGTGACTTAATTAGATGTCAATAATTATGAGATGCATCTAACCAATATACTGTTGTTGTTGTTGTTTTTTTTTTTTTTTTTTTTTTTTAAAAAAAGGTATCAGATTGAAAAATCCATGTTAAAGGTGCATCGACAAATGTTAATACATGGAAACTTGGGCCTCATGGCATGTTATAACTTGGGCCTCATAGCATGGTATACCAATAACGAAGTTCCTCATATCTCTTATGTACAACTTTCAGCTTCAAGTATTAAAGATTAGTAAGGATGGATATGACTAAAATATAGCTTTCATTTTGGAACACCAAACTTTACACAAAGAGTGAACCCAAGTGATTTTTTTTTTTTCCTAAGAGTCTAAGTGAGATTTGATTACTGATGATAATTAAAATTATTTTTATTATTGATTTATTAAATTTATGCAGAGTAGGAATTATCTTTTTCATTTACAATAAAAATAATTAAATAACATTCAATACTTATTTTGATATTTTTCATTAATAACTATAATGATAAATCAAAGGCAAAATTGAAATACTAAACATAAATTTTCCTGTTAACTTATTTTTTTTAATGCATACCAAACACCTCCGTGATAAGTTTTTTCCTTTCATTTTCAACCCATTATTTTATCCAAACAGGCTCTAAGAAATTACCTATAATGGAAATGGAAAGATTTACCATATTTTAGAGAAAATCACAAAATTGTTACTATAATACCCCTCAGTATATCAGTAGTTAAGCAGGCAAAATAGAAATAACGTTATTTAATGGTATGAAACTCTTGATTACAAATAGGAATATCCACATGGGTATATATGAAATATTTACAAATTCTAATATAATTATTGAATCCCACAACTAATAGCCAACGACCACATTGGAATAGGTCTGGCATCTCCATTTGCCGACATCCGCCGTCTTGCCCTTAGAGCTATGTCCTGTACACTATTCATTTCACAAGTAATAACAAGGGCTGGGATTCAAATGAATCATAGGGTAACAGTTAATCTCACATAATATGTATGCACCATAGATGATAGACCATAAGCAAACACTTCATACAACATTAAGAGATCATACAACACGTGCAAAGACCAACTCATATCAATTGAATACAACCGAGTTTGTGACCCAAGGACTACCAAAGTCCACTAGGCCCTACCCCTTGTAACATACTCAAAAAAAAAAAAAAAAAATCACAAATACAATTCACACAAGCATACAAGTCATACATAGTATGTTGGAGAAGAGTTACCACCAGGATGCTTTACCATTCCTCGATTTGACTCCCAATCCTTTGGTCGCCTCGAGAAAACGTCAGCTCCTATACACATACATTTACCAATGGTGGGTTAGTCTTTATCCATCCTCTTCATAACGCTAATGGGCCATATTAACTCCAAATGTTTATCTTAACCCTTGGAAGTTAACCTAATTACCTTTTGCCTTTACTTTTTGCACAACAAGTAAAAACTGGCAGAATTTTCAACTAACTTTGAAACACATCTTGTTGTACAAGTGTCCAATTGCAGTACTTCCAAAGGTTACGTGATCATTAATAAGTTTATTTTAAGGGAAAAATACCTCCCACTATCAATCACACGCCAATTATTCTAGAATCAACATTTAATATACACTCGGTCTAGAAAATGTTCCATATTCAAGACCTAACTTGTCCAATTGGCCTTTATGGCATATCAATTTAAAGCTTATCATGTCTAGTTTGATTCTAGAAATTCTTATAGTCATTGAATATTATTTGCTCGTCAAAAAGCACGTCAAACCGATCGCCTTCAAAATATTCTAGTATGCCAACATCAAGGGAAATTCCCTTCATAATATTTGTCACACTTCTTGAATTGGGCTTAGTCGTCTGCCTAATACAGGCTTATCCTCAAGTCTTTAGGCCCAAAATTCAGGATATTACGATTTTTCGTAGACAAAATGAAAGAGAAAAGAAACAGTGACTTCAAGAATCAAGAATAAAAAATTAAGCTTAAAATAAACGAATGTAGATTACATAATAAAGGTTTGAAGCTTCGCCGCTACCCATTAGTATGAGAACTCTCTCTAAGTCATATTTCACAAACACACTAATTAAAGCTTATTTACTGATGAAAGCCTTGTTTTTTATGTTTGAAGATGTAGTTGAGAGAGTGGGCCAGAAGAAATTTTTCATTAGGTTAACCAACTCCATCAGAGTCAATTAATCTTGAGAAATCGGGTAGGAATCTTTTATTTCGTAGTACAATGCGATCAATGTAATGATAATGCAAAGTAATATTAATTACGAGCTAATGTTTGGTTTGATTTTTAAACAAGGAGCAATGAGTTATTGTTTGTAATAATTATTTAAAATAATATATCATACAAAATCTATTTTACCCTTAATAAAATGTTTGTAGAAAAATAGTTAAGAGTCATTATGCTGCTTCATCATAAGTTGATGACAACGATAACGGTGGAGGAGGAGGTGGAGGTAGTGGCGGTGGCAACAATTGTTATGACAATACGCGGCAACTATCATGGCAATGGCAACAATAGTGGGAGGCGGGGGACGGAGTTTGGAGTAAAAATTTTGGGGGGGGGGGGCCAAAAAATGATGGGGATTCGGGGGTTCGGGGAGCGGCCCCCAAACTTTTTTTTTTTTAAGGAAAATTTTAAATACATTAAAAAAGAAAAGAATATAAAAAAATATTCATGAAATCAAGTGAATACTGATGATATAATAAGAGAGACAATTATTTTACAAACCTATCATTTAGAAAAGTAAGACTAAGTGTTGTTAGAAATGTAGCTACATAAATTATAATGAAGGGTAGACACTCAATAAGTTAGAGTATGGGTAAAAGCATAGTAAATGATACACCACAAAAATAAATTTCATTGATAAGCTAAAAATTTCAGGTAATTAGAATGAAATATAGAAAAAAAATGATAAGATTAACATAAATTATACAAGACCCACATGGAACAAAGATTGAATTATAAGCCCCAAAGATATAAAAAGAGGGGAAAATGTCAAAAAAAAAAGAAGTTGGGGGGCCAAAATTAAATTTTACATTATATTAAAAAAATTTAAACAATTTTTTTTTTTTGGGGGGCCATGGCTCCCCCTTGTCTCTTCAATATTCCGTCCCTGAGTGGAGGTGACAACAGCAAAGGAGGAGGAGAAGGTAGTGGTGGCGATGGTGGCAATGTAGATGGTGATGATAGCGAGTACAGTGGAGGAGGAGGTAGTGGTCGTGGCTGTCATGGTGGTGACAACGACAATGGTGGAGGTGCCGGCGGCAACGACAGTGGTGGGAGAGGAGGTAGCTAGTGGTGGTAGCAATTGTGGTGTAATGGGTTAAATGGGACGAGTGAAAAATGCAAACAATACATTTCCCTAAACATTGAAATGCAGTTTGCAGAACGGCCTAAGTGTGTACCTGTCAATCATTGCATTCCATATCGCTAAATCTAATTTCAGAGTTTTGTCGAACACATTTCTTGCAGACTTGACCCCTTCGTTACAACAACAATACACATGAAGATTGTCTAGAAGTCCGAACGTCAAGACTGACCCTTGAACAGATTTGCCTAAATTCAATGTGTTAGGCTTACACAAGACTTGAACATGAATGGAAAAGTGAATTTATTAGGCAAAACTCCATAATTGAGCATAGTTCTAGAAACATATGGCATTTTTTTTTAGTTGCCCTGTAATTGAAAATGATGTTCCTCACAGGGACGAGGTACCGTGGTAACTAGCAAGGATGAAATGTACAAATTTAGAGTTGTTTTCATTTATAATCATGTTTAATTTTCACGATTAAAAAAAATTAAAATATTATGCAAAAATAATAAATATAAAAATACAAACAGAATTTGTTAGTGTTTAACTTTATGGTCATCACTTAAACCTGATGGGTAATCATTTTCCGTTAAATGAGACAAATGGTGTTAAGATCCTAGCTAGGACTAAAAATGTATTTTATAAAATTAAGAGACTAAAATGATATTCGAAGTAACTATACAGGATCAAAGATATACTTTGGAAAAAAAATACAAAATGTTATAAGATAAGATCATTTCTTATTTTCAGGACAAAGCTAGATTTGAAACCGAAAAGTGATATATATATATATATATATATATATATATATTATATTAAATTTTAAGTGAAATTAAAAATATCATGTTTAATAGATAATATTATAATTTTTTGGCGAGAACTATAATATTATAATTGCTCCTATATTAGTATTACCAGTAATATAATATAATATAATAAAGAGAAAATTATATTTAAATGCGATTTGAATTTACGAAACCCCCAAATGTCTATTAAATTTGTTAAAGGACTTAAAGGTACTAAGAACCACATTGGGATTTTTAAATTCGAGTGAGTTTACTCTTTTGCCCTTAGTTTTATATATATATATATATATATATATATATATATAAAATGACCCTTGTCGGAAGGCCACCGCGCCGGCCGTTGGTGGCTTGACTCGTTAACCGCGGCACTTGGGCTTCAGGGGCCACCGGCTTGAAATCCGGCGATATTTTTGGGGGGGGGGGGTTGGGTTGAATTTTTTTTTTTTTTTTTTTTTTTTGAGGGGGGTTGAATCTTTTTAAGAAAAAAGATTCAATGAAAGTAAGGTGGGTGGGAATAGAACCCATCACACTTTCATGGGAGCCAAGTGGCCCAACTACTGGACCACTTGGTTCCTTTAATATATATATGCTTTAATAAATATATATATTCTTCTTAACATTTTTTCCATCAACAAACAATCATGTAAGTCCCGTTAGTGAACTTGTAAATACCATTGAAGAATTGGTAATTGCCATTGAAAGATCTGTTATAATTGCATTTTTTTTTTTTTTCATTATAAACACATGAAGTTAACTTTGAACAACGAACCGGTAAATACCATTACGAAACTAGTAAATGTCATTGAAGAATTAGTAATTGCCATTGAAAGATTTGTTATAATTGTAATTTTGGACTATGTGGAAAGCCTGGTACTACTTGACAACATCCTAATTTGAAAAATGCTAATATTTAATACCAAATGTTTCTTGCCACATTTGACCTTTTTATAATTTCTAGTTGCTTAATTTTATACAATTTAGTTGCTAGTTTGTGGATTATTTGGTATTTGGGACTACGGTTTTATTTATATTGAAGGGCATTTGATCCACTCTTACGTTAAGTATTTACTCTATTTAAGTATTTTTGTTGTTGTTGGAAATGAATCCACTCAGATATTAGCCCATATATTTTTGTTCATTATTAGTGTGTCGATTCCATTTTCTGCATTCTCTCTCTATCTATGAATTCTTAGTTGACTGATTTATTAACCAAGGCATTATGAAGAAGAACAGATCGAGTTCAAGAATGTAACTTTAAGTAGGGTTTAAACTTTAAAGAATGCGTAGTTGAGGGGTTGTTATAGATTGCGTATGTTAGGGGGTGATATCTAAGACTGGGTCTTTCAGAAATATGGTACCAGATTTATGCTGCATAATAGAAAGGGTTAAGAGCCAATTTTGCCTTTAAAGTATGCGCCCGGGAGCATCGAAGTTTTCTACGTAGCAATGTTGTAACGAAGTTTAAAACGTACAATGTTGCCCCTCCGTTAAAAACTCTAACGGTCAACGATTGCTAATTTTTTTTGGAGCAATGTTGTCCCTGAAGTTTAAAAACGTAGCAATGTTGCCCCTCCGTTAAAAACTCTAATGTTGATCGTTAGGGCAGTTAATAGAGGGACAACATTGCTACGTTTTTAAACTTCAAAGGCAACATTGCTAAAAGAAAACTTCAAGGCAAAATTGCTTTCGAAATGCATACTTTAAAAGTAAAATTGGTCCTTAACCCTAATAAAAAATATGAATACTGAATTTTAAATAAACCTCATGACTCCCTATTTATGTGGTCACTATCGCACTATCCGAAACCTCCCCAGCTATAGCAGTTCCCCCTAATATAAAAATATATTAAAATTTCCTAAATATCAAATAAAAATCTTATATCAGATATTTAGTCTACTAAAAAAAAAAAAAAAAAATATAAACAAACAATCTTAAATAAAAAAAAAAAATATGAATACTAAAACTTAAATAAATCTCATGACTCCCGATATATGTGGTCACAATCGCACTATCCATAACCTCCCTAGTTATAGCAGTTCTCTTAAATATAAAAATATATTTTAATAAAAAATGTACCAAAAATAAATACAGATCACAATATTTTATTCAAAATGAATATATCAAAATAAATTTAGCAATTAAAATATATTCAAATGAGATTTAATTCCATGGTATAAAATAATATATATCAAAATAAATATATTAAACGTAACCCTAAAAATAAAGTTAAAATGTATTTGATTAAATATTTAAAAAATAAATATAAATATGGGCGAGATTGTTTCTAACGACTTTCTAGCTAATTTTTGATATATTAATCTAAGGAACAATATATTTAATTTGCAGTCAGGATAGTTGCATTGCACTCTATATTTTGTAAAAAAATTACTTTTTATCCTTTAAATTAGATTTAGCAAAAAAAAAAAAAAAAAGAAATTAAACAGATATAAAAATATCTCTATATTTAATCGAATATGATCCAAAATCTATGGATAGTAGCGTATATAGAGATTTAATTTGCTCACCTCGGCCAGTCCCCTATCGCTCAGTGAACATCAGTCTCGGCGGCCTCCCTATCTCTCGCTCTCACACACTCACTTGCGGTTGGCTTCATCCTCATAGTAGCGCGCAATAATGGAGAACGGCACACCAGATCTTCCCCAAGACATCATCACAGATATTCTTGTACGACTTCCGGTTAAATCCATAATCCGATTTCAGTGTGTTTGTAAAGATTGGCAGAATCTGTTCAAAACTCCATCCTTCATTTCAAGTGCATATCTTCCCCAAGAAATCATCATAAATATTCTTGTACGACTTCCGGTTAAATCCATAATCCGATTTCAGTGTGTTTGTAAATATTGGCAGAATCTGTTCAAAACTCCATCATTCATTTCATTTCAAGCCCTTGTAATGGATCTATCTTTGGATTGGACGTAAGGGAGATGTGGAGGGGCTTAGCAAAAGGTGGCTATATTTGATAGTTTCATTTGATATAGCAAAGGAAGTGTACACATGGATACCATTTCCTCCTATGTCTCCTGCACAGGGATGTTTCAGAGTGAAAATTGTGAATATGTGATTGACAACTTTCATATTTGAAAAATGGAAGTATTTGATCCCAAATGTTTCTGGTCATATTTGACCTTTTTATAATTTCTATTTCGTTTGTTTTATATAATTTAGTTGCAAGTCGATCATTTTGGGCAAGCCAATCTGCCACTGGTACGTTTTATATATATTGAAGGGTGTCCACTCTTATATTAAGTGTTTACTCTATTTAATTAAATTCAATTTTTTTTTTCTTTTTGGAAATGAAACAACACACATCTAGTCCATATCACTGACCTCAAGTTGAGTTGGATTTTGGTATATATGTATATATTTTTTCAGTTGTTCTAAGTCATCTTTGTATCCTACAAATGCTCGATTTTCAATATTAGTAAATCTAAAGGGACAGTGCATGCAAGGAAGGCCAACATCTAGGGCCTTTGAAGGAAAATTGAGGGTTCGCATCAGACAGATTATTAACAACTAATAGATCCCCCTCTATAACCTGAGGTTTATCTTCGATCTTCCTCTGTCTCTTTTTAGAGGGCTTCAAATTGCTCGATTGACCCTCTTTACTGGCGCATCTAATGGCCGTCTTAGAACATGTTCGAACTATCTCAGATGATTTTTTACCATTTTCTCTTTAATAGGTGTCACTCCAACTTGTTCACGTATATTTATATGACCTCACATCTATCTCAGCAACCTTATCTCGGCTACTCCTCCCACTTTATGTTAATGTTATCCCTTTAAAGCCCTTACTACCATATAGCATTACTGGTCTTATAGTAGTACCATAAAACTTCCCTTTTATTGTATTAGGAACTTTCCAATCATAAATAGCTCCGGCAGCTTTTCTCCACTTACACCACTTAGCCTGAATTCTATGATTCATATCTTCATCAATTTTACCATCTTCTTGTATAATTGATTCCACATATTTAAACTTTGCCACTTGTTGATTGACTTGTTATCCCAATTTAACCTCCACATCATTTCTCACTTGTCTCTTGTCAAACTTGCAATGCATATATTCTATTTTGCTTGTACTTGGACGAAAACTCTTCGACACCAAAGTCCTTTTCCATATCTCAATTTTTGAATTAATCGATCTTCTCCCTTGATTCAGCCAACAAAAAGAGTTTTTTTCTTGAAAAGATGAAGAGTTCCATAACAGTAAATTAACCAAAACTCATACTTTTATTTTCCTTTTTTGTTGGGTTTAATGTTTATAACCTCGCTCCTAGGGAAGCTTTTTTAAATGCACCATAGTTCTGACGTATAATTATCAACTTTGGCTACTACTACTTTGCTTGATGGTTATGCCTTTATCATTTATGACTTGAAATGCGAACCAAAATCTTGACAGTATACCAAAAAGTAGAAAGTTTTGTGTGACCACTGATATGATACTGTGGTTGCAAATTCATAGTATTTCATATTCATGAAGCATGCATGAAGGTATTTGGAAAAAAAAAAAAAAAAAAAAAAAACAGAAACAACATACAGTAAATTAACCAAGTGAAACAGCCTTATTCAATAAATTACAAGTGGAGCGACTTCAAAGACTAACGTGTCAATATTATTTATCATCCACTTCTAATGTTTCCACTAAAATAGCAATCTTTTAAATGCTCTTCATCTTTCAGCAGAGAAAATATACTCTGCTGCATTATTGATTCAAGTCTTTTGAAGTAAAAAGTTTCTCGAATAAATATTTTTCAACAATTTTTTTGTTTATTTACCATGCATGCGTGGGATTTTTGTATCAGATTTGGTTTAATGAATGAAGTTCTCCTTGTATATTATCCACGGTATGCTTCTATATCTGCTCTTCTTCTTTACAAATTACAAGCACTATTTTTGGATAAGTTTAATTAAATGCAATACAGTATGGGTTAAATCAGTTCACCTTGTAAAGGTTTGTTTGACTAAATAATTATTAGTTAAAAATAATGGCATCCTAGCAAAATGATTCCAGTGACTTAATTAGATGCCAATAATTATGAGACGGATTTAGTCAATATACTTTTTTTCCCCAAAAAAGGGATCAGACTAAAAAATGCATGTTAAAGGTGCATCGACAAATGTTAATGAGTTTAATATTTCTACTTTTTATCGCAGAAATATTTTTCCGCCGCACTAAATTTAAAAGTGGGTGGATCCTATTGTAAATAAAAGGGAGAAAAAATATTAGTAGGACCCACTCACTTTTCTGTGAGTGTGGCAGAAAAAATATTTCCCCAATGTTAATATATAGAAACATGGGCCTTATAGCATGTCTTACCAATAAAGAAGTTCCTCATATCTCTTATCTGTAACTTTCAGCTTCAGGTGTTAAAGATTAGTAAGGATGGATATGACCAAAATAAGTATAGCATTATGTATACAACCAAACCAGTCACTCAAGAGATAGAAACTGGGGCAATTGGGCAAGCATCCATAATGTTGAAAAGAAATATGTTTTGTAATAATTATTATTTTTAAAGTTTGAACGTCAAATTATTGTTAGTTTCAGTTTTTTAGGAGTTTCAAATAAATAGTTAGGATTATTTTAGGATTATTTCCTACTTCCTTGCTAGAAGTTGTTAATTTAGAATTGTTTCCTTTTAAAAAAAGTACTTTTTTTTTTTTGCTAATTTCCATCACTTTAGCCTTTTTTTGTATAAATATACCTCATTCAAGAGGAATTATGTACGGATGAATAAAGGAATTTATTATTGGAGTTTAATTTTTAACACGTTATCACAAGTGAAACTGGTTTGTTCGCTGTTTCTACTGGAAAATATTTTCCATCCTGAACCCATTTTTATCTATATAGATGAAAATAAGTTTCCACCAATAAGCAAAGGAAATTGAGATCTTCGGAGAATCTTGTGAAATTACCAAATTACCCCAACGTGGGTTCCGAAAGTGGTGGTATACTCGGTATAGTCTTCGGTTCCTCCTTCTTTTGTCTGTTATTCCTAGCGGAGAGTGAGATTATGATCTCTTCTCTCATCGTCCTCGTTCTCCACTCTTTCTCTATTTCAAGTCTGGCCGATCGACGGTGAAGGTGGAGGAATGGAGGGTGGAAGGTCGTGGCGTGAGCCAGTGTGGGTCCCATGACCCCAAGTGCAGACATAACACTACAAAAAAAAAAATCAGAATTTGCAAAACATGTTTGCGACGGATTTGGTCGGTCACAAAAAACCTTGTCGCAATTGCGACGGAAAATGAAAAATCCGTCGCAAATTTTGAATTTTGTGACGGAATCAAAATTCCGTCGCAAATTTGCGACGGAATAGAAATCCATCGCGACGGAATAGGAATCCATCAGAATCCCAAAGAATTTCCGACGGATTTCATTTCCGTCGCAAATTTCGGATTTTTTTTTAAAAAAAATAATTTTTCATTTTTTTTAATTTCAATTTTTTTAAACAAAAATATTTATTTTTCTTTAAGATTAGCAACAGAATTGATATTCCGTTTTTGATTTCAATTTTTTTAAAAAATATTTTATTTTATTTTAAAAAAAATTACGAAATAAAAAAGAAATATATAAAATCCTTTGAGTTTTTTATTTTTATTATTTATATGCCTTCAGGATTTTATACATGTAGATACTCTACTGATCGGTGTAGGCCGATCCTAATATCTAGGAGTTATAATACGTAAAAGGAATTACAAAATTCAAATTCTATAATCTACTGATCGGTTTAGGCTGATCCTAATATCTAGGATTATAAAACAGAAAAGCAATTACAAAATTCAAATCCTATAATCTACCGATCGGTTTAGGCTGATCCTAATATCTAGGATTATAAAAGGCAGATTCTAATATCTAGGAATTATAAAAGGCAGATCTTAATATCTAGGAATTATAAAACAGAAAAGCAATTACAAAATTCAAATTCCATAATCCATATCAGTGCTTCATGGATTGAGAGGAGTAGAATAATCACCTTCACATTGAGGAATTCTCCGGGTTATTGAAAATCCATAAGTAAGCCATCTAACAGAATTACCTTCCTTCCCATTTGACCAAATGGACCTAATATATTTTTATATACAGAAAAACGTGGTTTAAAACATAAAAGTAACAATATTGGATCAAATTCATGCTCTTTTGTCTAATAAAATTTTCATACAAAGATTTTTCATCAATTTTTCTAATTTTCAATAACTAAGTCTAAAAATTTCATCAAATTTTTTCAGAGAAAGAATATATCTTCATATCTTGATTCGTGTGATCTTGTCGTTTTTTTTTTTTTTCTATTTTTTCTTCTGATTTTTAATCATTAAGTACTTGTGTCTTCGATTTTAAAAATAGTACAGGAACTTGGAAAAGCAATATCAACATTTTAAAAAAATCAAACAAATTACATATGAAATTTCTAAAATGTTAACTTCCCAGTAAAATTATTTATCGAAGTGTATTATAATCAATTGAATCATATTAGTCGCCCCCTTGATTGTTCAAAATTCAGTCATCCTGAGTGATTGAGAGAATAATAACTTAATAAGGACGTTTAGGAAGAAGAAACAAAATAAAAGGATAAAAAAGATGACACCCAAATAGAATAGCATCGCCATATTTCTAATACCAGTGATAATATATAGGAGAATTTCCTGTACAACTATACAAATAATTATTTCAGAGGAAGATATTAGGAAAACTTATAATCCTCTACCAATATAGATTCAGACAAAGGAGAAACTACAACAAAAAAAGATCTAAATTCATGTAATTTATAATATTCTACCAATATAGATCTTTGGATTATATAAGAAAGCAAATATATATACAAATATTTCCAAATAGTTAAAAAAATACTTCAAACTAACTGGAAAATGGCAAAGAAGGGGACCGGAAGGAGGAGCGCGGCGGCGACCGAAATGATGAACGGCGGTATTTGGAAGGGAGAGGAGGAGGGACGAGTTGAGAGAAGAAGAAGGATTTCGAATGTGAGAGACGGAGGAAATGTCCCAAAATTGGGACTTAAAGAGATTTTGCGACGGATTCATAATCCGTGGCAAAATCTCACTTTTTGTGATGGAAATCAAGTTCCGTCGCAAAAAGAAAATTTTTTTGCGATGGAACTCAGCAAAATAGAGGGAACTAGCGGCCGGATTTTGGCCGCCAATTAGCGACGGAAATATAATCCGTCGCAAAACCCCGAAGGTTTTGTGGCAGATTCCTCAATTCGTCGCAAAACCCTTCGACCCAAATAGGTTTTGTGATGGAGTTGGAATTCCGTAGCAAAAGAAAGGTTTTTGCGATGGAATTCCAATTCCGTCGCAAAATCCCTAAATTTGCGATGGAAAAAATTCCGTCGCTAATCAGCGTTTTTCTAGTAGTGTAAAATTTTAGTTTTTTTAATAAATGTAAACAACCGAAATTGGGGCTAAAGCTATTTACCTTGAGTTGTGACCCAAATCTCGTCCCGTCTCTTCATTCACCTCTCTTCACCTTTGTCAATCTCATTCCCCGTCTCTTCATCCAACTCGTGACCTTCCTCCAACTCAAGGTCCCTCTCTTCGCTTTTTTTCCTTCTCTATTTTGTATGGGCACATCGTTTGTGTGGTATTTTCTGAAAGACTTGGCTATCACCCAAGAGGGGGGTGAATTGGGTGTTTGATAAAACCTTAGTAACTTTGAAAATCTTTCGCAACTTACTCAAAGCAGTTTGTATGACAATAATAATTGATAAAGCGATAGTTAGTCATTCAAACATATATGCTGGAAATATAAGAGTTTAGGGAAGAGAATATGAAAACTGTGATTTATACTGGTTTGACCTAATCCTTGACCTACGTCAAGTTCCCAAACTCCACTTGAGATTTTCAATCCACCATCTTCTTTCAACTTGATTACACGTTCTATACTTGAAGTAATCATCTCACTAGGATTCACTCTCCCTTACAAACCGTAATACACCCACTTGATTACACACTTTGTACTCGAAGTAATCCTTTCACTAAGATTCACTCCCCTTACAAGCTGTAATCAATACAATGAGTTTTCCACTCAAGATCACCTAATCTTGAGTAACTTTTAGATAGTATGGTAGGATGTTTACAATAAATCTTCTCTCTCAGAAGTGAATGAATAAACACTGAAGTACAATACAAATCATCTCACTCTCTATGATAAATTATGTAAACATTGAAAACAGAGAGTAAATAATATGAAGATCAGAGTATGAGCATTTTGAAGATGTAGGCTTGTGTCTTTTTCCTTCTGTCTTGAATCTGTCTTCTTTTATAGGTAGTTGCAATTTATGACCGTTGAGAAGATTCAATGATTGTTGGATAAAGAAATACAGCCGTTAGACTCAGATGGAACTAGTCGTTAGAACTTCGTTTTTGAACCAGCTATAACATCAGCATTTACTTTACCCTTGATCTTCAGTTTAACAATCTTTGATCATCTAAAACATGTACACAAATGATATAAATAATGTTAAGAAGTATTATAAGTCCTTTGGGTAAACATCCGGATGTTTATCAAAAGAATCAAGATTTCCAAACAAAGTGATTTCCGGCGAGAGATGTATACTCAAGTTTGCGTAAGTAAACTCAAGTTTCCTTGCGTTGTCGAAAGCTAGATTTCTCTCGATTGAGCCAAACTCGAGTTTGTCACTTAATGACTCGAGTTTGGTTCTCTCCAAAACCATCAGTTACTCTCTGTCTTGTTAAAACTCGAGTTTCCCACTAATAGACTCAAGTTTGGATGATCTTCTGGACCTAGTTGCTCTCTGTAACCCATAAACTCGAGTTTGTCACTAATAAACTCTAGTTTGCAAGTTGATCTGCCCTTGGTTGCTCTCTGACTTGGCCTGGCTCAAGTTTTGACTTTGTTGAAACTTCTTGAACTGACTGTCAATTCTCGAAGGCTATATCTCCCTGGTCTGAACTCCGTTTTGGTCTGTTCAGATCTTGATGGAAAGTCCTTTGAGTCTAATTTCATATGCCACTAATTTTAGCTCAAACGGATTTGTAGTTTGTGAGATACACTCAAAACATTGAAGCTTGGTTTGCTGTGTGGCGTTGATTTCACTATCAACTTCAATAATTCATAGATCCTTGATCTAAACTCCTTTGGGCTTGAATTTTATATCCAAATGAGACATTAGGAGTCTAGTTTCATTCAAAATTGATTTCACCTCAATCCAATTTCTGGTTTAGGAGATATTGTCGAATTACTAGACCTTGCTCAGGTGAAACGTGAAACAGAGTAGAGCAGAGGTGCTGATCATTCGTAAACTCGAGTTTGTACTTAGAAACTCGAGTTTTCCTAGTCCAGAGATGCTGAAGACACTTATTGACTCAAGTTTATGATAGCTGACTCGAGTTTCGAGTCCTAAACTCAAGTTTGGAGTCCTTAACTCAAGTTTCCTCATATCGAGAGGCAAATTCTCGCAAAGAAGGTAGGAAACTTGAGTTTAAAACTTGGAGACTCGAGTTTGCTCATCGAACCTCATTTTTACTTGTTTTAACTCTGAATTGATCCATTCCAATTTCCATATGTTCTTGGATACTTCTAGTATCAATCTAGAAACTTGAATAATGATATCTTCATTTCATTCAACAAGTTCTTCTTTTTTTTCTTGATCATTTTCCATAACTCAACTCTTTCTTTCTTCTCTTCTCTTGATCATTCTTTATCATTTGACTTCACATCTTTGATTCAATTTCTTTCTCTAATTCAATACTTCTTTATTGATCTTCTTGTTGATTGTTCTCCGTCATTCAACTTGGAATCATCATTCTCTGCAAGTTCTACCTTCTTCAATATTTCCTCTTCTTATTGACTATTCCCAAAATCCTTTGATAACTTCCTGCTTTCTTGACATTTTGATATTCCCTTTATATTGCGTGCAAGAACTTCTTTCTTCAATCTACTTTCTTGATCATTCTTCAAGTATTGAACTTCACATCTAGATTAAATATAATACTTGGTCAAAGTAGAAGATAAATGTAGTATGCAAACTTTTTGCTCTTAATAATGGCATTTATATAAGACATCATCAAAACTAATCATATCCAACATTTTCCTTCCTATGCATAAGGGATTTAGATTATAGCTTTTTAATGTTTGTCATTCGTCAAGCCACTACCACGACTGAGTGTTAGAAGAATAGTGCTTTAATGATTTTATATTTTCAATTTTGGGACCAAAACGAGCTGTAGCTTATACAGTCATAATTTATTTTCTTTGTTTAACTATAACATCTCTCTTTTTTCCTTGGTATTGTGCATAATTTCTGTTCTTTTTATATGTTGTATTACATTAAGTACATTGTGTTTTTCTTCATGGTTGTTGTAACAATTATTCTTTTATGGTCTTCCATCTACCTCATGCCAACTCCCAATATGCTTCTCTCTGAAATTGATCGTAGCTTTAGGTATATCCAGCTTCAACGATTTTCTTGATAATTCTCAAGATGTGTAATTTTAAAAGTTTTACATGGTCTAAAAATGGTTATTGTTTCCCATTAAGTAAAATTTTGCATTCATTACCTGTCAAATGAAACTCGTTGAAACTGATGATTGGTGTGGCTCCAATCTTGCCCTTTATGCTTTTTGTCATCATGAGGATGTATAACTTGTTTGAATTAGTTTTTTTCCTAGAGATGTACATTTTGTTCATATGACTGAATGAATGCCTTTTTTATCTTTATTTTATTTCAGTCTCAGTTCATTTTATCAGTTGACAATGACATAGGATTTGAAAGATCATATTGTTCTGTTTTTAGAATTCTTCAATTTATTGATTTTGTTCTCCATTTTTGTTTAGAGGTGCTGAGCCAACACAGTTGGCTTTCTTTGCTGCTTTTGGCATTACATTGGGAATATTCTCTATATGTGGTATGTTGTTATTAAGGATTTCTAGATTTCTGAAAATTTAATTTCTGTGAAATGTATGAATATGATAGATACTTGAATGAGACTTCTATGGAGATATTCATTGTCATTTTAGTTTTTCTTCTTAATTCTTATTCTTTGCATCTAAATAATCTTCTTTACTTGAATGAGGCTGCTATGGATAATTCATTTGATTTCTTTTGCTCTAAACTTTGCCTAAATTATATTGAATGTTGAATATGCCTGTTCGCCTCACAAGTGCACGAGTTTCGCAAGTAATAAAGTGATAAGTAAAGTATCATTCCCACAAGGATTTGTTTAACAAATTGGTCAAGCAAGAGGCTTAGTGAATTCAATCAAGTTGAGCTAGAACAAAGTTTTGATGTGGAATGAGAATTTTGAAGACTTTTTCTAAAACTAAAAATTGATAAAGGTAAATGATTCTTTGACTTCAAGGATAAAAGAGCCTAGGATTCTTCTTCCCCTTTTGCATTTCATAAAATTTGGTTAATTTCCTCTCTAGTAGCATTTCAATACATCTATGTGTTAGTCTAAGGTTCAAAAACACTTGAAACGCTCTCTCAAGTCAAAATCAAGTTTCTCTTGTCATTAAAATGCACAATCTCTTGCTACACTTAATGAGAATCAATCTTTAAGCAACAACCCTAATGTGACAATGCAAGATTAGTAAATATATCTCTATTTTACCAACAAACCATCCATTTATCAAGTAAAGTTCAAGACAAGCATGATTTCAATCAAGTTCTACACCTAGATTAGCTCTCTTAAGTCAAACCTAAGTGAATAAGTCATCTAAATGGAGGCCAATCACTTAGAAGTATTAAGCCAAGGTTGAAATCAACACACACACACACAAAGATATATATATATATATATATATATATATTTATCTACCAAAAGAGAGGAAAATGCAAGTATTAATCCATACAAAAGGGTCAAAAGAACCCTAGAATGAAAGGTTTAGCTACTCATGTTCAAATACAAAGAGATTCTAAGCAAAGAAACTGAATACATGAAGAAACTAGGAAGAAAAGAGGAGAAAAGAGGAAGAACCAAGGTGAAATCCCTAAAATCTCTCTTAGGTTGAGCACCCAAGCCTCCAAGATTGTCCAAATGTCTCTCCCAAGCTCTTCCCTTGTGTGCCCACTTGTTCCTTTGTGCAAAGAGTGTGTTTTTCGGCCCTTCCCTTTAGGTTAAATAGGGTTTTTCTGTTTTTGAAATGAAAAACGCACAGTTGTACTTTTAGCACTTTTTCACGACTAGCTGCGGCCAGTTGTCGACTTGCCATGGCCATTTACACAGAGCGCTACTTGCTACAGCCAATTGAGCAACTTGCCGCAGCCAGTTGTACATGTTCCTTCTAACTTTGCACTGCTTCACATCCTTTCTTTCTTTCCTTGTTTCTTGGTTCTTATAGACCTTCAAAACTTGTCTCCATCTTCCTACAAAAGAGGAAGGAATTATCAATTCTCAATTGAATCACAAACTCTATAGGACATAACAAGAATTTCTTTGATTTTTGCCTTATATTTTGATATGCATATTTTCCTCTATAACTTCATTTCTCGTGCACATTTTGAACCAAAAATAGGTAAAAAAAGAGAGAAAATGTCTTTGGAATGTTGTCAATTTCTAAGAGTTTACAAAGTGCCCCTAGTGAGGTATACAAATAGAATGTGCTTGTTGCCTTGTTTATTTTTTGTTTCAACTTTTTTAGTGTTTTGTTTCCAGAAAATGTCAAAGATACAATCTTATTTCAAACGTCTAAAACCCACAAATACAGAACCTGAATCTCAAAGTGAGCAAGTTTCAAATAGTATTTCAGTTCCTACTGTCCAAGAATCCTATCAACCACCTCAAGCACAGGTTGATATAGAAAATTTTGAAGTAGATTCAGGAAAAAGACCTTCAATTTATTTAATGACATCAAATCCTATAGAAAGAGAGGATATTCGGAGAGCTTATTTGCTCAAGGGCCCAACTCAACCAATTCTTAAACCATTCCCTCAAATGGAAATGTATTGGAAAATGCGTAAATTCAATCCTAAGTGGTATGAAGAATTTGGTTCTTGATTGGAGTATAGTGTATCAAAATATGCATGTTTTTGCTTGTATTATTATCTACCTGGTATGGAGGTTGGAGGTAGTGGTTCAACGTAGGAAGCATTTGTCGGTGTGGGGTTCAAAAATTGCGTAAGAAGAATAGAATCAAAGTTCATGTTGGAGATCATAAGAGTGTTCACAATAGATGTTATCAAGCTTGTCAAGATTTGATGAAGCAAAAGCAACATATTGATATTGCCTTTTCAAATATTTCTGAACAACAAAGGACTGATTATCGTATTCGGTTGAAAGCTCCTTTAGATTGTGCTAGACACCTACTATGAAATGGTCACCTTTTCGAGGACATGATGAATCTTCAAGTTCAAATCAACAAGGTTTATTTCTTGAAACTCTAAAGTTTTATTCTAAGCCAAATAAAGAGATGAGTGATGTGGTCTTGCAAAATGCCCCCGATAATCACAAATTGACTTCACTAATGATTCAAAAAGATCTTTCTCAAGCTTGTGCTGATTTGACTGTTAAAGTAATATTTAGTGTTCTCGGCGATGATTACTTTTCCTTGCTAGTTGACGAAGCTCGTGATGTTGCAATTAAAGAACAAATGGCGGTTGTACTTCAATATATAAACAAAAAAGGGTTCATTGTTGAATGTTTTATTGGCATAATTCATGTTTCAGATACTACTGCATAATCATTAAAAGCAGCGATTGATGGGCTATTTTCTAAACTTGGTTTAAGTTTGTCTAAATGTCACGGTCAAGGCTATGATGGTGCTAGTAATATGCGGGGTGAATTCAAAGGATTTAAGAGTTTTATTTTGGCAGACAACGCATCTGCATTCTACATTCATTGTTTTACTCATAAGTTACAATTGGCACTTGTGAAGGTTGCAAAACATCACAAAAAGATTCAAGAATTTTTTGACATGCTTCAAAAGATGACTACCATTGTGGGGGGTTCATGCAAGCGGAAGGAAATTCTTCAAATGAATCAATATGAGCTAATAGTCGAAAGAATTGCTCGCGGTGAAATACCAACTGGAAAAAGTTTAAATCAAGAGACAAGCTTAAAGTGACCTGGAGACACTCGTTGGGGTTCCCATTTTGGTACAGTTACAAGTGTTATCTCATTATTTTTTCCAATAATTTCCTTGATGAAAATTATTGAAGATGAGCCAAAAAATGATCTTTGCAAGAACTTTTGCGAGGTTGCATTTTGTATGCCATGGAGGATTTTGAATTTGCATTCTTGTTGCATGTTATGAAATTGATCTTGGGGATTTATTTTGAGTTGTCACAAGCACTACAAAGAAAAGATCAAGACCTTTTAAATCCAATTGGTTTAGTGGAGGTAGTCAAGTCTCGTTTACAAGAGGTGAGAGAGATAATGATTTTGATGAATTGCTTCAAGAAACAAATATTTTTGCCAATAAATATGATATTGACATTCCAAATATGAACGATGTTTATTGTCCTAAAAGGAGATCAAGACGGAGATTGGAATCATTCACATTCTTGCACTACTTTAAGGTGAAGTTATTTAATACAGTGATAGATACTCAGATTCAAGAGTTGGGTGATCGATTTGATAATGTCAATACCAAGTTGCTTGAGTGTTTGAGTTGGCTTGATCCTCGTAATTCATTTGATAATTTTAACAAAGAAAAGTTGATTGAGTTTGCTAGATTCTATCCTTCGGAGTTTGATGAGCTTGCATATATTCCTTTTCTTTCTTCGAGTCTCGGTAATTTTATTGTTGATGTAAGAGCTGATTCTGATTTTGTCAATTTGAAAACAATTTCTGACCTTGCTTTGAAGATGGTTGAGAAGAGAAAAGGATATTGTTTATCCTTTGGTCTATTTGTTGATAAAGTTGGCTCTCATTCTACCGGTAGCAACTGCTAGTGTTAAGCGGGTTTTTTCTGCAATGACTTTTGTTAAGGATAAGTTGCACAATCGGATAAGTGATGATTGGTTTAACTCATGTATGCTAACTTATGTTGAACGAGATATGTTTGATAAGATTGATGATGAAGATATAATGCAATATTTTCAAGAAATGAAGAATCGAAGAATGCTTTTGTAATCATTTTGTTGCAATAGCTTAGTTGACTCTTGATTATTATTTTGCTATGTTAAGTTGAAGCTTTCTTTCATTTTCTTATTTATATTCTTTTGTTTTTAATACATTTAAAATTTTCCTTTAAAAAAATTTTTTTAGGGGCAGCCCACTAGTTGTACGGACACAAACATAAAATTCTGGTTCCGCCCTTTGTGGAAGGTGATGGTGGAGAGGAAGGTGGTGACATAAGGATGATGGTGGTGAGCGAGCTCTGTATTTTTGTTACAATGGCAGTGCAATTTTGGGGTGGGGATGAGCAAAGGCGATGCGATTTTATAGGAGGGAGTTATTAATTTATAATGTTAATGGAAAAGCGTCATAATAATAGATATAATAATAATATAAAAGAAGAGTGAATCCAAGTGATTTTTTTTTTAACCTAAAAGTCAAAGTGAGATTTGATTACTGATGCTAATTAAAATTAAAATTATTATTGATTTATTAAATTTATGCCGGCTAGAAATTATCTTTTGCATTTATAATAAAATAAAATTCAATACTTATTTTGATATATTTCATTAATAACTATAATGATAAATCAAAGACAAAATTGTCATACCAAACATAAATTTTCCTGTCAATCAATTTTATTTCCGCAATGTATACCAAACACCTTCGTCACAAAATATTTTTCTTTCATTTCAAACATATTATTTGATCCACACAGGGTCTAAGAAATCACCTATCAAGAAAATGTAATGATTTACCATATTTTAGAGAAAATCACAAATTGTTACCTGTAGACAAAATGAAAGAGAAAAGAAATAGTAACTTCAAGAATTAAGGACGAAAAACTAAGCTTGAAAAAAAAAACGAATTTAGATTACATAAGAAAGGTCAGAATATTTGCCGTTACCAATGTTCTAACTCATTCTTGTCAACTAAGGTAGCCCCATATGGCTAATATCTTTTCACTTATTTCTAGTATTGATGATATAAAGAAAAACTAGTAATACTTTCAAATCATTTGCAGGAATATTATCAGTTTCACATGTTGTTTCACTATTATCAGGAACATTATCAGTTTCACACCCAGTAATATAGTAGGCGAAGTTTTGACATGCTAAGACATTCATGTTAACATACATGTATTATACTGAGGGTTTTATAATTTGCCAGTGTAAAGAAGGAAGTGTATCTAGCTTAAATCAATCAGTCTGGTAGAAATTTGGGCTATTTACAAGTGGTCGGCCCTACCTATTAGCATGAGAACTCCTTCTCAGTCATATTTCACAAAGACACTAATTAAAACTTATTTTACTGATGAAAGCCTTGTTTTTAATGTCTGAAGATAAAGCTGAGAGAGAGTGGGCGAGAAGAAATTTTTCATTAGGTTTAACCAACTCCATCAGAGTCAATCAATCCAGAGAAATCGGGTATGAATCTTTTATTTCATAGTGCAGTGCAATTATTGTAATGGTAATGCAAAGTAATATTAATTACAATGCTAGTGTTTGGTTTGATTTTGAGCAATGAGCGATGAGTTATTTTTTGTAATAATTATTTAAAATATATATCACACAAAATCTATTTAACCCTTAATATAATATTTATAGAAAAATAGTTAAGAGTTATCACGCTACCTCATCATAAGGTGGTGACAACGACAACGGTGGAGGAGGAGGAGGTGGTGGTGATGGCAGTGGCAATGTAGGTGGTGACAACGACAACAATGGAGGAGGAGGTAGTGGCGGTGCTATCATGGAGGCGACGACGACAATGATGGAGGTGCTGGCGGCAACAGCAGTGGTGGGAGAGGAGGTAGTGGTGGCGGCAATTGTGGTGTAACAGGTTAAATGTGACAAGTGAAAAAAGACAAATAAGATTAAAAGGTAAACTTAACTTTTTAAACCATGTAATAAGGTTGTAATGAGTATTCATAAGGGGAGAGGTATAAATGATGATTATCAAATTTTTGGGAAAAATTACCATGGTGAACCCTATTACCATGCTAAAGAGTAACTAAACACTTAAATCTTGATAATTCAAATCATGATTACCATTACAGACATGTAATGAGGTTGAACCAAATGAGGTCTCGTTCTTTAAACTTGAAATTGATGAAGACGATGTTTAGCCTTCGTGTGTTTGATTCAGCCACCAATGTAGGTGGAGGGTGCCTTTGTTGGTGCTCTTTGTCCTTGGCTCCAATAGATCGAAGATTCATAGGTTCAGAGGGGGAAAGGCGTTTTTCATAGTTTGGGTATTTTAGTATTTTCACAATAGTAGTGTGGGCCCCACCGTACAACTAACGGTTATATTTACTTTTGCCCCACTTTTAAAAGTTCATAATTATTTTTTCCTGTAAAATAACATTTTGTGTTGGACACACTTATATCATTGCCCCTTAATCATTTTGTATATTATAATTTTTTCTTTTTTTACCTTCTTATATTATAATTTTGTTAAGACACATGTCAATGAAAACTTTTACATAATGCAACCCTATATTGCAAAAAATATTATCTTCTAATTTCAAAGGAATATGGGCTCTGTATATCCTATATTTCTAAAATATCAATAATTTCTTTGTATTCCCAAGACGTAATTGGTTAATGACTATTGAATTTTGGCTTTAAATTTTATTGATTTTTAAAATATTGTTAACATTATTGTCTCCTTATTAGCCGCGCGCTCATACTCTGATGTTGCAAGCATGCTAAAATTATTATCAGAATTATTAAAATTGCATCATTTTTAGAAGATTGTATTTAATTTTGTACTCCTTCTGGTTCAAAATATTTTACCTAATTTCTGAAGAGGTGTGGCTTTTGATATAAGATACACTTTGTTTTTGGCCCATCATTTAATACTTTTTATTTTTATTTTACCCCCTAATTAATTATATGTCTCTCTCATATATTTTGTCATCTGACCTAATTTAAGAGGGGTAGCACAATAAAATCATCAAATTTTGAAATCTCATTTTAGGACATCTGACCTGATTTAAGATTTGTCAATTTAATGACTTAGTTTAGAATTTTGTCTGCCAATGCCAAGGATCCTATCAAGTGGGTTCTGAGAGACTTATATGTAAGCAGCTTTACTCACAAGTAGAGAGAATATTTCTAGGATTTAAACCCATGACCTCTTAAAATCACATGGTAACAACCTTTACCGTTGTTCCCAGACTCATCCTCTTACTAAAAAAAAGAGAGGCTAAAGTATATGTTTAGTCCTTTATGCTTGCGTCAATTAGCATTTTAGTTCTTTAAGTTCATAAATTGCTTTTTAAGTCCTAGGATCTTAATACCATTAATCTTATTTAACCGAAAAATGATGACTCATCAAATTTTAGTGATGATTGTCTAATTAAACACTAACAAAGCATATTTGCATTTTTTTTAACATATATTTTTATATTTTTAATGGTGGAAATTAAAAATGATTTAAAATGAAAACAACCCTTAAAATCTTGATTTCATCCTTGCTACCAACATCTTATCCCACAACAATATTTAAAATTCTATTACAGTATTATAGAGCTTCCCAGTTGTTGGTTTTTTTCTCTCAACCAACGTAAGATTCTATCCACTTCCCCAGCTCAAGTGCTCCAGAATTTGTACACACAAAGAAAATTGAAACCATTGTGATTTCATTTATAAACAAACTCCCATAACCTACATTTCCCTAAACATTGAAATGCAGTTTGCAGGACAGCCTAAGCGTGTACCTGTCAATCATTGCACTCCATATCGCTAAATCTAATTTTTTAGAGTTTTGTCGAACACATTTCTTGCAGACTTGACTCCTTTTGTTACAACAACAATACATATGAACATTTGTATTCTGGATATGAAGATTGTCAAGAAGTTCGAACGTCAAGACTGGCCCTGAACATATTTTCCTAAATTCAATGTGTAAGGCTCACACAGGACTTGAACATGAATTGAAAAGTGAATTTATTGGGCAAAACTCCATAAATTGAGCATAGTTCGGTAGAAACATATCGCATATATATATATATATATATATATATATTAGTTGCCCTGTAATTTAAAATGATGTTCCTTACGGGGACAAGGTGCCGTGTCAACTAGCAAGGATAAAATATTGTACAAATTTAGAGTTGTTTTCATTTATAATCATTTTTAATTTTCACAATTTAAAATATTAAAATATTATGCTAAAAGAATACAAATAAAAATGCAAACATAATTTGTTAGTGTTTAACTTTATGGTCATCATTTAAACTGGATGGGTAATCATTTTCCGTCAAATAAGACTAATGGTGTTAAGGTCCTAGGACTAAAAGTGTACTCCCTCTCGCTCCTTATTATAAGACATCAACTATCAAGTTTATTTGGTCTTTTTTATAAGGCACTTGCTGATTTTCAATGAACATTAATTATGTTTTTTTCCATGTCTCGCCCATAATTAATAAGGGTAGTTGGTGAGAGTAATAATTAATATGATATTAGAGTTTAAGGCAATTAGTAGGGGTAATATTGGAAATTATTTAGATCCTATGACAACTTTATTGACTTTAACAACTTTTATTGGTTTGTAAGAAAAGTTAGTTGGTACCTTATGATAAGGACCAGAGGGAGTATTTTATAAAATTAATGAGCTAAAATGATATTTGAAGCAAATATAAAGAATCAAATATATACTTTAGAGGAAAAGGAAATACAAAATGTTATAGGATAAGATCATTTCGTATTTTCTGGACAAAGCTAGATTTGAAACCAAAAAGTGAAATACATATATATTATATTAAATTTTGAGTGAAATTAAAAATATCATGTTAAATAGATAATATTATAATTTTTGGGCAGAACTATAATATTATAGTTACTCCTATATTAGTATTACGATTTACGAGTAGTATAATATAATAAAGCTACCCTACAAGTCTACCACAAAACCACTAACTCTAAATTGGAGGGGACAAAGCCAAGCCAGCAAGTCACTGACCCAAAGGAATCGGTTTGGATAGGCGCCATTTGTTCGTGACGGTGCAGTTTTGATTTTTTTTTTCTTTTTATGTTTTAAAAAAAAGCTATTTTAATAGATTAAAATATCTAAAACAAAGAAAATCACTTACCTAAATTTTTTTTTAAATGTTTTTTTATTTAAAAATTATTAGTTAAAAATAAAAATAAACATGGACCATTCAAATTTCATGGTTCAATAGACAAACAAATGATGCTACAGGCACCCAAACCGGTTCACTAGCCCAAATGGTCCTCGCAGTCCAGCCCTAGGTCAGTTGCAACTAGTCTCACACAAGCCGCCGTTTCTCGATCTCTAGCTCTCAGTCTCTCATTCGTGGTCGGCTTCCTCTATTTATCCTTCATCACCAATCATCGTCTCTATCTCGGTCTCTACTTCATCCCTCCGCTATTCATCGTCACTTCATTGCAGCGGACAATAATGGAGAACGACACGCCAATTTTTCCTCAAGAACTCATCACAAGTATTCTGGTAAGACTTCCGGTAAAATCCCTAATCCGATTTCAATGTGTTTGTAAAGATTGGAAGAATCTGTTCAGAACCCCATCCTTCATTGCCGAACACCTCCACCATTCCACTCGGCAAAACCCTTTACTTATTATCGATAGTATTATCCTGGATATTCTCCTTGGCGCTTCTATTTTCTTAATCGTGAGATGCAAATCCATGAATTTCAGAACACAAATATTATTTATCCCTTAATGCCGGGGTGGTTCTATTCCAGTAATGGCCTACTCTGTGTGCAACTCACGGGTAATACCCAAGATTGCCTTTGGTTGTGGAATCCATCTATTAGAGTAGTCAGACAAGTGCCAAAATCTCTTAACAATTATGAGTATGAGTGTTTTTATGTAGGATTTGGATTCAGCCCAATCATTAATGATTACAAGATTGTGAAATATTTTCTGCCTGGATATTTCGTTGTTCAAGCGGAAGTTTATTCATTAAGGACGGGATTATGGAGAAAAGTTGAAGTCGGAAACTTAGAGGGTGTATATGGTCTCCGTTATGGCGCTTTCCCTTGTAATGGAGCTATCTTTTGGATTGGACAAAAGAAAGATGTGGAGGGGCATTGGGTTTATTTGATAGTTTCATTTGATATAGCAAGGGAAGTATTTACATTGATACCATTTCCTACTATGACTTCTACCCATGGATGTTACAATAGGCTTGCTAGCTTTGAGAACAAACTAGCTTTATTTTTTCCCAGTGACATTGAAAATTCTGAATCATATGCTATTGATTTGTGGGTGTTGGAGGAGTGCATAGATCCATCCCGGGAGAGATGGAGTTGGGCTAAAATATATACTAGCAGACCCAATCCATACTGTCCACAGATTATTTGGAGAAATGAAATTGTTTGCTCAATGGAAGCATTACCTGAGTACCAAATCGAAGGTAAAGAGGAGGATTATGAAGGAAAGGTTCTTTTGTGCAATCTCACTACTGATGAATTCAACTTTTTTGATATCCCAATATGTAGCTCTAGTCCTGGGATTTTGGAGTATGTGGAAAGCCTTGTGCTACTTGACAACATCCATGTTTGAAAAATGCTAATATTTAATACCAACTGTTTCTTGCCATATTTGACCTTTTATAAATTCTAGTTGCTTATTTTTATGTAATTCAATTGCTGGTTTGTGGATTATTTGGGACAAGCCAATCTAGCACTATATTGAAGG
Organism: Acacia acuminata; assembly: GCA_019022655.1. Classification (NCBI taxonomy): domain Eukaryota; kingdom Viridiplantae; phylum Streptophyta; class Magnoliopsida; order Fabales; family Fabaceae; genus Acacia; species Acacia acuminata. The sequence goes on from JAFJYI010000064.1 coordinate 1,982,122, forward strand.
GCGTTGAGTATTCTATTATTAAGCATTTACTCTATTTAAGGAAATTCTTTTTTTTTTTTTGGTTGGAAATGAAACCAAACACATTAGTCCATATCACTAAGCTCAAATTGAGTTGATTGCTGGTATGTGTGTGTAAACTGTGTGTATATGTTTTCTGTTGTTCGGAGTCATCTTTGTATCAATGGCTTCATTTCCAATATTAGTAAATCTAAAGGGACGATGCATGGAAGGAAGGCTAGCAGCTGAATTATAGGATTTGCCTGATTGGGATAAAATGGGTATTAGAGTAATTGATTCACTAAAAAAAAAAAAAGGTCAATTTGCAGCGGTTCTTTAGCAGCGGTTAAAATAAACCGCTACAAATATGCACATTTGTAGCGGTATGACTCGCGCCAAGTGGCGCGCTAGTTCATGAACGACATTTGTAGCGGTTATCACAAACTAACCGCTACAAAATATGACGCCAAGTTGGTGCCAAATTTATAGCGGTTATTTTGTAGCGGTTTATTTATACAAACCGTCACAAATATGGCGCCAGTTTGGCGCCTCATGGTGCGCAATTTAGTGGCGGTTTATTTGTAGCGGTTTATATCAAAAATCCGCTATAGAATGCCGAGAGTCTGAACTTTTGTAGCGGTTATAGAAAATCGTTGCAAATTTTCATTTCGTAGCGGTTTTTTTAGTTAAACTGCTACAAATGTGAAGTCTTTAAATACGTCACAAATAGAAGTTATGAAAAAAATATTTTTTTAAAAAATTTGTTCATATTTGTAGCGGTTATTGAGCTAAACCGCTACAAAATGTGATATTTTAAAATTTATTATTATTTATTTTTTAAAAATACCAATGAATTTTTGTAGAGGTTTTTTAACCTACTACAAAAAAAAGCGCTACAAACGTTAAACCGCTATAAAAACCGTCGCGTCAACCGCTACAAAGTGTGTAATATTGAAATTTGAAAATTTCTAATCCCGCCAACATTCATTAGTTTGTAGCGGTTTTTAGTATAACCGCTTACAAAATGTAATATTTTGAAATTTATTTATTTATCAAAAAAATACCAATAAATTTTTGTAGAGGTTTTGTAACCGCTACAAAAAAAAAAAAAAAAAAAAAAACCGCTACAAACTTTAAACCGCTACGTAAACCGTCGCACCAACCGCTACAAAGTGTGTAATATTGAAATTTGAGAATTTCGAATCCCGCCAACGTTCATTAATTTGTAGCAGTTTTTAGTATAACCCCTACAAAATATAATATTTTGAAATTTATTTATTTTTTTAAAAAATACCAATAAATTTTTGTAGAGGTTTTGTAACCGCTACACAACAAAAAAAAAACCGGTACAAACGTTAAACCGCTACGTAAAACCGTCGCATCAACCGCTACAAAGTGTGTAATATTGAAATTTGAGAATTTCGAATCCCGCCAACGTTCATTAATTTGTAGCGGTTTTTAGTATAACCGCTACAAAATGTAATATTTTGAAATTTATTTATTTTTTTAAAAAAATACCAATGAATTTTTGTAGGGGTTTTGTAACCGCTACAAAACGGAAAAAAAACCGCTAAAAACGTTAAACCGCTACAAAAACCGTCGCATCAACCGCTACAAACGTTTTTACACCGCTACAAACGTTGTTATGCATATCTCTATAAATACCCCCACCACACCTCATTTCACACATTTTCATTCATTTCTTCTCACTCCTCTCTCGTTTTCTCTCATTTCTTCCCACCCCTTACAAATTCTTTGTTTTTAATGTTTTATTTTTTTCCTTCTTAAAATATTAATACTATTTTTTTTCTTATCCGAACTTTAAGAATATTCCCTCAATATTCCTTCTATCATCATCAACATTCTTTCCATAATCAAATACCATCTAATGAACAACATAATTTTTTTGCTTAGAGGTGGACAACCCAATAAATCCTTATTATCTACACATTCTCGTATTATACCTACATAATATATATACTTATCTAACTTAAGTTAATCATTTTTTTAAATATTAACTATTATCATTTAATTTGTCACTTAAATAATAAAAATATTCAACAAAATATTATAATAATGGACTCAAATTATGATATATTTTTTTAAAAAAAAAATTTGTAATATTTTGTAGCGGTTGTAAAACCGCTACAAATTTTAATTCAAATTTGGCTTAAATATTTTGTAGCGGTTTTACAACCGCTACAAAATTTTGGCACCATTTTTTTTGAAATTGTCATCTTGTAGCGGTAACTCAAAACCGCTACTAATACAAATAGCGGTTTTATTACATGAGTAGCGGTTTTAGAAAACCGCTACAAAACATCTTGTTTCGTGTATTTTGTAGCGGTTCTTTAAACCGCTACTAATGTCATTTGTAGTGGTTAAAACCGCTACAAACACATAATTTCAACCGCTACAAAATGTCATTTTTTTTTTTTTTTTTTTGTAGTGATTGAATATTTCCTCCCTGATTCCTATTATTATGGTCATGTTGGACAAGAAGGTGATAATAAGTGCTCGTACAACTATAAAAACAACAGGTCTTATTTCATTAAGTAAATTTAGTTACATGAATCACATTATGGTATTCTTTTTCTTTTGATAACGATCAAATGCATTAAAATGATTAAGTAAAACATTTTAATGAATTAACTTTACAACTAGATTTTTATATCAAGTTATCAACAACTAGATTTTGAAATATTTCATTCATTCATCCCTCTTATAATTCTACGGTGACTATATGTAAAGTATAGATTAAAAATAAAATAAAATAAAAATTCTGCTCGTAAAGTATAGATTAAAAGTAAAATAAAATAAAAATTCTGCTCACCATCATAAAACAAAGCAGGTTGACATAGATAAGAAATTTATAAATGAAATTATTAAGACTAAAATATACTTTTAGTCCTTTAAGTTTATATGAGGTATATTATTTGTCCCTTAACTTTATAAAATATACTTTTTGCCCTATAATTCTAACACCGTTAATGTTGTTCATAGAAAAAGTTGACGCAACAAACTCAAGTGATGATTTGTATGAACTTAAGTGATGATTTGTGTAATTAAATGCTTTTAATCTTAAATTTAAAGTATGTGTAAATTGAAAAATATCTAAAAACTTCATGAAGCAGTCAATACCAAAACCTCGATTTTATTTACAATAATTTTTCGGTTTATTTTAGTTTAATAATATAAATATATTATATTAAAATATTAAAATTTAAATATGTTTTGTCAAGTTGCATAGTCATTTCTTGAGTTTTCTACATCAACATTTTTTGTCACCAACATTAACGATATTAGAAATATATGACTTCAATTATACATTATAAAGTTAAGGGACTAAAAGTATATCTTTTGTAAAACTTAAAGGACAAAAAGTGCATTTTAGCCAAATATTAAAGAAAAAAGGGGAAAAATAAAATATGTAATAGGATAAGATACTCTCTTCAGTCATAAATATAAGAATCGGTTGACTTTCTTGGGGAAGCTTTTTTTTTTTTGACGAAGCTAATTAAATTTATTTAAAATATTTATATTTAGCGTTGTTTCTCCAAACTAATTTGTATGGCTTATAATAAGATACTTCTTTTTTTTTTTTTGATGAAGCTAATTAATTTTATTTAAAATATTTATATTTAGTGTTGTTTCTCCAAACTAATTTGTATGACTTATAATATGATAATATTATACTTAATTTTAATCGATAATATTATAATATATATGTGTTTTTTTACCATGAATATATATGTGTGTTTAAACTTTAATAGATGACATTATAATTAATTTTTTTGCCTTCGATAATATTATAATTTAATAGTATAATATAATAAAGCTACCATACAAAAAACCACTAACCCAAATGCACTGAACCCAATTGGGGACCATGCATCCATAAATTCTCAATCTCAGCTGACTGATTTATTAATGAATGCATAGTTGTGGGGGTTTTTTTTTTTTTTTTTAATAACAACATTTTAGAAGAGGGGTTGGGTTCACCCATAGTCCAAGGGCAGGGCGCTTGAAGCCCACTCTACAATAAATTTAGGACTAAGAGTATACTTGCCTCCACCTTAGCCTAGGTTACCGTTACTTTGCAGATCCCTAGAATGCCTCCACCAGCATCTTGATCAACTCTAGGATCAAACCATCTCTTTTTTGTTGAAAGTATCTGACCCCTATACCAGTTGAACCTAAGACCAAAAGGTCGTAGTTGTGGGGTTGTTATAGACAGCATATGTTAAAGAAGCATGTGGGCTGTTAAAAAGAGGCATGGGAGTTTTAGGGCTCAACCAAGATCGGCCCACGTCTGCACCACCTGAGGGCGAATTTGAGTTGCCTAGGGGAGTGTGACATGTTTCTAGAAATATTTCAGTTGTAATGTTGGCGCTTATTTCATAATAAAAGAAAAAAAAAAGAGAGATTATATTAGGAAAAGTCCTAATTAAATCAAGTTGAAATACCAAAAATTAAAATTTCGATCTACACTCTTAGTAAATTCCTAATCATGCCAACTAGTCTCACTAAATTTTTTTAGATCTGATTAAGAGATTAGAATGCCCTGTGTAGTTAAAAAAAAAAAATTTGCATGTAAATGTAATGTTTTGATTATTTTAGTTAGACTTAATTGGGATTTGCCCTTTATTTTTAGTTTTTATTTGTTTTATGTTTTTGCTTTGATATCTATAGATAAGATTTTTTTTGTGTGGTTTCATTTATGGAGTGATATCAAAGACCTGCTCTTGCAAAAATATAGTACCAGATTTATTCTGCATAACAAGATTTGTGTCATCCTAATGCTTACCAGAACCCTAATTAATGCTTGATGTATTATTGCAACAAATACCATCTCTGTAAAAGGTTGAGATCTACTGGAGCTTCTGGAGACTAACCCAATAATTGCTAGATAGATCACAGGCCCAATCAATTGCATGTAAAAGGAAGTAAAAAAAACAATCAGCAACCAGCTTGGAGATGGAAGAGGGCAACACAAAACTAAATTTGAGCTCTACTATAGGTTTAGCAACTAGAGATTGACAGATTGGCTGAATCCTCGCGCCAAAAGTATGAAATGAAAAGCAATCCTTTGAAAATGGCTCCTGTCAGATTTTAAATGTCACATAATTAGGTGATGAAACTGGAAAAACAGAGAAGCTAAAATGAAGTGTTGACATACAGAGAAGGAGCTTAGTGTATACAATGGAGGTTCATGGCTAAAAAAAATGTGTTCAGATTTTCTTTTTATAAAAATATTTAATATAATGTAAAAAAGTATGTCATCTTATATATTAGACTTGTTAAAATACTTTTATTATACATTTGGCCCCCAAATATTCTTTAAATTAGTTAATGAGTGTACATTTGGCTCCCCAAATATTTTTTTCCAAGATCTGCCACTGTTGACATAGCTGCCTTAAGGTAGTCAGACTAGTAGAGGAGACTAAATCCAAAGAGAACAAGAACTTGCCAAACATCCAAATTCCCAAACTTAGACATAAACATTACAAGACAAACTAACAACAAGGAACAAAGCACACCACACACAAAACAAGCAATAGAGCTAAGTTTGAGTTTGCAAAATAGATTTTAAGTTAAGGATTGGAGGTAATATAATTTTATTTAATGTGTATTTAAAATAGAAAATAGTCATAAGTTTGAATTCTGGGAAGTGTACTTATTAGAAGAGACAAAAACCTTTTACGTTTTAACCCTTGAAAGGGAAACCCTTAATCAATATTTTTTAAAGAAATATTGAAAATTACCTTTTATAAGTGAAAACCCAAAAAAAAAAAAAAAATACTGAAAGGTTACCCACATAAAATTTAATTGTTAGTAAGTCTTCTAAAATTGACTTATTATAGTTAAGTCACAGTAAAGTTGTGTAAAAAATTATAAGTTATATTATAAGGGATAGGATATTGTCACTACCATTTTTTTACCGTCGGATCAAAATCTCATATATTTTTATTATTTTCTCTCCTATTGAGATTCCGATCTAACGATGAAAAATGGTAGTGATATTGGTAGTGACCAAATTAGTATTGACAATGTTCTATCCCATATTATAAATATGGATAAAATAGAAATGAATAATACTAAATTGTAATTTAAGATAGTAGGAGAATGATAGTTTGAGAAAACTTCAATTTCTTTCAAAAAAACAGAGAAAAATTCAACCTGACTTAAAAATTTACAGTCTTCCTTCATAATTCATGATAAATTAAAAATAATTGATTTTTTTGAAAAATATTATATTTAAAAATATTTATATAATTATTTTCCAGAAAAAAATTTTATAAGAAAAAGTTGCTTGAGTAGAGATTGGAGAGTGAAAAATTTAATTGAAAAAGAAAAACGACTTTACCAATAAAAAAATAAGAGCATTATAAAAGTTGTTATTATTTTTTATTTTACAAAAAAATTAATTGAAAAGTAATTATCAAATAGGTTTTGTTAAAAAAAAAATAAAAAAATAGAAAAATCATACAAGCCCCGATACTCTCTCTTCCAACCTGGTTTTTTTAAAAGGTTTTTTTAAATAGAGTATAAAATAAGAATTTGCTAACATAAATTTAAGTTGGATCTTTAGTAATGTAACTGCATAATTAGTTATTTTCTTATAAATTTAAGTTAACTACTCAAAAATAGAAAATGAAAATATTAAAGAAAAAAGGAAAAAGGAAAAATAGATAATAAGATAAGATCATTTCTTATTTTTTAGGGACTACTTGGATTTAGAATAAAAAAGGGAAATACATACATAATATGTATCTTCTTGTGAAGGAATGAATTTATATATAAAAACAAACTCCCATAACCTTACATTCCCTAAACATTGAAATGCCGTTTGCAGAATGGCCTAAGCGTGCATACCCGTCAATTATTGCACTCCATATCACTAAACTCAATGAGTAAGGCACACACAGGACTTGAGCATGAATGGGAAAGTGAATTTATTAGGCAAAACTCCATAATTGAGCGTAGTTTGGTAGAAACATACGTCATTTTCCTAGTTTCCCTGTAATTTAAATTGATGTTCCTTACGGGGACGAGGTGTCGTGGCAACTGGCAAGAATGAAACGTACAAATTTAGATTGTTTTCATTTAAAATCATTTTTAATTTTCACTATTAAAAATATTATGTGAAAAGAATACAAATAAAAATGAAAACATAATTTGTTAGTGTTTAATTTTATTGTCATCACTTAAACTTGATGGGTAATCATTTTCCGCTAAATAAAACTAACGGTGTTAAGATCCTAGGACTAAAAGTGCATTTTATAAAATTAAGAGACTAAAATGATATTTGAAGTAAATATAAAGGACCAAATATATATTTTTTAAAAAGTTCGTTGGCCATTTTGCACCTTAATCCTTAAACGTTTACATTTTAATGGATGTTCTAACGGCGTTGTGCTGACTTTACATTTTTAATTTTTTTTGGTATTTTTGGTCAATTTAAAATTTTTTTGTATTGAGCGCTCCTAAAGTAAAAATTTATTGACCAATCTACACCTTAACCCTATAATATAATAAAGCCACCTAACAAGTCAACAACAAGCCACTAACTCTAAATTGGAGGGAAAAAAACCAAGCCACTAAGTCACTAATGGAGCTATCTTTTGGATTGGACAAAAGAAAGATGTGGAGGGGCACAACAAAAGTCGTCTTGATGTGATAGTTTCATTTGATATAGCAAGGGAAGTATTCACATTGATACCATTTCCTCCTATGACTTCTACACATCGATGTTACAATGCGCTTGCTAACTTTGAGAACAAACTAGCTTTATTTTTTCCCAGTGACATTGAAAATTCTGAATCATATGTGATTGATTTGTGGGTGTTGGAGGAGTGCACAGATCCATCCAGGGAGAGATGGAGTTGGGCTAAAGTATATACTAGCAGACCTAATCCATACCGCTTTATCATTTGTCCAGAGATTATTTGGAGAAATGAAATTGTTTTCTTAGCCCCAGTGCCTGAATACCAAATCGAAGGTGAAGAGGAGAATTATGAAGGAAATGTTGTTTTGTGCAATCTCACTACTGATGAATTCAACTTGTTTGATATCCCACAATGTAACTTTAGACTTGGGATTTTGGATTATGTGGAAAGCCTGGTACTACTTTGACATCATCCATATTTGAAAAATGCTAATATTTAATACCAAATGTTTCTTGCCATATTTGACCTTTTTATAATTTCTAGTTGCTAGTTTGTGGATTATTTGGGACTAGCCAATCTGTCATTGGTTTTATTTATATTGAAGGGCATTGATCCACTCTTACGTTAAGCATTTACTCTATTTAAGTATTTTTTTTTTTTTTTAATTTTGTGTGTGTGTGGAAATGAATCCACTCAGATATTAGTCTATATATTTACTCTATTTAGTTAATTATTGGTGTGTGTGCGTGTCTGTGTTTTTCTGTTGTTCTGAGTTATCTTTGGATGAGAGACTCAATCTCCAACATTAGTAAATCAAATGGGACAGGGACATTGCATGGAATGAAGGGCGGCAGCAGCTGAATTCTGGGATTTGCCTGATTGGACTAGAATGGGTATTTGTGAGGTACGTGGCTCTTCTCTCATGATGGCATAATGTTGATTCCAAATTTTGGAATTTTTTTTTTTTTAAATGCAGAGCTCAAGAACACTGAATTATCCAGAACTAAGATCAAAGAGACCCCTATGTGAATCGTCCTTTGTCTCTCTCAGATTCCATTCTCTGTATACTCTCTCCCTCTCTCTCTCTAAGAGACCCCTCTTCAATCTCACTTCCTAGGCACTAAGATCAGAGCCTCCGGAAAGAAACAGGCCAGAAGTGGAAGCTTGGGGAAGATTTTGAAGATGAGCGAGAGATCTTGGCGCTTCCTACCATGTGGAGGAAGATGACGGAGAAAGCAAGGATAAATAATGTCTTTTTGAATATTACCACTTGTTGTAATCCTCATTCTTTACATGAGAAGTATAATCCTTATCACCTCATGTAAAGTAATCCTAATGCATCTCGTAGTCCCCTTTACATCCTAAATGTGCCAACCAAACGTTAGGAATAGCACATTGCATTAAGATTATCGGTAATCATATTGCAATGCATCGAACCAAATGGACGACTATGCATAGATGAATTCTCAGTTGACTGATTTACTAACCAAGGCATTATGAAAAAGAAGAACTGAGTTAAAGAACAAGGTTTAATGAATGCGTAGTTGAGGCTTGAGGGGTTGTTATAGATAGCCTATGTTAAAGAAGCATGTGGACCATTATAAAGACTATAAAAATTGTAATTATTTAAAAGGACCGAATATCATAATATAAATTTAAAATTACTAAATTGTCTCAAATCAAACATTATATATTATCTCTTGTATTTATAATTAAAAAATAACTAAAATTAAAACTAAAACTGCTCATCATGATATGATTATATCTTTTTCCCCCCTTAAATTTTCAATATACTAATTAATTAACAACCGTATAAAATTTTTTATTTTTTATTTTTTTTCACTAATTTATATCATCAAGTTATCGATTTATGTTATCAATGTTGATATCAATTGAGTTCTTTTTATAAAAATAAAAACTGAACTCATTTCATATTTTTCAGGATATAATATGTTACTTAGATTTTTTAATTTTCTTAACATTAAATGAATTTTTTAACCCACATAAAGTGCTTCTAAAACAAAAATAGATCACGTAAACTTTCTTGGTTTAACATATATGATAAGTTATAAAAGACCTTGACTTTTACAAAAATTATATAATTCTATTTTTAATTTAATCTTGTGATGATTTTTAAAATATTACAATTCTTACAAATTGAAAAATGCATAATTTTTTTCCATAGATATCTATTCAAGTTGTTAAAAATGAAAATATAGAAAACTATTGTTTAATTTAGTGAAATGCCAAAATCCAAATTTAGGTACACATTTTTTTATATATATATTTAAAGATAATATTTTTGTTTTGGTGGTTTCAATGAGGGGATTTAGGGGTGATATCTAATACCGGGTCTTGTAAAAATATGGTATCGAGACCCTGTTTTGATGTAACTTTTGGAAAATAATTTTCGCCATTTACGAGGTAAAAAAGGCTTTTGGGGTATAGCTTTTGGGATTTACGAGGTAAAAATGATTTTTGGAAAATAGTTTTTAGAGCATAGCTTTTAGATAAAAATGAGTGTTTAGATAACTTCAAAACCTAGGTTTTGAAGAAAGTTTGCCAAACAAACCAAAAATTGTCCATAAGCTATTCTCATAAAAACCTAGGTTTTGGCAAAAGTTTGCCAACACTCCTACTTTTTCCGGGCATCAAAACCTAGGTTTTGTCATGACCTTACCAAACACTCCTATTTTTTTCCCAAAGCTATTCTGCATCAAAACCTAGGTTTTGTGAAAAGCAATTTTTTTTTTTTTTGCTTTCTCTCTCTCCTTTGCTATCATTAGTATTTTTTTAGTATCAGTCAGTATCCTTAAGATATTTTTTAGTATCCTTATTTTTTCAAGATTAGTCATTACCTTGATTTTTTTTTCAAGATCGGGAAATATTTTTTCAAGTATCTTTAAGTATTTTTTTACTATCGTTAGTACCTTGAAATATTTTTTCAAGATCAGTCAATACCCTAAAAATATTTTTTTAATATCCTAAAATAAATTTTTAAGATCATGAAATATTTCGGGGTATTGATTGGTATTGAAAAAAATACTTCATGATCTTAAAAATTTATTTTAGAATATTAAAAAAATATTTTAGGGTAATGACCGATCTTGAAAAAATATTTCATAGTATTGACTAGTACCGAAAAGATATTTCTCATGGTCTTAAAAATTTATTTTAGGATGTTGAAAAAATATTTTAGTGCAACACTAGGTGCAAACCCTACCTCGTTGTTATATGTTAGTTAGCACTAAGTTTTAAAATTAATCTATCTTGTGTATAGCTGGGAAATCAGGCCGAGCCCATCGGGCCGGCCTGTTTAAGCCCTGGTCTGTCAAGGGCCGGGCTTGAAAAATGGACGAGATTTTTTAAATTGGCCCTGTAGGGCCGGCTCTGGAGGGTCGCAAGGCGGCCAATTAGGCCCTTTTAACTGTAGCACCTGAAAATAAATACATTCATATAAAAGTGATGACAAGTGAAATTAATTTATTTCAATATATTATAATTGAGATAATAGAAAACACTAAAATAATAGAAAATATTGAGTTTTTCAATTAGATTTATGAAAACATTCCTCATTTTAATTAGGATAGAAGACCAATAAGATTAACATATATAGGGCCGAACAACTAAAATTTCTTGAAAGAATCGTAAATATTATTTACAGTGTCCATGTTAAAATGATCATTCAACGATTAACGTCTTGTGTATGTGGAGTTGAAAATAACACCAAACACTTACTTATATTGTTGCCAATTCCGTCTTGACCTAATTACATTTTTGTCCATACCTTACATTATACGGCTTGCTAAAGTTGAATGAGATATTTTTCAATTTCTATTTTTTTCCTTACTTTTAATCTTTGAGATTACCTCAACATACAAACATACCCATCGTCTTGCAATGCATCGAACCAAATGGACGACTATGCATATAGGAATTCTCAGTTGACTGATTTACTAACCAAGGCATTATGAAGAAGAAGAACAGAGTTAAAGAACAAGGTTTATTTTTTTTATAAGAAAGAAAAAGGTTTAATGAATGCATAGTTGAGGGGTTGTTATAGATAACATATGTTAAAGAAGCATGTGGACCATTATAAAAGACTATAAAAATTGTAATTATTTAAAAGGACCGATCATCATAATATAAATTTAAAATTACTAAATTGTCTCTAATCAAACATTATATATTATCTCTTGTATTTATAATTAAAAAATAACTAAAATTAAAACTAAAACCGTTCATCATGATATGATTATATCTTTTTTTCCCTTAAATTTTCAATATACTATTTAATTAACAACTGTGTAAATTTTTATTTTTATTTTTTTGCACTAATTTATATCATCAAGTTATCGATTTATGTTATCAATGTTGATATCAATTGAGTTCTTTTTATAAAAATAAAACTAAACTCGTTTCATATTTTTCAGGATATAATAGGTTACTTAGATTTTTTTAATTTTATTAACATTAAATGAATTTTTTAACTCAAATAAATTGCTTCTAAAACAAAAATAGATCAGGTAAACTTTCTTGGCTTAACATATATGATAAGTTATAAAAGACCTTGACTTTTACTAAAATTATATAATTCTATTTTTAATTAAATCTTGTGATGATTTTTAAAATATTAAAATTCTTACAAATTGAAAAATGTATAATTTTTTTCCATAAATATCTATTCAAGTTGTTAAAAATGAAAATATAGAAAACTATTGTTTAATTTAGTGAAATGCCAAAATCCAAATTTACGTACACATTTTTTTATATATATGTAAAGATAATATTTTTGTTTTGGTGGTTTCAATTAGGGGATTTAGGGGGTGATATCTAAGATTAGGTCTTGCAAAAATATGGTATCAGAGAGCCCGTTTGGATGTAGCTTTTGAAAAATGATTTCCACTATTTACGAGGAAAACAAGGCTTTTGGAGTATAGCTTTTGGAATTTACGAGGTAAAAATGATTTTTAGAAAATAGTTTTTAGAGAATAGCTTTTAGATAAAAACGAGTGTTTAGGTAACTTCAAAACCTAGGCTTTGACAAAAGTTTGTCAAACAACAAAAAATTGTCTATAAGCTATTCTCATAAAAACCTAGGTTTGGGCAAAAGTTTGCCAACACTCCTATTTTTTCCAAGCATCAAAACCTAGGTTTTGTCATAACCTTACCAAACACTCCTATTTTTTTCCAAAGCTATTCTGTATCAAAACTTAGATTTTGTGAAAAGCAATTTTTTCTGCTTTTTCTCTCTCCTTTGCCATCATTAGTATTTTTTCAATATCAGTCAAGATTATCCTTAAGATATTTTTGAGTATCCTTATTTTTTCAAGATTGGTCATTACCTTGATTTTTTTCAATATCCTATTTTTTTTTAGGATCAGAAATATTTTTCAAGTATCTTTAAGTATTTTTTTAGTACCTTAGTATTTCTGAAATATTTTTTCAAGATCAGTCATTATCCTAAAAAATTTTTTAAATATCCTAAAATAAATTTTTAAGATCATGAAGTATTTCGGGTATTGATTGGTATTGAAAAAATACTTCATGATCTTAAAAATTTATTTTAGGATATTAAAAAAATATTTTAGGGTAATGATTGATCTTGAAAAAATATTTTATAGTATTGACTAGTACTTGAAAAGATATTTCTCATGGTCTTAAAAATTTTTTTTAGGATGTTGAAAAAATATTTTAGTGTAGCACTAGGTGCAGACACTACCTCGTTGTTATATGTTAGTTAGCACTAAGTTTTAAAATTAATCTATCTTGTGTAGATCCAGGAAATCGGGCCGGCCTGTTTAAGTCCTGGTCCGTCAAGGGCTGGGCTTAAAAAATGGATGAGATTTTTAAATTGGCCTTATAGTAGGCCGGCCCCGGAGGGCCGATTAAAGGCCGCGATTAGGCCCTTTTAACTATAGCACCGAAAATAAATACATTCATATAAAAATGATGACAAGTGAAATTAATTTATTTCAATATATTATAATTGAGATAATAGAAAACACTAAAATAATAGAAACTAAAATAATAGAAAATATTAAGTTTTTCAATTAGATTTATGAAAACATTCCTCACTTTAATTAAGATAGAAGACCAATAAGATTAATATATATAGGGCCGGACAACTAAAATGTCTTGAAAGAATCGTAAATATTGTTTATAGTGTCCATGTTAAAATGATCATTCAACGATTAACGTCTTGTGTATGTGGAGTTGAAAATAACACCAACCACTTACTTATATTGTTGCCAATTCCATCTTGACCCAATTGCATTTTTGTCCATACCTTACATTATACGGCTTGCTAAAGTTGAATGAGATATTTTTCAATTTCTATTTTTTTCCTTATTTTTAATCTTTGAGATTACCTCAACATACAAACATACCCATCGTCCTTTTGTTTATTATCTAGCCTAATCAATCTGACTTGTGAATGTATGAGGCTCAAAAAAATTTCTACAAATAAATAAATGAATCAACTTTGTTCGTAATGTGTAAGAGGATAAGCAAAGTGTAAGATGATAAGCAAAGCTAGTTAATTTACACATGTTTTTCATCCTTTCTCATTTTCTATTTTTGTGTGTAATTAATCAAAATGATAAAAAATGTTTGAATGTAATATTATTTAAATAAAAATATCCTCGACACAAAAGAAAATAAAAACAAATAAAAGATCATATTTCTTTGAAAAAAAGGAGGAAAAATAGTTAAAATTTGGAATATAACCGGGACTAGAGGGGGCCGGGCTCGGTGTTATCAGTAGGGCTTTAAAAAATAGATGTTTTTCTTACTCTGGGCCCTGGATGGCTAGCCCTGATTCCCATCTCTAATATTGTGTAGTCTTCAATTACGTTTATGATTAGAAGTATTTGGTCACATACGGTACAGAATAAGAGGCTTATATAAGAGGTTGGAAGGGATTCAATAATGTGTAGACCGCTTTAGTAACCCCTTCCTCATGAATCTTGAGAAAGAACTGGAGGAAGAATTGGTGAATGTATTCAAATAGGAAGAGCTATTGTGGTTCTAGAAGTCAAGAGGATTATGGATTAGCCAATGGGGACAAAAATACGAGGTACTACCATAATATGACAATGATTTGCATAAGGAGGAATAAGGTAAAAAGCCTTAAAAATAATGAGGGTGTTTGGGTGGAGGATGAGAATCTAATTAGTAACATGTTCTAGACCTTTTATGATTCTTTGTTCTTGGAGGAAAATATGAAAAGAGGATGGCATTTGACCAAACAAGGTTGGGGAGTAGTAAGAAGGGAGGACATGAGAAGAATAGGAAGGAGGTTACAGAATGAGGAGATTAGAAGTGCATTCTTTGATATTGGAGGATTCAAGGCGCCAGGGGAAGATGGGGTTCTGACGGTATTTTATCAAAGAAACTGGGATGTGGTAGGACAAGGAGTGTATGAGTTGATTAGAAGACTATAGGATAGACCAGAAGGAATTGTAGATCTGAACAAAACTCTCTTGGTCTTGATACCAAAGGTGGAGAGCCCAGAGCGAGTTACTCATTTCAGACTAATTGCTCTTTGTAATATGCTATACAAAGGATTGACAAAGATACTAGTGCGTAGATTAAAAGATGTTATGGATAGTCTTGTGTCACCTTTTCAGGCTAGCTTTGTGCCCGGATGTAACATCCAAGAGAACATTATCATCGCCAAGGAGATTGCCCATACAATGCAAAGGATGAGTGGCAAGAAAGGTTATATGGTTATTAAGATTGATCTTGAGAAAGCCTATGATAGGCTAAGTTTGGGGTTCTTAATGAAAGTATTGGAAGAGATTGATTTACCAGAGAATATAGTCAATATCATTAAACACTGCTTGTATTCGGTCAGAATCTGTTTATTGTGGAATGGGAGCAGAAAAGGGGAGTTTAAGCCAACCAGAGGGATTAGACAAGGTGATCCCCTGTCGCCTTATCTATTTGTTCTTGCTATGGAGAAATTATCTCATATTATTGCGGATTTAGTTAAGGATAGAAGATGGAAACCGGTTAGGGTTGGAAGATCTAATATATGCATATCACATCTCCTATTTGCGGATGACCTATTGTTGTTCTGTGAAGCTGGTGAGGAACAAATGGGGAATGCGCTCGAATATTTGGATCTATTTGGGGAGGTTTCAGGGCAGAAAATCAATCAAAGTAAGACTTCCATTTTTTTCTCAAAGAATGTTCCTAGGGACAAACAAAGCATCATCTCTGGGATGGGAGGTTTTCAACGCAAGGAGAAGTTGGAAAGGTACTTAGGGGCACATATCACTCAAGGCCGTAATTCTAGAGCCAAATTTCAATTTTTAATTGAAAAAGTATAAAGGAAACTTAGTGGATGGAAAACCCAATCCTTGTCCCTAGCAGGAAGGATCACTTTTTAGTACAATCAGTAACATCACAGGTTATAAACTTCCAAATGTAACACGAAAACATTCCAAGTAAAGTTTGTGATGAGATTGAAAAAATCCAAAGGAATTTCATATGGGGTTTAAATGGGGAGAAGAAGAAATTACACCCCATTAGCTGGGAAGGAGTGTGTAGGCCTAAGGAGGAAGGAGGTGTAGGTATAAGGAGATTGAAAGGGATGAAAACCGAAAGGATTGTGCTCTATAATCCTGAAAGCTAAATATGGAAGGGGTGCTAATTGGCTAGCTGAGTGTACTGTGAAGCAACATGATTCACGATTATGGAAAAATGTTGCGAGATTATGGCCTGAAGTCATTAAGGGTATTGGATGGGAAGGAAGGGATGGTAGGAGTGTGAAATTTTGGGAGGATAAATGGTTGAATGGGGTGGATAAATTGGGAAACTATTTTGTAGGGGAGTTGGGAATGTTAAATCCAACTCTCACTGTGAGTCAAACCCTAAACAGAGAAGGGAATTGGAACTAGGCAAGGCTTGAAGGGGTTCTACCACATGAGGTTACTCAACTATTAAAAGCCATTCCCCCACCATGTCCCAAGGATGGTGACGACATAGTTGTATGGAGAGGGGGACATGGAGAGGTTTTCGGTATCTCAAATGTATCAGCAGTTGAGAGGAGATGTGAACATGGAGCTAGGGGCCATTTGGAAGGTGATTTGGAAGGTGAAAACCACAAGAAGGATTCAGGTATTTTTGTGGTTGGCAGCACATGATCGGCTACTCACGGCCGCTAGAAGAGCACGTATCCTGGGGGTACACCTACTTGTAGCAGGTGTGGTGGAGGAGTTGAGGACCTGGATCATGTGTTGAGAAGCTATTCGAAATCTCGTCGGCAGTTTTTTACAGAGCACAAGAATTGTTGGCTTCTAAACAATCTGCAAAATGGAAAAGAATGGAGTATGGTATTTTCGGTGTGCAGCTGGGTGATTTGGGATGGAGGAACAAGTTATTATTTGAATAAGGTTTTAATATGCCTGATCGTCCTGAGTTTATTATCCAGAGTTATGTTAGAGAGTGTGTTACCTTGCTAAACAGATTTGATGACCTTGGGTTGTTGAAGAAACCAAGGGAAATTAAATGGAATTTCCTAGAAGACGGGTGGGTGAAACTAAATTTTTGATGGTGCTGCTAGGGGATGTCCAGGCTTGGTAGTTTGTGGAGGGCTATTAGGAGAAGTGATGGTAGCTGGATTTGTGGGTTCGGTAGGAAGGTAGGACGATGTTAGGCGTTGGCTGCAGAGATTTGGGGGTTCGTACAGGGTATTAGATTGGCACAAGTTTTGGGGTTCAACAAGATCATTGGAGAAGGAGACTCAGCGATGGCTTTACACATGATTCGGGATGCTTCGATCCAAGGAAGGGCGAGAGACAAAACTCTGAATGCATGGCTACGAGACAGTAGCAATGAGCTACAAATTTATTTTTCTCACATTTTGTAAGAAGGCAACGCTGTGGCAGATTGGTTAGCCAAGCATATCTTTATTTGTAATGATGATTTTACTATTTTAGATTCTTCTCAAGAAGGGTGGTAGATTTTTCAGTTTTAGGATCTTGTGGGGAGTTGTTTACCCACGCCTAAATCTTGGTTAATTTTTTTTAGTGAAGTAATGGGCAATTAAGCCCCAATTTTACCAAAAAAAAAAGAGAGACCAAATTTATTTTAATTTCAAAAAACATTTAATGCTTCCATTATTCTATATTGAATAGCACATGATTCCATAGTTCTAATTACTCCTAACTTTTTTCAATCCCTCCACCTCTTATCACAATAGCTAGATTGAAATTTGAACCATCAAGATTTAATGTTGTGTGAAATAATTTTATTGAATAATTGCTTATCATAGTTCAAACTGTGTTGACTGAAATTTAGTAATTTTTTTTTAATTAAAACCAGGTGAAATACTAAAATTTAAATTTAAATTTAAGTTCACATATTTAAAAACTTTCTAATCAGACCAGTTGACCTCATTAGGAATTTTTAAATGTGGTTTAAAGATCACGATACGCCTACATAGGTGAAAATGAAAGCTGAACGTAAGTGAGGGTTTTGAAATGCCAAAATGCAAATTTAGGTACATATTTTGTTTTTTCTTGTTTTGATATTTAAAGATAGGGATAAGGTGCAATTTTACACATGTGCTTTTTCCCTAGGAGCGCCCAACACCACGAGCTTTTTTCTGAACCAAAAATACACATGTGGTTACGTTTTGGGAGCGCCAAGACTTCTGGCCGTCGCCAACCAGTTGACCGTTAACTTGACTAACGCCGACGTGGATAAAATTCAAAAATTAGGAAAAAAATTTGAGAAAAAAATTCAAAAAATTAGTTAGGGTGGCCGGTGGTGGGGCCCACTAGCGGGGGTATTTAATTTTTTCCTAATTTTTTGAATTTATTTCTAATTAATGTAATTATTTTCTATTTTTTGAATTTATTGCTAATTATTTTAATTATTTTCAATTTTTTAAATTTTTTCCTAATTTTTTGAATTTGTTTCCTAATTTTTTATAATTATTTTAATTTTTTCCTAATTTTTGAATTTTTTTTCCTAGTTTTTTGAATTTTTTTCTAATTATTTTAATTTTTTCCTAATTTTTTGAATTTTTTCCTAATTATTTGAATTTTTCTAATATTATTTGAATTTTTTTTCGAATTATTTGAATTTTTTCCTAATTTTTTGAAACATTTTCCTAATTTTTTGAATTTTTTCCACGTCATCTTCCACGCCAAGCATCCACGCGTCGTCACCACATCGCCGCCACGTCGGCGTTGCCGTCGCTTTCCGGAAAAAGCACATGTGTAAAACTCGCACCTTATCCCTTAAAGATAATATTTTTGTTTTGGTGGTTTCAATTCGAGGGTGATATCTAAGACTGGGTCTTGCAAAAATATGGTGCCTGATTTATTTTGCCTAATAAAAAATATGAATACTGAATTTTAAATAAATCTCATAACTCCCTATATACGTGGTCACCATCGCACGATCCGTAATCTCCCTAGCTATAGCAGTTCCCCTAACTATAAAAAAATTTTAAAATTTTTTAAATATCAAATATAAAAATCTTATATTAGATATTTAGTCTAATAAATAAAAAATGTATACTCAATCTTAAATAAAAAAATTATGAATACTGAATCTTAAATAACCTCCTCGCTATAGCAGTTCTCCTAAATATAAAAATATATTTCAATAAAAAATTTACCAAAAATAAATACAGATCACATTATTTTATTCAAAATGAATATGTCAAAAGTAAATTTAGCAATTAATATATATCAAAATAAATATATCAAACAAATCCCTAGAAATGAATTTAAAATGTATTTGATTAAATATTTCAAAAATAAATAGAAATATGAGCGAGATAGTTTCTAACGACTTCCTAGCTATTTTTTGATATGTTAATCTGACGAACAATATATTTAACCTGCAGTTAGGATAGTTGCGTTGCACGTGATATTTCATAAAAATATTACTTTTTGTGTTTTAGATTAGATTTGGCAGGAAAATAAATAAATTAATTAAACAAGATATAAAATATCTCTATATTTAATCTAGGCTAAAGTACCGTTTGGTTTGCTTAGGTATGCATATAGTCACTTAAGTTTGTAAAGTGCTTCATTTGGTCCTTTAAAGTTAACACCGTTAAGTTTACTTAACGGAAAATACTAACTCAAAGCAATTTTAAACTGTACTTAAATGCCGACAAAGCAAGCTTTACATGTTACTTTTTTAATAAATTAATATTTTAAATCCTCGTAAATTGAAATTTTAAACGATGACTGTGGACTTAAATGCCTTAGACGAAGAACATATACCCAAAGTTTGCTTAAGTAAATTTCAATTTACAGGATTTAAAATATTAATTTATTAAAAAAGTAACATGTAAGCTTGCTTTTCGGCAAGATTTAAGTGCACGGTCATCGTTTAAAATTGTTGAGTTAGTATTTTCCGTTAAGTCTGCTTACGGTGTTAACTTTAAGGACCAAACGAGCACTTTACAAATTTAAGAGATTAAATAGATACCTGAAGCAAACATAAAGAACCAAACGGGTACTTTAGCCTTTAATCTAATATAATGCAAAATGTATTTCTATAGATTTAATTTGCTCACCCAGTCAGTTACTGTCGCTCAGTTGACATCAGTCTCGGCGGCCTCCCTATCTCTGGCCCTCACACTCTCACTTCATCCCTCCGCTACTCATAGGAGCGCACAATAATGGAGAACGGCACACCAGATCTTCCCCAAGACATCATCACAAATATTCTGGTACAACTTCCGGTAAAGTCCCTAATCCGATTTCAGTGTGTTTGTAAAGATTGGAAGAATCTGTTCAGAACTCCATCCTTCATTGCCGAACACCTCCACCATTCCACTCTGCAAAACCCTTTACTTCTTTGTGATAATATTATGTCTGAAGCTAATCCTCGGCACCTGCGTTTGCTCAATCGTGAGATGCAAGTTTTTGAATTTCATAGCACACATATTGTTGATCCCTTTGAGTGGGTCTATTCCTGTAATGGCTTGCTCTGTATGGACCATCGCGGTAAATCTCAAGTTTCCCTTTCGTTGTGGAATCCAACTATTAGAGTGATCAGGCAAGTGCCAAAATCTCTTAACCATTATGAGTATAAGCGTTTTTATGTAGGATTCGGGTTCAGCCCAATCGTTAATGATTACAAGATTGTTAAACTTTTTTCCTCTTGGGCTTCGGTTGTCGAAGGGGAAGTTTATTCGTTAAGGACTGGGTTATGGAGAAAAGTTGAAGTCGGCAACTTAGAGGGTGTGCATGATTTGAGGTGCAGGGCTTTCCCTTGTAATGGAGCTATCTTTTGGATTGGACGCAAGGAAGATGTGGAGGGGCACAGCAAAAGTAGGTTTGATTTGATTGTTTCATTTGATATAGCAACGGAAGTGTTCACATTGATACCATTTCCTCCTATGGCTCCTACCATTAGATGTTACAATACGCTTGCTAGCTATGAGAGCAAACTAGCTATTTTTGGCACTAATATTGAAAATTCTGAATATTATGCGATTGATTTGTGGGTGTTGGAGGAGTGTTCGTATCCATCCGGGAGAGATGGAGTTGGGCTAAAATATATACAAGCAGACCTAATCGATTCCACTCTATCAGTTGGCCTACGGTTATTTGGAGAAATGAAATTTTTTGTTTAGAGGAGAATTGTAAAGGAAAATTTGTTTTGTGCAATCTCACTACCGATGAATTCAACTTTTTGATATCCCAATATGTAGTTCTAGACCTGGGATTTCGTATATTGTGATTTTGGATTATGTGGAAAGCCTGGTGCTACTTGACAACTTCCATATTTAGAAAATTCTAGTATGTGATAGCAAATGTTTCTTGTCATAGTTGACCTTTATATAATTTGTAGTTGCTTAGTTTTATACAGTTTAGTTGCAAGTTTGTGGATTATTTCGACAAGCCTATCCGCCATTGGTTTTAGATATATTGAAGGGTGTTGATCCACTCTTACTTTAAGCATTTACTCTATTTAAGTAATTTCTGTTTTTTTTTTTTTTTTTTTTGGGGAAATGAAACCACGCACATATTAGTCCATATCACGACCTCAAGTTGAGTTGGATTTTGGTATATGTGTATATATTTTTTCTGTTATTCTTAGTCATCTTTGTATCAAATGCTCCATTTCCAATATTAGTAAATCTAAAGGGACAGTGCATGCAAGGAAGGCCAACATATGAATTCTGGGGCCTTCTAAGGAAAATTGTGGGTTTGCTTTAGGTTCACTTTAGACAAATTATTAACTAATAGATCCGCTCTATAGCCTCATTGAGGGTTATCTTTGATCTTCCTCTACCTCTTTTTAGAGGGCTTCAAACTTCTTGATCGATCCTCCTCACTAGTGCATCTAGTGGCAGTCTTTGAACGTGTTCGAACCACCTCAGATGATTTTTTACCATTGCCTCTTTAATAGGTGCCACTCCAACTCATTCATGTATATGATTATTACGGATCTTATCTTTTCTTAAATGACCACACATCTATCTCAGCATCCTTATCTCAGCTACTCCCACTTTATGTTCATGTTATCCCTTTAAAGCCCTTACTACCATATAGCCTTGTTGGTCTTATAGTAGCGCGATAGAACTTATATTTTTTCGTATTCGGAACTTTCCAATAAGAAATAGCTCTGGTACCTTTTCTCCATCTATACCACCCAACCTAAATTCTATGATTTACATGTTCATCAATTTCACCATCTTCTTGTATAATTGATTCCACATATTTAAATTTTGCCACTTGTCGAATGACTTATTATCCCAATTTGATCGCCACATCATTTCTCACTCGTCTCTTATCAAACTTGCAATGCATATATTTTGTTTTGATCATATTTAGACGAAAACCCTTCAACATCGAAGTCCTTTTCCATATCTCAATTTTAGAATTAATCTTCTCCCTTGATTTAGCTGACATATAGGTTTTTTTCTTGAAAAGATGAAGGAAGAGTTCCATAACAGTGAACTATCCAAAACCCCTACTTTTATTTTCCTTTTCTTTGTTGGGTTTAATGTTCATAACCTCGCTCCTAGGGAAGCTTTTTTAAATGCACCATAGTTCTGACTATAATTATCAACTTGGCTACTGCTACTTTGCCTGATGGTTATGCCTTTATCATTTATGACTTGAAAAGAGGAAAAACCAAGTGAAACAGCCTTATTTAGTAAATTACAAGTGAAGTGACTTCAAAGACTCACATGTCAATATTATTTATCATCCACTTCTAATGTAGCCACTAAAATAGCAATCTTTTAAATGCTCTTCATCCTTCAGCAAGAAAATATACTCTCCTGCATTGTTGATTCAAGTCTTTTGAAGTAAAAAAGTTTCTCAAATAAATATTTTTCAACAAATTTTTCATTTATTTATCATGCATGCGTGGGATTTTTGTATGAGACTCGGTTTAATGATGAAGTTTTCCATGTATATTATTCACAGTATGCTTTTATATATGCTCTTCTTGTTTACAAATTACAAGCACTATTTTTGATAAGTTTAATTAAATGCAGCACAAGTATTGTTTGACCAACGATGCAGATAGTGTTATTAATCTTCTCGCTTGATTCTTCTTGTGATACTTGTAGCAATTTAGTTTTAAAGGCTAGGGATCTTTTGGACTTAAATTGGTAGGAGGATGCCGAAAGTGATTTTCATAAATTGTGATAGATTAGTAGATGCGTTGGCTAAAAGAGGCATTGCTAATTCGGGTATTTTGGATGAGTGCCCAATTGATCTACAGTTTTGGCTTGTTCAAGAGTGTTTGAGATTAAATTCCCGTCTGTGTAATTTATTTTCTTGTAATGTAGGCTTTATGACTCTCCTTTTTTTAAAAAAAAAAAGGTATTGTTTGACCAAATAATTATTAATTATAAATAATGGCATCCTGGAGAAATGAGTCTTGTGACTTAATTAGATGTCAATAATTATGAGATGCATCTAACCAAAATACTTTGTTGTTGTTGTTGTTTTTTTTTTTTTTTTTTTTTTTTTTTTTTTTAAGGTATCAGATTGGAAAATGCATGTTAAAGGTGCATCGACAAATGTTAATACATGGAAACTTGGGCCTCATAGCATGTTATAACTTGGGCCTCATAGCATGTACAACTTTCAGCTTCAAGTATTAAAGATTAGTAAGGGTGGATATGACCAAAATAAATATAGCTTTCATTTTGGAACACCAAACTTAACACAAAGAGTGAACCCAAGTGAATTTTTTTCCCCGAAGAGTCTAAGTGAGATTTGATTACTGATGATAATTAAAATTATTTTTATTATTGATTTATTAAATTTATGCAAGGTAGGAATTATCTTTTTCATTTACAATAAAAATAATTAAATAACATTCAATACTTATTTTGATATTTTTCATTAATAACTATAATGATAAATCAAAGGCAAAATTGTAATACTAAACATAAATTTTCCTGTTAACTTATTTTTTTTAATGCATACCATACATCTCTGTGATAAGTTTTTTCCTTTCATTTTCAACCCATTATTTTATCCAAACAGGCTCTAAGAAATTACCTATCAAGGAAATGGAAAGATTTACCATATTTTAGAGAAAATCACAAAATTGTTACTGTAATACCCCTTAGTATATCAGCATACATCAGAGTATTTGTACGTAGTTAAGCGTGCAAAAAAAATAACGTTATTTAATGGTATGAAACTCTTGATTACAAATAGGAATATCCACATGGGTATATATGAAATATTTACAAATTCTAATATAATTACAGAACCCCACAACTAATAGCCAACGACCACATTGGAATAGGTCTGGCATCTCCATTTGCCGACATCCGTCTTGCCCTCGGAACTACGTCTGTACACTATTCATTTCACAAGTAATAACAAGGGCCGGGATTCAAATGAATCATATGGTAACAGTTAATCTCACATAATATGCACGCACCATAGATGATAAACCATCAGCAAACACTTCATACAACATTAAGAGATCATACAACACGTGTAGCACCAACTCATATCAACTGAATACAAACTGAGTTTGTGACCCAAGGACTACCAGTCCACTAGGCCCTAACCCTTGTAACGTACTCACAACAAAATCACAAATATGATTCACACAAGCATACAAGTCATACATAGTATGTTGGAGAAGAGTTACCACCAGGACGCTTTACCACTCCTCCATTTGACTCCCAATCCTTTGGTCGTCCCGGGAAAATGTTGGCTCCTATATACATACATTTATGGATGGTGGGTTAGTATTTATCCATCCTCTTCATAACGCTAAAGGGCCATATTAACTCCAAATGTTTATCTTAACCCTTGGAAGTTAACCTAATTACCTTTTGCCTTTACTTTTTGCACAACAAGTAAAAGCGCGAGAATCTTCAACTAACTTTGAAAATTCACACCTCGTTGTACAAGTGTCCAATTACAGTACTTCCAAAGGTTACGTGATCATTAATAAGTTGATTTTGAGGAAAAATACCTCCCACGATATAACACACGCCAATTATTCTAGAATCAACATTTAATATACACTAGTCCAGAAAATGCTCCATATTCAAAACCTAACTTGTCTAATTGGCCTATATGGCATATCAATTTAAAGCTTATCATGTCTAGTTTGATTCTAGAAATTCTTATAGTCATTGGATATCATTTGCTCAGTCAAAAGCACATCACAAACTGACTGCCTTCAAAATATTCTAGTATGCCAGCATCAAGGGAAATTCCCTTCATAATTTTAATCATACTTCCTGAACTAGGCTTAGTTGTCTGCCTAATACAGGTTTATCCTTAAGTCTCTAGGCCTAAAATTCAGGATATTACAGTTACCTATAGACAAAATGAAAGAGAAAAGAAACAGTGACTTCAAGAATCAAGAATAAAAAACTAAGCTTGAAAAAACGAATGTAGATTACATAATAAAGGGTTGATCAGCTTCCCCACTACCCATTAGTATGAGAACTCTCTCTAAGTCATATTTCACAAACACACTAATTAAAGCTTATTTACCGATGAAAGCCTTGTTTTTTAAGTTTGAAGATGTAGTTGAGAGAGAGTGGGCGAGAAGAAATTTTTCATTAGGTTAACCAACTCCATCAGAGTCAATTAATCTTGAGAAATCGGGTAGGAATATTTTATTTCGTAGTACAATGCGATCAATGTAATGATAATGCAAAGAAATATTAATTACGAGCTAATGTTTGGTTTGATTTTTAAACAAGGAGCAATGAGTTATTTTTTGTAATAATTATTTAAAATAATATATCATACAAAATCTATTTTACCCTTAATATAATATTTGCAGAAAAATAGTTAAGAGTCATTGTGCTGCCTCATCATAAGTTGATGACAACGACAACGGTGGAGGAGGAGGTGGAGGTAGTGGCAGTGGCAACAATTGTTATGGCAGCGGTGACAATTATCATGGCAATGGCAACAACAGTGGAGGTGGCAACAACAAAGGAGGAGGAGAAGGTAGTGGTGGCGGTGGTGGCAATGTAGATGGTGATAGCGAGTATAGTGGAGGAGGAGGTAGTGGTCGTGGCTGTCATGGTGGCGACAACGACAATGGTGGAGGTGCTGGCGGCAACGACAGTGGTGGGAGAGGAGGTAGCGATGGTAGCAATTGTGGTGTAATGGGTTAAATGGGACGGGTGAAAAATGCAAACAATACATTTCCCTAAACATTGAAATGCAGTTTGCAGAACGGCCTAATTGTAAACCTGTCAATCATTGCACTCCATATCGCTAAATCTAATTTCAGAGTTTTGTCGAACACATTTCTTGCAGACTTGACCCCTTCGTTACAACAACAATACACATGAACATTGTATTCTAGATATGAAGATTGTCTAGAAGTCCGAACGTCAAGACTGACCCTTGAACAGATTTGCCTAAATTCAATGTGTTAGGCTTACACAAGACTTGAACATGAATGGAAAAGTGAATTTATTAGGCAAAACTCCATAATTGAGCATAGTTCTAGAAACATGGCAGTTTTTTTAGTTGCCCTGTAATTTAAAATGATGTTCCTCACAGGGACGAGGTGCCGTGGTAACTAGCAAGGATGAAATGTACAAATTTAGAGTTGTTTTCATTTATAATCATGTTTAATTTTCACAATTAAAAAATATTAAAATATTATGCAAAAATAATAAAAATAAAAATACAAACAGAATTTGTTAGTGTTTGACTTTATGGTCATCACTTAAACTTGATGGGTAATCATTTTCTGTTAAATGAGACAAATGGTGTTAAGATCCTAGCTAAGACTAAAAGTGTATTTTATAAAATTGAGAGACTAAAATGGTATTCGAAGTAACTATATATAAAGGATTAAATATATACTTTGGAAAAAAAAAAAACAAAAATGTTATAAGATAAGATCATTTCTTATTTTCAGGACAAAGCTAGATTTGAAACCGAAAAGTGAAATACATATATATTATATTAAATTTTAAGTGAAATTAAAAATATCATGTTTAATAGATAATATTATAATTTTTTGGCCAGAACTATAACATTATAATTGCTCCTATATTAGTATTACCAGTAGTATAATATAATAAAGAGAAAATTACATTTAAATGCCATTTGAATTTACGAAACCCCCAAATGTCTATTAAATTTGTTAAAGGACTTAAAGGTACCAAAAACCATATTGAGATTTTTAAATTCGAGTGAGTTTACCCTTTTGCCCTTAGTTTTTATATAAATAAAGAAGAAAAAAGAAAATGACCCTTACCGGAGGGCCACCGCGCCGGTCGTTGGTGGCTTGGCCTACAACCGCCAAGACTTGGGCTCGGCCACGGCGGCTTGAAATCGATGATGATTTTTGGGGGGGGGGGGTTGGGCGATGATTTTTTTTTTTTTTTTTTTTTTTGAAGGGAGGGTTGAATCTTTTTAAGGAAAAAAAAGATTCAATGAAAGTAAGGTGGGTGGGAATAGAACCCATCACACTTTCATGGGAGCCAAGTGGCCCAACTATTGGACCACTTGGTTCCTTTAATATATATATGCTTTAACAAATATATATATTCTTCTTAACATTTTTTCCATCAACAAACAATCATGTAAGTCCCGTTAGTGAACTTGTAAATACCATTGAAGAATTGGTAATTGTCATTGAAAGATCTGTTATAATTGCACTTTTTTTTGTTTCATCATAAACACATGTAGTAAACATTTGACCTTTTTATAACTAACTTAGTTTTATATAATTTAACCGGTAAATGCCATTACTTTTTACCAAAAAAACTAGTAAATGTCATTGAAGAATTACTTGACAACATCCTAATTTGAAAAATGCTAATATTTAATACCAAATGTTTCTTGCCACATTTGACCTTTTTATAATTTCTAGTTGCTTAATTTTATATAATTTAGTTGCTAGTTTGTGGATTATTTGGGACTAGCCATGGTTTTATTTATATTGAAGGGCATTGATCCACTCTCACGATAAGTATTTACTCTATTTAACTTTTTTTTTAGGTGGAAATGAATCCACTCGGATATTAGTCCATATATTTACTCTATTTAGTTCATTATTAGTTTGTTGACTCCATTTTCTGCATACTCTCTCTCTCTGTCTCTATGTATTCTTAGTTGACTGATTTATTAACCAAGGCGCATTATGAAGGAGAAGAACAGATCGAGTTCAAGAATGTAACTTTAAGTAGGGTTTAAACTTTAAAGAATGCGTAGTTGAGGGGTTGTTATAGATTGCGTATGTTAGGGGGTGATATCTAAGACTGGGTCTTTCAAAAATATGGTACCAGATTTATTCTGCATAATAAAAAGGGTTAAGGGCCAATTTTGCCCTTAAAGTAAGTAAAATATAATGTTGTCCTGGAGTTTAAAAATGTAGCAATGTTGCCTATCCGTTAAAAACCCTAACGGTCAACGAGGTTTTTAACGGAGGGGCAACATTACTACGTTTTTAAACTTCAAAAGGGGGCAAAATTACTACTTTTTTTAGACAATGTTGTCTTGAAGTTTAAAAACGTAGCAATGTTGCCCCTCCATTAAAAACCTTAATGTTGACCGTTAGAGCAGTTAATGGAGGGACAATATTGCTACGTTTTTAAACTTCAAGGGCAACATTGCTACGCCAAAAAAATTTCGGGGGCAAAATTACTTCTGAGTGCATACTTTAAGGGCAAAATTGACCCTCAATCCTAATAAAAAAATATGAATACTGAATTTTAAATAAACCTCATGACTCCCTATTTATGTGCTCACTATCACAATATCCGAAACCTCCCCAGCTATAGCAGTTCCCCCTAAATATAAAAGTATATTAAAATTTCCTAAATATCAAATAAAAATCTTATATCAGATATTTAGTCTAATAAAAAAATATAAACAAACAATCTTAAATTAAAAAAAATATGAATACTAAAACTTAAATAAATCTCATGACTCCCGATATATGTGGTCACAATCGCACTATCCATAACCTCCCTAGCTATAGCAGTTCTCTTAAATATAAAAATATATTTTAATAAAAAATGTACCAAAAATAAATACAGATCACAATATTTTATTCAAAATGAATATATCAAAATAAATTTAGCAATTAAAATATATTCAAATGAGATATAATTCCATGGTATAAAATAATATATATCAAAATAAATATATTAAACGTAACCCTAAAAATAAAGTTAAAATGTATTTGATTAAATATTTAAAAAATAAATATAAATATGGGCGAGATAGTTTCTAACGACTTCCTAGCTAATTTTTGATATATTAATCTAAGGAACAATATATTTAATTTGCAGTCAGGATAGTTGCATTGCACTCTATATTTTGTAAAAAAATTACTTTTTATCCTTTAAATTAGATTTAGCAAAAAAAAAAAAAAAAATTAAAAGAAATTAAACAGATATAAAAATATCTCTATATTTAATCGAATATGATCCAAAATCTATGGATAGTAGCGTATATAGAGATTTAATTTGCTCACCTCGGCCAGTCCCCTATCGCTCAGTGAACATCAGTCTCGGCGGCCTCCCTATCTCTCGCTCTCACACACTCACTTGCGGTTGGCTTCATCCTCATAGTAGCGCGCAATAATGGAGAACGGCACACCAGATCTTCCCCAAGACATCATCACAGATATTCTTGTACGACTTCCGGTTAAATCCATAATCCGATTTCAGTGTGTTTGTAAATATTGGCAGAATCTGTTCAAAACTCCATCATTCATTTCATTTCAAGCCCTTGTAATGGATCTATCTTTGGATTGGACGTAAGGGAGATGTGGAGGGGCTTAGCAAAAGGTGGCTATATTTGATAGTTTCATTTGATATAGCAAAGGAAGTGTTCACATGGATACCATTTCCTCCTATGACTCCTGCACAGGGATGTTTCAGAGTGAAAATTGTGAATATGTGATCGACAACTTTCATATTTGAAAAATGGAAGTATTTGATCCCAAATGTTTCTGGTCATATTTGACCTTTTTATAATTTCTATTTCGTTTGTTTTATATAATTTAGTTGCAAGTGGATCATTTTGGGCAAGCCAATCTGCCACTGGTACGTTTTATATATATTGAAGGGTGTCCACTCTTATATTAAGTGTTTAGTCTATTTAATTAAATTCATTTTTTTTTTCCTTTTTGGAAATGAAACAACACACATCTAGTCCATATCACTGACCTCAAGTTGAGTTGGATTTTGGTATATATGTATATATTTTTTCAGTTGTTCTAAGTCATCTTTGTATCAAATGCTCGATTTTTAATATTAGTAAATCTAAAGGGACAGTGCATGCAAGGAAGGCCAACATCTAGGGCCTTTGAAGGAAAATTGAGGGTTCGCATCAGATAGATTATGAACAACTAGTAGATCCCCCTCTATAACCTGAGGTTTATCTTCGATCTTCCTCTGTCTCTTTTTAGAGGGCTTCAAATTGCTCGATTGACCCTCTTTACTAGCGCATCTAATGGCCGTCTTTGAATATGTTCGAACTATCTCAGACGATTTTCTACCATTTTCTCTTTAATAGGTGCCACTCCATCTTGTTCACGTATATGATCATTACGAATCTTTTCTTTTTTTATATGACCACACATCTATCTTAGCAACCTTATCTCTGCTACTCCTCCCACTTTATGTTAATGTTGTCCCTTTAAAGCCCTTACTACCATATAGCATTATTGGTCTTATAGTAGTACCATAAAACTTCCCTTTTATCGTATTAGGAACTTTCCAATCATAAATAGCTCCGGCAGCTTTTCTCCACTTACACCACTTAGCCTGAATTCTATGATTCATATCTTCATCAATTTTACCATCTTCTTGTATAATTGATTCCACATATTTAAACTTTGCCACTTGTTGATTGACTTGTTATCACAATTTAACCTCCACATCATTTCTCAGTTGTCTCTTGTCAAACTTGCAATGCATATATTCTGTTTTGCTTGTACTTGGACGAAAACTCTTCGACACCAAAGTCCTTTTCCATATCTCAATTTTTGAATTAATCGATCTTCTCCCTTGATTCAGCCAACAAAAAGTGTTTTTTCTTGAAAAGATGAAGGAAGAGTTCTATAACAGTAAATTAACCAAAACTCCTACTTTTATTTTCCTTTTTTGTTGGGTTTAATGTTTATAACCTCGCTCCTAGGCAAGCTTTTTTAAATGCACCATAGTTCTGACGTATAATTATCAACTTTGGCTACTAACTACTTTGCCTGATGGTTATGCCTTTATCATTTATGACTTGAAATGCGAACCAAAATCTTGACAGTATACCAAAAAGTAGAAAGTTTTGTGTGACCACTGATATGATACTGTGGTTGCAAATTCATAGTATTTCATATTCATGAAGCATGCATGAAGGTATTTGGAAGCGGGAAAAAAAAAAAAAAAAACAGAAACAACATACAGTAAATTAACCAAGTGAAACAGCCTTATTCAATAAATTACAAGTGGAGCGACTTCAAAGACTAACGTGCCAATATTATTTATCATCCACTTCTAATGTTTCCACTAAAATAGCAATCTTTTAAATGCTCTTCATCTTTCAGCAGAGAAAATATACTCTGCTGCATTATTTATTCAAGTCTTTTGAAGTAAAAAGTTTCTCGAATAAATTTTTTTCAACAATTTTTTCGTTTATTTATCATGCATGCGTGGGATTTTTGTATCAGATTTGGTTTAATGAATGAAGTTCTCCTTGTATATTATCCACGGTATGCTTCTATATCTGCTCTTCTTCTTTACAAATTACAAGCATTATTTTTGGATAAGTTTAATTAAATGCAATACAGTATGTGTTAAATCAGTTCACCTGGTAAAGGTTTGTTTGACTAAATAATTATTAGTTAAAAATAATGGCATCCTAGCAAAATGATTCCAGTGACTTAATTAGATGCCAATAATTATGAGACGGATTTAGCCAATATACTTTTTTCCCCCAAAAAAGGGATCAGACTAAAAAATGCATGTTAAAGGTGCATCGACAAATGTTAATGAGTTTAATATTTATACTTTTACTGCATAAATATTTTTTGTGCCGCACTAACAGAAAAGTGAGTGGATCCTATTGTAAATAGAAGGGAGAGAAAATATTAGTAGGACCCACTCACTTTTCTCGTGAGTGTGGCAGAAAAAATATTTCCCCAATGTTAATATATAGAAACATGGGGCCTTATAGCATGTCTTACCAAAAAAGTTCCTCATATCTCTTATCTATAACTTTCAGCTTCAGGAGTTAAAGATTAGTAAGGATGGATATGACCAAAATAAGTATAGCATTATGTATACAACCAAACCATTCACTCAAGAGATAGAAACTGGGGCAACTGGGCAAGCATCCATAATGTTGAAAAGAAATATGTTTTGTAATAATTATTATTTTTAAAGTTTGAATGTCAAATTATTGTTAGTTTCCAGTTTTTAGGAGTTTCAAATAAATAGCAGGGCTGTTAGGATTATTTCCTACTTTCTTGCTAGAAGTTGTTAATTTAGAATTGTTTCCTGCTTTCTTGCTAATTTCCATCTGTATAAATATACCTCATTCAAGAGGAATTATGTACGGATGAATAAAGGAATTTATTATTGGAGTTTAATTTTTAACATGTTATCACAAGTACTGGTTTGTTCGCTGTTTCTACTGGAAAATATTTTCCATCCTGAACCCATTTTTATCTATATAGATGAAAATCAGTTTCCACCAATAAGCAAAGGAAATTGAGATCTTCGGAAAATCTTGTGAAATTACCGAATTGCCCCAATGTGGGTTCCAAACCGGTGGTATCTTGGTATAGTCTCCGGTTCCTCCTTCTTTTGTCCGTTATTCCTAGCAGTGAGAGTGATATGATGGTCTCTTCTCTCATCGTCCTCGTTCTCAACTCTTTCTCTATTTCAAGTCGGTCAGATCGACGATGAAGGTGGAGGAATGGAGGGTGGAAGGTCAGTGGCGGAGCCACTGTGGGTCCCATGACCCCAAGTGCAGACATAACACTACAAAAATCAGAATTTGCGATGGAATTTTTCCGTCGCAAAACATGTTTGCGACGGATTTGGTCGGTCACAAAAAACATTGTCGCAATTGCGACGAAAAATGAAAAATCCGTCGCAAATTTCGAATTTTGCGACGGAATGGAAATCCATCGCAAATCCTCTGGGATTTGTGATGGAAATGAAATCCGTCACAAATCCTAGAGGATTTGCGATGGAAATGGAATCCGTCACAAATCCTCGAGGATTTGCGACGGAATAAGAATCCATCCCAAATTCTTTGGGATTTGCGGCGACGGATTTCATTTCATTTTGCAAATTTCGGATTTTTTTCTAAAAAATAATTGTTCATTTTTTTTAATTTCAAATTTGTCTTAAAAAATATTTATTTTTCTTTAAGATTAGCAACGGAATTGATATTCCGTTCCTGCTCTTAGTGTTTTTAATTTCAATTTTTTTTAATTTTTTTTAATTTTTTTTAAAAAAATTACGAAATAAAAAAGAAATGTATAAAATCCTTTGATTTTTTTATTTTTATTATTCATATGCCTTCAGGATTTTATACATGTAGATACTCTACTGATCGGTTTAGGCCGATCCTAATATCTAGCAATTATAATACGAAAAGCAATTATAAAATTCAAATTCTATAATCTTTGATCGGTTTAGGTGTTCCTAATATCTAGGATTGTAAAACAGAAAAGCAATTACAAAATTCAAATTCTATAATCTTTTAGGCTGATCCTAATATCTAGGATTATAAAAGGCAGATCCTAATATCTAGGAATTATAAAAGGCAAATCTTAATATCTAGGAATTATAAAACAGAAAAGCAATTACAAAATTCAAATTCCATAATCCATATCAGTGCTTCATGGATTGAGAGGAGTAGAATAATCACCTTCACATTGAGGAATTCTCCGGGTTATTGAAAATCCATAAGTAAGCCATCTAACAGAATTACCTTCCTTCCCATTTGACCA
Organism: Acacia acuminata; assembly: GCA_019022655.1. Lineage (NCBI taxonomy): Eukaryota > Viridiplantae > Streptophyta > Magnoliopsida > Fabales > Fabaceae > Acacia > Acacia acuminata. The sequence continues at coordinate 2,016,216 of JAFJYI010000064.1, forward strand.
AATGGACCTAATATATTTTTATATACAGAAAAACGGGGTTTAAAACATAAAAGTAACAATATTGGATCAAATTCATGCTCTTTTGTCTAAATAAAATTTTCATACAACGATTTTTCATCAATTTTTCTAATTTTCAATAACTAAGTCTAAAAATTTCATCAATTTTTTTAAGAGAAAGAATATATCTTCATATCTTGATTCGTGTGATCTTGTCGTTTTTTTTTTTTTTTTCTATTTTTTCTTCTGATTTTTAATCATGAAGTACTTGTGTCTTCGATTTTAAAAATAGTACAGGAACTTGGAAAAGCAATATCAACATTTAAAAAAAACAAACGAATTACATATGAAATTTCTAAAATGTTAACTTCCCAGTAAAATTATTTATCGAAGTGTATTATAATCAATTGAATCATATTAGTCGCCCCTTGATTGTTCAAAATTCAGTCATCCTGAGTGATTGAGAGAATAATAACTTAATAAGGACGTTTAGGAAGAAGAAACAAAATAAAAGGATAAAAAAGATGACACCCAAATAGAATAGCATCGCCATATTTCTAATACTAGTGATAATATATAGAAGAATTTCCTGTACAACTACACAAATAATTATTTCAGAGGAAGATATTAGGAAAACTTATAATCCTCTACCAATATAGATTCAGACAAAGGAGAAACTAAAACAAAAAAAAGATCTAAATTCATGTAATTTATAATCTTCTCGCCAATATAGATCTTTGGATTATATAAGAAAGCAAATCTATATACAAATATTTCCAAATAGTTAAAAAAATACTTCAAACTAACCTGGAAAATGGCAAAATGGCGGTGACCGAGGAAGGAGGAGCGGCGGCGACCGAACGACGAACGGCGGTGGGTCGGAAGGGAGCGGAGGAGGGACGAGTTGAGAGAAGAAGAAGGATTTCGAAAGTGAGAGACGGAGGAAATGTCCCAAAATTGGGACTTAAAGAGATTTTGCGACGGTTCATAATTCGTCGCAAAATCTCGCTTTTTGCGACGGAAATCAAGTTCCGTCGCAAAAAGCAAATTGTTTTGCGACGGAACTCAGCAAAATAGAGGGAACTAGCGGCCTTTTTGGCCGCCAATTAGCGACGGATACAACTTCCATCGCAAAACCCCTCTAGGTTTTGCGACGGAAATATAATCCGTCGCAAAACCCCGAAGGTTTTGTGTGATTCCTCAATCCGTTGCAAAACCCTTCCGACCCAAATAGGTTTTGCGACGGAATTGGAATTCCGTCGCAAAAAGCAAGGTTTTTGCGACGAATTCCAATTCCGTCTCAAAATCCCCTAAATTTGCGACGGAAAAAATGCCGTCGCTAATTAGCGTTTTTCTAGTAGTGTAAAATTTTAGTTTTTTTTAATAAATGTAAACAAACGAAATTGGGGCTAAAGCTATTTACCTTGACTTGTGACCCAAATCTCATCTCGTCTCTTCATTCATCTCTCTCGCACCTTTGTCAATCTCATTCCCCCGTCTCTTCATCCAACTCCGGCGACCTTCCTCCAACTCAAGGTCCCTCTGCTGCTTTTTTTTTCCTTCTCTGTTTTGTGTGGGCACATCAGTTTGTGTGGTATTTTCTGAAAGACCTGACTATCACCCAAGAGGGGGGTGAATTGGGTGTTTGATAAAACTTTAGTAACTTTGAAAATCTTTCGCAACTTACTAAAAGCAGTTTGTATGACAATAATAATTGATAAAGGGATAGTCAGTCATTCAAACATATATGCTGGAAATATAAGAATTTAGGGAAGAGAATATGCAAACTGTGACTTATACTGGTTTGGCCCAATCCTTGACCTACGTCAAGTCCCCAAACTCCCTTGAGATTTTCAATCCACTATCTTCTTTCAACTTGATTACACGTTCTATACTTGAAGTAATCCTCTCACTAGGATTCACTCTCCTTACAACCGTAATCAATACACCCACTTGATTACACACTTTGTACTCGAAGTAATCCTTTCACTAAGATTCACTCCCCTTACAAGCTGTAATCAATACAATGGGTTTTCCACTCAAGATCACCTAATCTTGAGTAACTTTCAGATAGTATGGTAGGATGTTTACAATAAATCTTCTCTCTCAGAAGTGAATGAATAAACACTGAAGTACAATACAAATCATCACACTCTCTATGATAAACTATGTAAACATTGAAAACAGAGAGTAAATAATATGAAGATCAGAGTATGACCATTTTGAAGATGTAAGCTTGTGTCTTTTTCCTTCTGTCTTGAATCTATCTTCTTTTATAGGTAGTTGCAATTTATGACCGTTGAGAAGATTCAATGACTGTTGGATAAAGAAATACAGTTGTTAGACTCAGATGGAACTAGTCGTTAGAACTTCTTTTTTTGAACCAGCTATGACATCAGCATTTACTTTACCCTTGATCTTCAGTTTAACAACCTTTGATCATCGATACATGTACACAAATGATATAAATAATGTTAAGAAGTATTATAAGTCATTTGGGTAATCATCTCGGATGTTTATCAAAAGAATCAAGATTTTAAACAAAGTGATTTTACGGCGAGATGTATACTCGAGTTTGCGTAAGTAAACTCAAGTTTCCTTTTGTTGTGGAAAGCTAGATTTCTCTCTGATTGAGCCAAACTCGAGTTTGTCACTTAATGACTCGAGTTTGGTTCTCTCCAAAACCATCAGTTGCTCTCTGTCTTGTCTAAACTCGAGTTTCCCACTAATAGACTCTGAGTTTGGATGATCTTCTGGACCTAGTTGCTCTCTGTAACCCATAAACTCGAGTTTGTCACTACTAAACCACTACTACAGAAATTGGCTTTTGCGTCCTTGATTAACGTCCTATTATTAAAAAAGGAAGTAAAAAAAAAACGCGGTGGCATTTTTGCAATTAGTAGGTGACTTTTGGAGTCTAATTTTAAATCTTAAACGCCAAAAGTGTGCCCCTGGCGCGCGCTAGCAAAAAAAGGAAACAATTTGGAGTCTAAGTATGAGAATTAGACTCCCTAGATCGGAATTTGGAGTCTAAGTCTAAGAATTAGACTCCTTAGGTCTTCTCCCAAAACCCATTCCCGCGTTGTCTCCCGCTATCCATTGATTCTCATTCTCTCGCATTTCTTCTCAAACCCTACTCCTCTTTGTCTCTGCTCCTCCTTCCCCAGCAACCTCCATCAAGAACCTCTGAGCCAAAAACCACATCCCACCCCGTCAAGATCCTCTGCACCAACAAAAACCACAGTGCACTGGTGATATGAGTTTTCCAACCGACCCACACATAAGCGAGAGCGGTGTCTTCGGGGCCTCGTACAGTCAAACGTGCTCTCATCCCGACATTCTGAAATTGCATCCCAGTTTATCAATCTCGGCAGCCAGCACTAGATCAGTCGTTCGAGAAGCTTTCAGTTCTGAATAAAGTTAGGTATGGTCCCATTGAAGTTGTTATCATTTATCATTTATCGGCATTCCGACATTGAATCTGCGTGACTCCAACTGTATCAATAACCCAACATGATTAAAGTTGCACATTTTTACACCATTTTACAATTAGTCATGGTTTATGACAATGTGTAGATTAGCACTTCAAATGAATGCATAGACATTCCTGTCCCCATGTTTGCCTCAACTTTTAATTTGTACAGGCATTTTGACATGGGAGTTCAAGTGTTTCAAGAAAATGGTATTGCAAATGCGTATGTCCTCATTTCGCCTTAAAATTTGTCTGTTACTATTTGAAAATTTTGATTATAGGATAGGTTATAAATAATGTTTGTGATCCCTCCACTCTGGTGCTTTTTTCTTGGCATTAATAATTAATAAGTAGAATAATAACAATATTGGTATACAAAAAATATTGGAGCAGCTAAGACATTGTGCATCATAGAATAGACATGTCTCTTTGAAATAGACTGGTTATAGTTAGATGCATGGCTTATTGGGTTGAGTATGTTCATATAAGAAATGTTGGCAATGCATGATTTACTTTAGGCTATACAAAAAGTGCTCGTGTGTAGTTCTATCATTTTTAGTGGTTGCTCAATTTGTCTTCTTTTCATGTTCTTGGATTAGAAATTTTAAGTTGTTTGTCAGTTCAAAGGATTGGAAATGTTAGATCTGTACACTGAAGATGAGTTTGGTAGAATTAAAAATTTCCATGTTATTGGTTGTCGGTCCTTTTATTGAAATATATCATTTATTAATGTACATTAACATCAATTAGTTTCACTTTTCTTAACGATTCCGCTCTGCTCAATTTGTATTCATCAAACCGTTTGTGTCTGCAGATTGAACTAGAGTCTGCATTGAAGTGATTGGTTTGGAGGATAAGGTACTTTATTTTCTTCGTATGTTGAGCCTTTAGTTTTTTGCTTTTTATGCTGCTGATTTGTTGAAAAACATGCTTCTGTTAATGATCTTAGAAAGTTATAAGGGTTGTCTGATGGAATTTAAGCAAAGAGGAGACGATGGAAACAAGGGAAAAGGGATAACATCTCATGTCATATAGAATTGGATGTTGGACCTTCCTGAAAATAGTATATGCTTTGAAATGATTTGGTTTCAGTCTTGTTATCTCACCTATTTTTTCACAAGTTAAACTCTCAATTACCTTGTGCCAAAGAGTGAGGTTATGTGGCTTTTGAAGACTTATGCTCTGTGAACCATTACTGATGCATTGAGTTTTTGTGCGTTCTGTGATAGATTATATTTATAACTATTAGAAGTGGTCAGTGGATGATTTTGAATACCTGATGTGGCAAGAGTAATTCTTTTTCAAAAAAGAAATCATTCTTTTCCCATGGCATTTGATTTTCTATTACCTGATTTTTCCTTCCATTGTTGATTTTCTTGCTTAGTTAAAGTTCATTGAAGATGATGACAAGGCATATCAAAATGACAATTCATAATAATTCTTGCAGAAAGAAAATGTCCAGCCTCGAGAAAGATCGCCATGATCTTCAGTCAGCCATTAGTGCCCTTCAAGAGGGTAATCAGGCCTTAATTGTGTTTTATTATGCAGTTTCAATGCAAATTATTTGAGCATAGACCATATTTGATGTCGTCATTTTAATCTTCTTCTAGCTCACCTATATGGGATGTGTTGGTAAGCCTAGTATCTTTTTTGAATCATATAAAAGTAGGGAAAAACTAGGACTTAAAAGGGGCATCAAGTTGATTTGGAATAGAAAGAAGACATTGTTCCTAGCTTTTTTCAAGTCATTCTGCTGATCTGTAGTTTGATTTTGCTAACCAGTTCCTAATTTAGAGCACTACAAAATTAATTATGATGCTTTGAAGTAGAATTTTTTTTATAACCTTTCTTTGGTCCTTGGCTATTAGTCCTTTTTAGGTGTTCTTTGTAACAGATATGTAGAGTGACCAAGAGCTTTTCTGCCTAAAAGAGTTATTTGTTTTTTATGTCTTTGATTTATGTTTCTTTTGTAAAGGAGCTTATGAAATCCTCATTATTCGTACACTTTCTATCTTCCTTTTAAGATAATTTCCCCTTTGTAAAGTATGGTAGACTATTGCTTGGCCTGTTCTTGTGAACTAGTTCTAGTTGAAGTCATGTACAAACTTGGAGGATCCATGTTCATTCTTTTCCCTTATATTGATACAGAAATACGGCTTCTGGAATTGGGAACTCTATTGAAAATTTAACTAATAAAAAGGACGTTTCTACATCTACAGAAGACATAGGTACATATACCTGATCAATTACTTTCCTTAAAAATGAGAAATTAAAAGGCAATTGTTATGTCACCTTGTCACTTAGTCCTTTTTCCCAGATCCCATAGATATCAATTTGATATGTTTTGTAATATGCAAGATGATATATATTTATTGATGTTAAAAACATTGGTTTTGGTGTTTTTCTTAGCTCTATGATATTCTGTTCTTGTTTTTGTTTAATGGTGCTTCTTGAAGTGCAATTACATCTAATTTTCCCACCTCTCATGATCCTACCTGTGAATTACAGTGAAGTGTCACCCTAGCTTGAAAGTATGAAGTGCCTAGTTTTATTTTAATGTGCACAATTGGTCTTGAAAGCGTCCGCCCAACAAAGAAGGGCCAATGGTATCATTCTTGGCTTTAATTTGTTAAAGTTGCATCTGGATTATTTGGTGAACTGTGAGTAATCTAGAAATATTTATCTTCCTTTATGACAGTTTAATAGATTTTTTTTTCACATCATTGTCAGATATTGTTTTATTCTTCAAGTAACCAACTCTTCCATTTAAAACAGGTTTAGAGGCACATATTGTAGTCAGGACGTGGCCATTAAAGTTCTCAAGGCTGAGAATGTAAGTTCAGATTGGAAGAAAGAGTTTTCCCAAGAAGTCTATATCATGAGCAGAGCGTGCACCAGCAATTGTAGCAATTATTTTGAAGAAAAATTATGTTTCACCAGCAAGTTTGATGACAATATTTAGGCCTTAGTTAGAAAATTTAAATACTTCAGCAAGTCCTTCATAGTTTTCATGTTTGATGTTAGGCCTTAGTTAGAAAATTTAAATACTTGCTGTTAATTTTTTTGAAGAATATTAGTATCTTGGGATTACAGTGCAGTTTATATTTTGTTTTCTTGGGATTAGCAATCATGGCATTGGCCTTCATGGGTAAGTCCAATTAATATTGTTTCTTCTTTTTGTTTCGTTTTATATTTGCTTTACTTTTTGTGATACAAACATGACAAACGTTTTAACATTAGTCGGCTAGCTAGAGTATGACTAAGTACTTGGCATCATATGGTAGTGCACTTAGGGACATCTCTTTTAATTACCTTGTTTGATGAACAATAAGGTGATGCAGTATATGAAACCCTAAAGTTGGATCCCCAGTTTCAAGAGAAGAAAAATAGGAAGAAAGTAGTGTGATCTGAGAGAAAGTAATAGCTAAAATTTGTCAAAATTTGATTTTGAAGAAAATATATCTATATATATATTGAGTCATCATCTCGTACTTATTTTTGCGTAAGGGTATTGTTGGAGCAAAACAAGCGAGAGGCGGTATTGAGAATTCGGTTCAAGTATTGGAAGTTGTGCGAGAGACAAGAAGTGGGGTTCTTCAATTCCCAAGAAGCAACTACTTCAGACATCATAAACAACATATCAAAGGATACTTCTTTCTTCCAAGAACTTCTCAGTGAAAAGGTTAAAACTATTATTCAATGTTAATATAATTTTGGTGGTTAATTTCCAACAAAATTGTTTGTTTTGAATTGCCTTAATCATGGTTGTGGTGATTGTTGTACATAGAAGTAGTATACCACTTGAATTAGTTAGAGCTAATTGGTTATGATGATTTGAAGTTAGCCATTATAGTTTGTTGTTACTACTTTGCTACCTCTATGTCCAACTCATGATGAACTATGTATCTTGGAATATTTGTTATATAAAGGTGCATGTATTATGTTTCGTATAGCTAACCTTTTAGCACATAGCTAGGTGTTGATGTATGCAATTATCACATTCTGGTGATTGTTTATGTAAGGATGTTTTTCACATTCTGGTGATTGTTTATGTAAGGATGTTTTTTTGTAAGAAACTTGTAGGATAGTGAATGTATGAAGCAATTATTTTTTTAAAAAAAAGAACACTTAAGGAGTCTAATTCTTATAATTAGACTCCTAAAGTGAGACTTAAGGAGTCTAAGTAATGGAATTAGACTCCTAAAGCGAGACTTAAGGAGTCTAAGTATCAGAATTAGACTCCTTAAGTATCACTTTAGGAGTCTAAGTATTGGAATTAGACTCCTTAAGTATCACTTTAGGAGTCTAATTCCAACTATTAGACTCCTTAACTGAGATCTGAGAGTGTAATTGTCATGACTTAAGGAGTCTAATTCCAGAACTTAGACTCCTTATGTTAGACGTCTAATTTTAAAATAGGACTCCTTAAGTTTTCCCTACTGTGCCCCCCAGATATACGTCCCGCAGGAAAAGGACGTTAAAAGTACAAAAAATAGGACTCCGTATTCCTGTTTTGTAGTAGTGAACTCGAGTTTGCAAGTTGATCTGCCCTTGGTTGCTCTCGACTTGGCCGGCTCAAGTTTTGACTTTGTTGAGCCTTCTTGAACTGACTTTCAATTCTCGAAGGCCATATCTCCTGGTTTAAACTCCATTTTGGTCTGTTCAGATCTTGGTGGAAATCCCTTTGAGTCTAATTTCATATGCCACTAATTTTAGCTCAATCGGATTTGTAGTTTGTGAGATACACTCAAAACATTGAAGCTTGGTTTGCTGTGTGGTGTTGATTTCACTGTCAACTTCAATAATTCATAGATCCTTGATCTAAACTCCTTTGGGCTTGAATTTTATATCCAAATGAGACATTATGAGTCTAGTTTCATTCAAAATTGATTTCACCTCAATCTGATTTCTGGTTTAGGAGATATTGTCGAATTACTAGACCTTGCTCAGGTGAAACGTGAAACAGAGTAGAACAGAGGTGCTGATCAGCGCTGTAAACTCGAGTTTGTACTTAGAAACTCGAATTTTCCTAGTCCAGAGATGCTGAAGACACTTATTGACTCAAGTTTATGATAGCTGACTCGAGTTTTGAGTCCTTAACTCGAGTTTCCTCATATCAGAGAGGCAAATTACTGCAGCAAGGTAGTAAACTCGAGTTTAAAACTTGGAGACTCGAGTTTGCTCATCAAAACCTCATTTTTACTTGTTTTAACTCGAATTGATCCATTCCAATTTCCATATGTTCTTGGATACTTCTAGTATCAATCTATAAACTTGAATAATGATATCTTCATTTCATTCAACAAGTTCTTCTTTTTTTCTTGATCATTTTCCATAACTCAACTCTTTCTTCTCTTCTCTTGATCATTCTTTATCATTTGACTTCACATCTTTGATTCAATTTCTTTCTCTAATTCAATACTTCTTTATTGATCTTCTTGTTGATCGTTCTCCGTCATTCAACTTGGAATCATCATTCTCTGCAAGTTCTACCTACTTCAATATTTCCTCTTCTTCTTGACTATTCCCAAAATCCTTTGATAACTTCTTGCTTTCTTGACATTCTGATATTCCCATTATATTGCATGCAAGAACTTCTTTCTTCAATCTACTTTCTTGATCATTCTTCAATATTGAACTTCACATCTACATTAAATATAAGACTTGGTCAAAGTAGAAGATAAATGTAGTATGCAAACTTTTTGCCCTTAATAATGACATTTATATAAGACATCATCAAAACTAATCATATCCAACATTTTCCTTCCTATGCATAAGGGATTTAGATTATAGCTTTTTAATGTTTGTCATTCGTCAAGCCACTACCACGATTGAGTATTAGAAGAATAGTGCTTTAATGATATTATATTTTCAATTTTGGGAGCAAAACGAGCCGTAGCTTATACAATCATAATTTATTTTCTTTGTTTAACTATAACATCTCTCTTTTTTCCTTGGTATTGTGCATAATTTCTGTTTTTTTTATATGCTGTATTACATTAAGCACATTGTGTTTTTCTTCATGGTTGTTGTAACAATTATTCTTTTATGGTCTTCCATCTACCTCATGCCAACTCCCAATATGCTTGCAATTATTTTTGGCCTATTGGACTTATTCTTCTCTCTGAAATTGATCGTAGCTTCAGGTATATCCAGCTTCAATGATTTTCTTGATAATTCTCAAGATGTGTAATTTTAAAAGTTTTACATGGTCTAAAAATGGTTATTGTTCCCCATTAAGTAAAATTTTACATTCATTACCTGTCAGATGAAACTCGTTGAAACTGATGATTGGTGTGGCTCCAATCTTGCCCTTTATGCTTTTTATCATCACGAGGATGTATAACTTGTTTGAATTAGTTTTTTTTCCTAGAGATGTACATTTTGTTCATATGATTTGAATGAATGCCTTTTTTATCTTTATTTTATTTCGGTCTCAGTTCATTTTATCGGTTGACAATGACATAGGATTTGAAAGATCATATTGTTTGTTTTTATAATTCTTCAATTTATTGATTTTGTTCTCCATTTTTGTTTAGAGGTCTTGAGCCAACACAAGTTGACTTTCTCTGCTACTTTTGGCATTACGTTGGGAATATTCTCTATATGCGGTATGTTGTTATGAAGGATTTCTAGATTTCTAAAAATTTAATTTCTGTGAAATGTATGAATATGATAGATACTTGAATGAGACTGCTATGGAGATATTCATTGTCATTCTAGTTTTTATTCTTAATTCTTATTCTTTGCATCTAAACAATCTTCTTTACTTGAATGAGGCTACTATGGATAATTCGTTTGATTTCTTTTGCTCTAAACTTTGCCTAAATTATATTGAATGTTGAATATGCCTGTTCGCCTCGCAAGTGCACGATTTTCGCAAGTAATAAAGTGATAAGTAAAGTATTGTTCCCATGAGGATTTGTTTAACAAATTGGTCAAGCAAGAGGCTTAGTGAATTCAATCAAGTTGAGCTAGAACAAAGTTTTGATGTGGAATGAGAATTTTGAAGACTTTTTCTAAAACTAAAAATTGATAAAGGTAAATGATTCTTTGACTTCAAGGATAAAAGAGCCTAGGATTCTTCCCCTTTTGCATTTCATAAAACTTGGTTAATTTCCTCTCTAGTAGCATTTCAATACATCTATGTGTTAGTCTAAGGTTCAAAAACACTTGAAATGCTCTCTCAAGTCAAAATCAAGTTTCTCTTGTCATTAAAATGCACAATCTCTTGCTACACTTAATGAGAATCAAGTAAACTTAGTAAATATATCTCTATTTTACCAACAAACCATCCATTTATCAAGTAAACTTCAAGACAAGCATGATTTCAATCAAGTTCTACACCTAGATTAGCTCTCTTAAGTCAAACCTAAGTGAATAAGTCATCTAAATGGAGGCCAATCACTTAGAAGCATTAAGCCAAGGTTGAAATCAACACACACACACACACACACTAAAGAGAGGAAAATGCAAGTATTAATCCATACAAAAGGGTCAAAAGAACCCTAGAATGAAAGGTTTAGCTACTCATGTTCAAATACAAAGAGATTCTAAGCAAAGAAACTGAATACATGAAGAAACTAGGAAGAAAAGAGGAGAAAAGAGGAAGAACCAAGGTAAAATCTCTAAAATCTCTCTTAGGTTGAGCACCCAAGCCTCCAAGATTGTCCAAATATCTCTTCCAAGCTCTTCCCTTGTGTGCCCACTTGTTCCTTTGTGTAAAGAGTGTGTTTTTCGGCCCTTCCCTTTAGGTTAAATAGGGTTTTTCCTGTTTCTGAAATGAAAAATGCACAGTTGTACTTTTAGCACTTTTTCATGACTGGCTATGGCTAGTTGTCGACTTGCCATGGCCATTTACACAGAGCGCTACTTGCTACAGCCAGTTGAGCAACTTGCCATGGCCAGTTGTACAGGTTCCTTCTAACTTTGCATTGCTTCACATCCTTTCTTTCTTTCCTTGTTTCTTGGTTCTTATAGAGCTTCAAAACTTGTCTCCATCTTCCTACAAAAGAGGAAGGAATTATCAATTCTCAATTGAATCACAAACTCTATAGGACATAACAAGAATTTCTTTGATTTTTGCCTTATATTTTGATATGCACATTTTCCTCTATAACTTCATTTCTATGCACATTTTGAACCAAAAATAGGTAAAAAGTGAGAGAAAATGTGCGGGAATATTGTCAATTTCTAAGAGTTTACAGTGCCCCTAGTGAGGTATACAACTAGAATGTGCTTGTTGCCTTGTTTATTTTTTGTTTCAACCTTTTTAGTGTTTTGTTTCTAGAAAATGTCAATGATATAAATTTATTTCAAACGTCTAAAACCCACAAATACGTAACTCGAATCTCAAAGTGAGCAAGTTTCAAATAGTATTTCAGTTCCTACGGTCCAAGAATCCTATCAACCACCTCAAGCACAGGTTGATATAGAAAATCTTGAAGTAGATTCGGGAAAAAGACCTTCAATTTATTTAATGACATCAAATCTTATAGAAAGAGAGGATATTCGAAGAGCTTATTTGCTCAAGGGCCCAACTCAACCAATTCTTAAACCATTCCCTCAAATGGAAATGTATTGGAAAATGCGTAAATTCAATCCTAAGTGGTATGAAGAATTTGGTTCTTGATTGGAGTATAGTGTATCAAAATATGCATGTTTTTGCTTGTATTGTTATCTACTTGGTATGGAGGTTGGAGGTAGTGGTTCAATGTAGGAAGCATTTGTCGGTGTGGGGTTCAAAAATTGGCGTAAGAAGAATAGAATCAAAGCTCATGTTGGAGATCATAAGAGTGTTCACAATAGATGTTATCAAGCTTGTCAAGATTTGATGAAGCAAAAGCAACATATTGATATTGCCTTTTCAAATATTTCTGAACAACAAAGGACTGATTATCGTATTCGGTTGAAAGTTCCTTTAGATTGTGCTAGATACCTACTATGAAATGGTCAGCCTTTTCGGGGACATGATGAATCTTCAAGTTCAAATCAACAAGGTTTATTTCTTGAAACTCTAAAGTTTTATTCTAAGCCAAATAAAGAGATGACTGATGTGGTCTTGCAAAATGCCCCCGATAATCACAAATTGACTTCACTAATGATTCAAAAAGATCTTTCTCAAGCTTGTGCTGATTTGACTGTTAAAGTAATAATTAGTGTTCTCGGCGATGATTACTTTTCCTTGCTAGTTGACGAAGCTCGTGATGTTGCAATTAAAGAACAAATGGCGGTTGTACTTCGGTATATAAACAAAAAAGGGTTCATTGTTGAATGTTTTATTGGCATAATTCATATTTCAGATACTACTGCATAATCATTAAAAGCAACGATTGATGGGCTATTTTCTAAACTTGGTTTAAGTTTGTCTAAATGTCACTCAAGGCTATGATGGTTCTAGTAATATGCGGGGTGAATTCAAAGGATTTAAGAGTTTTATTTTGCGACAACGATCTCGCATTCTACATTCATTGTTTTACTCATCGTTACAATTGGCACTTGTGAAGGTTGCAAAACATCACAAAATGATTCAAGAATTTTTTGACATGCTTCAAAAGATGACTACCATTGTGGGGGGTTCATGCAAGCGAAGGAAATTCTTCAAATGAATCAATATGAGCTAATAGTCGAAAGAATTGCTCGCGGTGAAATACCAACTGGAAAAGGTTTAAATCAAGAGACAAACTTAAAGCGACACTGAGAGACACTCGTTGGGGTTCCCATTTTGGTACGTTACAAGTGTTATCTCATTATTTTCTCCAATAATTTCCTTGATGAAAATTGTTGAAGACGAAAGCCGAAAAATGATCTCGCAAGAACTTTTGCAGTTGCATTTTGTATGCCATGGAGGATTTTGAATTTGCATTCTTGTTGCATCTTATGAAATTGATCTTGGGGATTTCTTATGAGTTGTCACAAGCACTACAAAGAAAAGATCAAGACCTTTTAAATGCAATTGGTTTAGTGAAGGTAGTCAAGTCTCGTTTACAAGATGTAAGAAAGATAATGGTTTTGATGAATTGCTTCAAGAAATGAATATTTTTGCCAATAAATATGATATTGAAATTCCAAATATGAACGATGTTTATTGTCCTAAAAGGAGATCAAGACGGAGATTGGAATCATTCACATTCTTGCACTACTTTAAGGTGAAGGTATTTAATATAGTGACAGATACTCAGATTCAAGAGTTGGGTGATCGATTTGATAATGTCAATACCAAGTTGCTTGAGTGTTTGAGTTGTCTTGATCCTCGTCATTCATTTGCTAATTTTAACAAAGAAAAGTTGATTGAGTTTGCTAGATTCTATCATTCGGAGTTTGATGAGCTTACATATATTCCTTTTCTTTCTTCGAGTCTCGATAATTTTATTGTTGATGTAAGAGCTGATTCGATTTTGTCAATTTGAAAACAATTTCGACCTTGCTTTGAAGATGGTTCGAGAAGAGAAAAGGATATTGTTTATCCTTTGGTCTATTTGTTGATAAAGTTGGCTCTCATTCTACCGTAGTAAATCTAGTGTTGAGCGGGTTTTTCTCGCAATGACTTTTGTTAAGGATAAGTTGCACAATCGGATAAGTGATGATTGGTTTAACTCATGTATGCTAACTTATGTTGAACGAGATATGTTTGATAAGATTGATGATGAAGATATAATGCAATATTTTCAAGAAATGAAGAATCGAAGAATGCTTTTGTAATCATTTTGTTGCAATAGCTTAGTTGACTCTTGATTATTATTTTTCTATGTTAAGTTGAAGCTTTCTTTCATTTTCTTATTTATATTCTTTTGTTTTTAATGCATTTAAAATTTTCCTTTAAAAATTTTTTTAGGGGCACCATTTCCCCACTAGTTGTGCTTTTTTGATATTTTTTTAAAAATTAAATTCAGCCTCTCATACGTCCGGATATTGGAGAAAGATTTTTTGTTTTTGTTTTTGTTTTTTTCTTTACTTCCTTAAGCTTTGCCTAGGCTTTAGCTTGATCACTCCCTTGGTCTTGGCTAAGTCAGCCGAACCCTCACAAGTAGGCAAAGAGCACAAAGATAAAGAGAACTTTTATAGAGAGAAGTAAACACTTAGAGAGAGAAGCTCTGGTATACAAATGACTTGAATTGCTTGGATGGTTACAAATGAGGGTGGCACCTCCTATTTATAGGCATCCACCTCCTCAATGAGTGGCTAGGATTCAATACATCCAACGGTGGAGATTGGTTCTCCAGAAGCTTCTCCCAAAATATCTAGATATTTATATTTACAAAGGAGTTTCTAGAGTTCTCCACACAATTCAAGCTCTATGTACACATATCTACAACAATCTTGAATGATCTAGAAACCTTCTTAAGAGTGTCTTGAGTACAAAATATCTTGTGTTCCCTACAATGCGTGACACTCTCCCCCACCTAATCTGGTGATGTCCTCGTCACTAACTTGTCTCTGTACCGATGTAGGTGGTCTTCGAATTGCCAAAGATCCTCCTGAGGTTCCCATGTGGCTTCACTCTCTGGAAATCCTTTCCATTTGATTAAGTATTGGGTACTGGGTGGTACCCCTCGTCGCCATACCACTTGATCAGCTAGCACCTTTTCTACCTCTCGATCAAATGACTTTGTCATGGTTGGAGGCGCTCTAGTCGAGATGGCTTGATCAGGATCATCCACGTCTTCATGGAACGGATTGAGCATACTAACATGGAAGACGAAATGAATCTTCAAGTTTGGGGGTAGATTCAGCTTGTAGGAAACTTTTCCTACTTTCCCACGGACCTTCATATTTGAAGATGAGGCCCTTGTGCACCTTTCGAAACACTTTGAATTGTTGAGGAAGAAGCTTCACCATAACCATGTCTCCCACTTGGTACTCAGAAGTTCGCCTCTTCCTATCTGCAAACTTTTTCATCCACTTGGCCGCCTTGACAAGGAATGATTTGGTTACTTCAGCTTGTTCTTGCCAAGATTTGGCCATGTTGTAGGCCCCTGGACTCTTGCCCTTATAGGTGGTGGCAAGGGCATGAGGAGTGAATGGTTGTTGTCCCATCACCACTTCAAAGGGACTCCTTCCGGTTGGCTCACTCTTTTGCAAGTTATAAGAGAATTGAGCCACATCGAGGAGCTTGGCCCAATCCTTTTGGTTGGCACTTACAAAGTGCCGTAAGTAGCACTCGAATAAAGAATCCTTTCTGTTTGTCCATCAGTGTGCGGGTGAAAACTTCTGGAGAAGTGTAGCTCAGTGCCCAGGAGCTTGAACAACTCAGTCCATAATTTTCTAGTGAAGTGGGGGTCTCTGTCGCTAATGATTGTCTTAGGTAGCCCCCAATATTTCACCACACTCTTGAAGAATAGCATGGCCTCCTCTTTTGTTGTACAATCCGTAGGGGCAGCTATGAATGTTGCATATTTTGAAAATCGGTCCACCACCACCATGATAGAGCCGCACCCTTCGGACTTTGGTAAAGCTAAAATGAAGTCCATAGAAACACTTTCCCATGGTTCCCTAGTATAGGGAGAGGCTCCAACAGTCCTGCACGTCGTTGGTTCGCTATATTGTCTTGTTGGCATACAAGACAAGTCTTCACATAAAGTTCCACCTTGTCCCTCATATGCAGCCAGTAATAAGCTGCTTCCAGTAAAGCGAGTGTGCGTCTTTGTCCCGGATGACCGGCCCACTTGGAGTCATGACACTCCTTAATGAGCTCTCATCATAGATTCTCCCATTTAGGAACAAAGACTCATCTCCCAATAGTATAGAGAAGTCCATCTTCTAACCAAAACCTCTTGGTTTTTCCTTCGTTGGCCATCTCTACTAATTGTTGAGCAACGAGATCATGGTTCATACCTTCAATGATTTTTGTGATCAAGTCGCCCTTGGCTTGACTCATTGATGCCAACTCTGCTTTTCGGCTTAATGCATCCGCCACTACATTTGCCGTGCCAGGTTTATACTTCATCATATAGTCAAACTCGGCTAGGAAGTCTTGCCAACGGGCTTGCTTGGGTGTTAACTTCTTCTGAGTTTGAAAATAGCGAGTAGCCACATTATCAGTCTTGATCACAAACCTGGATCCCAACAAATAATGCCTCCAAGTACACAAGCAATGCGCTACGGTTGTCATCTCCTTCTCTTGGACTGTATAACGCCGCTCGGCATCATTGAGCTTGTGACTCTCAAATGCTATTGGATGCCTCTCTTGCATTAGTACCCTTCCAATAGCAAAGTCGGAAGCATCCGTATGAACTTCAAAAGTCTTAGAGAAATCCAGGAGAACTAATACGGGTTCCTCCATTACCGCTGCCTTCAGATCTTCAAAGGCATCATGGCACTCTTTGGTCCATTCTTAGGGCTTGTTTTTCTTCAACAAGTCTGTCAAAGGGGCTTCCTTGGCAGAATAGCCCTTGATGAACTGCCTGTAGTAATTCACCAACCCAAGAAAAGATCGTAACTCGGATACTCAGGTGGGTGGCTCCCATTCCTCAATAGCACTAATCTTCTCCTTATCCATCATAAGGGTCCCATGGCAAATTATGTGTCCAAGGAAGTGCACCTCCTCCTTGGCAAAGAACATTTCTCCTTCTTGACATATAACTCGTTCTCGTGCAAAGTCTGGAACACGGCCCTCAAGTGTTCTACATGGGTCTCCAAAGTGTCACTGTAAATTACTATGTCATCCAAGTAGACCACCACAAACCGGTCGAGAAAAGGATGAAAGATCTCATTCATCAATGTGCAAAATTTTGCCAGTGCGTTGGTTAGTCCAAAAGGCATCACCAACCACTCAAAGGACTCGTACCTTGTCACACAAGCGATCTTGGGTTCATCTCCTTTGGCAATGCAAATTTGATGGTACCCCGACCTCAAATCAAGCTTGGAGAATTACTTCACCTTACCCAACCTGCCAAACAAATCTGCTATTAAATGAATAGGATACTTATTCTTAATAGTTACCTTATTGAGGGCCCGATAGTCGATGCAAAGCCATAATGATCCATCGTGCTTGCGTTGGAACAAGACAGTGCCCCATAAGATGCTTTGGAAGGCTGTATATGCCCAACATTGAGCAACTCCTTCAATTATCTCCTTAGCTCGTCCAACTAAGCGGTGCCATGCGATAAGGTGCCATGGCAGGTGGACGTGCTCCCAGTTCCAACTTGATCTTATGGTCCACCTCTCGTCTAGGTGGAAACCTCTTAGGAAGTTCTGGCGGCATGATGTCCTCATTCTCCTTGAGGACATTCTGAATGATAGGGGGAAGACTCCACTATCTTCCTCATTAGAGCTCACCTCCTTCAAAGCTGCAAGGTAGGTGACTTCCCCTTTCCTAAGTCCCTTTTCTACCTGCATGGCTGACAAGTGAGCAACTCAATCATTGCTCGTTGTAGGTATTGTGCAAGCGAGCCCCTTTTCCATGATACACACCGAGTCATAACATGGCATGAGGAATGCTTTTGCTTTGCGCAAAAAGTCCATCCCAAATACCACATCAAAATCATCCATAGGGGCCACTATCAGATCCACAGTCCTTCTATTTGCTATGCCATTGAGGAGTTTGACAGGAGCATTTACAGTCTTCAACCATCCTCCTCGTGGCTGGGTAACTGAGAGGCCAACCCACTTAGCCTCCTCTGGAGTAATAACATTATGGGTTGCCACAGTATCCATCATCACCTTTACAGGCTTCCTGTTTAGTTTGGCCTCCACGTACATCAATCTGTTACTTCTCAGGGCAGGTTGCACCAGTTTAGCCTTCAAAGCGTTCAAGAGTTTGAGAGACCCTATTTGTGAACTAGGCCCTTCCTCGCTAGGTGCATCTTGCCCTTCAACGATGGCTGACAAGGTACCAAGATTAGGGCAATTACTTATGCGATGTGTCCCTTTGCACACGAAGCAGCTTATCATATAGTTCTTGTTCTTGTTCTTCTACTCATATTGATTCTTATTGAAGGACTTGCCAGCTCCTCCCTTGGCGGTTCCCTTGCCTTTGTTGAAGGTGGAATATCACCTAGAGGGGGGTGAATAGGTGATCTCAAAAATTCATTTCGACGTGCGATGGATAAACGATGAAAGTAGTAAGAAAGGTAAAGAGAAATGACACAGAGGAATTATACTGGTTCGGTCCAACTCTTGACCTACGTCCATTACCCAGACACTCTGGGATTTTCACTATCTCACAAATACAATTACACACTTTGTAATTCAGGATGATCCTTTCTCCCTAGGATTCACTCCCCCTTACAAGTTGTAATTGTACACCCATACTCAAGATACCACTACCTTGAGATTTGAACGAATGTAAAACAAATTATAAAACTCTCTCACAGAGTAGATGAATAATAAACACTGAAGCTCAATAGTATGCGAAGGTATAAACAGAATAGAAATTTATCGCTTTGAATGCCTTGTCTATGTATGTGTTGGTTCTTGTTGATGGATTCAATCCTTTGAGTATTCATAGTAGTTGAATATTGAAGAAATATCCGTTGAGGCTCTTTAAAATGATCGTTAGAGATGAAGCAGAAGGGTCGGAATAATTACTGTCATTATTCTTGTACTTGTGATTATGACCGTTGAGATCCACCAAAGGAAATGAAATATTCTTGCTCAGAATGTTGCAGAGGTATGTCTGTTGGTTGAGTTTCTCGAATAGGTAAGTTTAATAAATGCTGGATTGCTTTAGTCAATATCCTGTGTTGATCCTTATTCTAATAATCGTAACTCATTAAGAAATTGATTAAATGCAATTATGAATAGTAATGAGTAATGATTTGAGGAAATAAAATCAAAATCAATTGAATTTGATTTTCTGGAGACGATGATTTGGAAAACAGAGAAGATTAACTTTTAGTTAAAGAGTTGATGCCTGGAGGTAATGACTTGATAGGTAAAAGAATAAATGACTCGAGGCAAGTTAATATTATAAGAGAATTTAAAGTCCAGAAGAAGTTTACTTGAAACTTTGACTAGAGGCAAATTCATTTTGCATAAGTTAAAAATGTAAGTTAAATGAAATTACAACTTGACTAGAGGTAAAAATAATTGCCTTTGAGTTGGTGACTAGAGGCAATGACTTGATAAGTAAAAGTCAAGAGCAATTACATTCAAAATGCATAAGTTGAAAACTTTTATCTTGAAGTTGAAAATTAATTGCCTTGAGTCAATGACTTGAGGCATTCACTTGTTATGCAAAAGTTAAAAGCAATTCTTAGACAAGTTTGTTTCTTGACTTGAAGTTAGAAAGTTATCAACTTGAGTTAATGACTATAGTCATTAACTAGATATGCAAAAGTTAAACCCGATGCTTTCTAAAGAAATAGTCCAATTGGAAGCTTAACTTGAGTCAATAAGTATTTGCCTTGAGTTAATGACTAGAGTCATTAACTTGATATTAAGAGTCAAAGTTGATGCTTTCCAAAGAATAGACAATTGAAAGCTTAACTTGATATAAGAAGTTAATGACTTGAGTCATTAACTTGATATGCCAAAAGTCAAATTTGATAGTTTCAAAATCTCAAGATTAAAACACATGACTCGAGGCAATTAAATAATTGACTGGAGTTAACAATATTTATTTAAATACATGGATTGAAATAGAGGTTTGCATAGATTTAATTTATCAACTCCAAGGCAAAACTATTTTAGCTCGAGGCAACCAATGCAAAACTTCCAAACACATTATAGATTCAAGTTAACTATATAAAACATGATTTAACCATGAATCTATTAACTTATTTACATTATATTTGTTATCATCAAAACATAAAAAACATAGAGAACTAACATTTGTCTCCCCCACCTTTTCCTTGATTAGGTTTGGAAGACTTAGGCTTGGAGCACTCACCTTTCTCCCCCCTTTGATACTCGGTAAGGCTTTCGACAATGTCAATGGCTTCATCCACATTCATCACACCACATTGTTGAAGCTCATGTTTAGACCAGTTCTGAAGACCGTCTATGAAGTAGAACAATGTTTCTTCACCGATCAGGTTGGGGATTTGCAATATGAGAGTAGTGAAATCCCTTATATAGTCGGTAATCGTGATCTTGTGTTTGAGTTCCCTCAACTTCTTTCGAGCCTCATAGACCACATTCTCGGGATAGAATTGCTTCTTCAACTCTTTCTTGAATTCTTCCCATGTTGTAATGGTGCAAAGGCCTTTTTCCATATCTGCATGCTTCCTACGCCACCATAACATAGCATTATTAGTAAGGAATAAGGAAGCAGTATGTACCTTGTCCGTGTTGTTGGCCAAGTTCATGCTCTCAGTATATCGCTCCATTTGCCACAAGAAGTTCTTGACCTCTTTGGCATCACGGGCACCTTTGAATTCCTTCGGCTTAGGGAGGTCCAGCCTCACCTCCTTTGCTCCACTGATACCGACTACCAACGGAGTTCTGGCTTGACTTTCCAAACAAGCCTTAAGAGAGTTAAGCAGATCCTGCATGGCGGTAATGGCATCCATCACCTTAGCCTCGAGTCGCCTCATAGACTCGGCTCGTTCCTCCTCGACATTGAGGTGTGAATCAAGATCCGAACTCACATTGTTTAATTGCTCTAGGGTGTGACTTTCAAGAGTAGCAAAGTCACTTTCCACTTTGTCCACCTTAGTAACCATCTCTTGTAAGGCCTCCTCCAGAGCCTCCACCTTTACCGTTAAGGTGGCTACATCCACCGATTGGCGAGACTTGCTCATGCCTCGAACCTTCTTAGGTTGGTGAGGAGGTTGAGTCTCCCTACCCCTCTCTTCTCCAGCAACCACAATGTCCTCAATTGTGCCGACATGCTTGCCTACACAATGACTCCCACGAACTAGCTTCGAACCAAAGCTCTGATACCACGTTGTCACAGTCTTAGACAAAGTCCTCCCAAAACCGTGCCGGCCTTAGCTTGATCATTCCCTAGATCTTGGCTAAGTCAGCCGAACCCTCACAAGTAGGCAAAGAGCACAAAGACAAAGAGAACTTTTAGAGACAGAAGTAAACACTTAAAGAGAGAAGCTCTGGAATACAAATGACTTGAATTGCTTGGATGGTTACAAATGAGGGTGGCACCTCCTATTTATAGGCATCCACTCCTCAATGAATGGCTAGGATTCAATACATCCAACGGTGGAGATTGGTTCTCCAAAACCTTCTCCCAAAATATCTAGATATTTATATTTACAAAGGCGTCTCTAGAATTCTCCACACAATTCTAGCTCTATGTACACATATCTACAACAATCTTGAATGATCTAGAAACCTCCTTAGGAGTGTCTTGAGCACAAAATATCTTGCATTCCCTACAATGCATGACAGTGTCACTACTACAAAATATGGCTATTACTTCCCTAAAAGACGTCCTTATTTTAAAAAGGGAAGTAATAAGCATAGACAGTGGCATTTTCGTAATAATATGACTGAAAATTATCACTTAGGTGTCCTAAATATATTTTAGAACGCCTAAAATATTTTTTTGACGTCCTACTATATATTTCAGGATGCCAAAAATCATTAGCGCCAATGAAAACAGGGGAAATTTAGGGTTTGGCGCGCTAAAATCTCATTTTTGGCATCCTGAAAGAATCTCAGGACGCCACGAATTAATTTAAGGCGTCCTTAAATGTTTTCAGGGCGCCGAAAATGTTCATTTAGGTGCCAGATTGCCCTGATTTATTTCTTTCCCACGCTTCACACTCGCCTTCTTGTGTTGCGCCTCCGTCTCCTCCTTCTTCCCTCTTGTGCTCCGTCTCCTCCATCCTTTTCGAAATCCGGCCCTGATTTATTTAATCGCTCCCTCTCTCCATCATTGTTCATTGCCCTTCTTCTGGTCGTTGTGCCTTTGACGTCGTCCCTTCATTTTCAACCTCGTTTTTGCCTTCGATTTTCCAGATTGTAACTTCCTACTGCAGGTAAGCTTCGATTTTTCTGGATCTGTTCGACTTAGCTTGTTCGACTCTTACTGATCTGTTCGAGTTGTTCAATTTTTCCAGATCTGTTTGACTTTTCCAGAACTGTTCAAGATGTGATCTATGTCTGTTCGACTTCTTCCAGCCTCTCATGGTGCCTAACCTTCGTTGCATCTCGAGCTTAGTTATACTGTAGATAGATAGTTTTGCTGTTCTGTCATGTTTGTTTAATCTCAGTCCTCAGATTCGTCTATCTGATTCATTTTCATTTTGCTTTTTCATCTAATTCTCTAGGACCCAACTAAGGGCGCGGTAAGATTCCAGCTTCTATCAGAAGTTTCTTTTTTACACTGAAAGCTTTAAGAATTAATTGCTACTGACATGCGAATGCCATCGATGATCTGATTCCTGATACTCCATATGTGTTGGTACTTGAGTTTTTGCGTTGGTAAACAATGTAGGCAAGCTGTGTGTTTGGATCTTGAATCTAGGATTACGAAGTTTTAGTGTTGTGTCTTCATATCTGAAATGCTTTACTTTTCTGATGACCACCAATGAACTTGCTTGTTCCGTTGCTTGGTTCCATTCTTGTAATGCAAAGAAATCTTTTTTCTTAAATTTGTCTTGTTTTTTGTGTCTGTAATTAACGGGTGTTTGTCTTTAGTTATGCACTTTTTGTAGAAAATATTTTTGTAATGTTTGAAGTATTGATTTCAATACAAATAAAAGAAGATGTTAATGAAAGTGAAGATTATGTTCGACTATTGAGATTGGCATTATTACAGCCCTAGCCTCATTCTATTGAAGGATATCGCAAATATAAGATTAAGTTCATCTGCATTACACATGTGAAGAAGCAACCTGGGAATCATTAGAAAGCCTTTGAAGATAATTTGAGCAGAACAAGAAGCAACAAGTTCACTAGGTGCAGGCAAGCTCTCACTCATGCTTTCAATTCTGATCACTATTATATAATAATCATCTTTCTCTTCTCACGTCCCATAAGTCTAAATCAATCTTTGCATGATTGCAAAAGATAAAAACTAGAATGTTATAGATGGAAAACATGCTTACCTTTTAAACATGTGATAGTCATATTTTTCCTTGCAGTTTTGTCCATATACGAATCCAAGAGTTGCAACTTAACAAGAAATTCATGTTTTTTGTTGTTGTGGGGGGTGGGAGTTACTAACCCTTAAATATCTGAAGGAATATTTATTTATTCCTTTGGTTTCTAGTACTAACTAGTCAGATTTGATTATTGTTGGGCTTGTTTAAGATAAATAACATTTGAGTTTTGGCTAAATGCTTTGAATTGGATGATGATCCTCATGGCCTGAGTGGATGGAACTGGCAGGTTTGCAAGAGTCTTAAAGCTCAGTTGCACAAATTTCCTTGACAAATATTTTCTCATACTAAATTCAATTCCATATTTCCTAACTTATGATGCAGGCTTGCTCTGAGATGGTTATGCCAATGTCTAGTAGTGAGGAGTCCAACATGTTTCCAAAATATGACTTTAACCATTCTTCTTTTCAAGAAAAATGTTTGAAGGATTATGGAGTGAAACCTAGGCCAAAATGGATTATTACAGAATTTGGTGGCCATGTAAGTGAAGGGCACATTATAGTTAGATCCTAACTCCAACAACTCCAAGCACAAAGATTTCTCTTTCTCATAGTCCACATTGTCTTTGCACTCCTTTGGGCTGTATTTATTCACATGGATTGTATTGCAGGTGTACCAGGGTCTTTGATGTTGGATCAGCAAAGCCCTCCGAAAATGATAGAAAGGTCACTACATGAAAAATAGTATATTCCTTCACACTAGCTGAAATGTGCAGGTATGTTATGCAGACGTCTTATATGCACGTTCTTGTACAAGATTGTGTTGGGTTTTAATGTCGGTTTGATTCATGCTTGCTTCATTTTCATTTTTCCATTTTTTGGGCAGAGTTTTACCTACAAAGCCTTGCCAAGGCTTTAGCACATCACTTTGAATCAAAGTTGCTGCTACTGGATGTTGTTGAATTCTCTTTCAAGGTGATTATTTTCATATTGCAATATCTTGTGTTTGTTGATAAGCTAATTCTATTTACTGATTTCATTACTGCCTTGATTCCTGATAGCTTATTAGCACTATAATGTAGCCTTTATCAGTGGAGTTGGGGCCTGGAATATAGGGAAATATTTTTGATGGAATCCAGGTTTGTCTTTTGTTTACTTGAAGCATTATTTTCTTGTTTAATTCAGGTGGCTTATAAATCAATTTCATATGATTTCCTTTTTCTTTTCTGTATTATGTGATTTTATTTTCTTTGTACAACTTTTATTTTATTTATTGAAACAGAGGCCATTGAAAACTATTGCTAAACGATCTAGAGATGTCTACATTCCTCGTGGTGTCTCTGTTCCAGCTCTTGATAAAGATACATTCTGGGAGTTTCAGCCTAAAAAAATTGATAATTAGAGAAACTTGATCATTTTTTGCTGCTAAGTAGAAAAGTGTTGTGCTTTGTGATCATCTTTCTCTGAGATTCAATTTTATTTTTTGGTGACAGGTGAAGGAGACCTATTAACTAGTGGAGATCTCTATGCTGTAAGTTTCCTTTCCACATAGATGAGCATGTGAATCACTCTTTTGTTTATCAAATATATCCTGAAGTTTTTTTTGTAAATAATTTCCCATTGCAGACTGTTTTTTAGAACAGTCTAATGCAGCACCATATTGCACTTCCTCCTGATGCCATGGGAAAAATTACTTGTGTTGCACCACCTGGACAATATTCCTTGAAGGTTTGTGTTTTAAAGTTTTCATTGTTTATTTCTAGCCACCCTCGTCATGAAGCGTACAACACTAGTGGCTAACACTTTGAACATGCCTGTGGCTGCTCGTGAGGCTTCAATTTATACAGGTGACCTATCGTTAAATCCTTGCGAATATTTTTTTATTGTTACTATTAATTTATTTGCTAATGTTTATGCTAACATCTATCATAATTTTTATGTCTAGCATGAAAAGTTTGTTTACTGTTGCAATCAGCAGAATTGAATTGTACAAATCAAAGCAATAAAATCAAATTAATTGTTGATCTGTGTTTGTGGTGTCAACAGTTAGGGAGAGACAAGTATGTGTAACACTGTAACTTGATGTTAAATATTATTTCAGGAATTACTAGAAGTCTAGAATGCTACTTAAGGATTGACATATTTGTCAATGGTAAATATTATTTCAGGAATTACTCTAGCTGAGTATTTTAGAGATATGGGTTACAATGTTAGCATGATGGCAGATTCAACTTCTAGATGGGCGAAGCATTGCGTGAAATATCCGGATGGTGGTGAGGATTATGTTATTAGCTTATTTTTCAATTCTATGGAATTTATTCATCAAATTCTCTCTTTCCATTACTGGATTTTAGTATTCATTTGATCTAGAAGATCTACTTGTAATTTGTATTGGCTTGCTTGTGTAGCATATAGTATTCTCTAGCATTTGAGTGATATTGGTGTTGTGGTTATTTTTTATTTTTATTTCTTTTTTGCCAAAACTCTTCCTTGTCAGAACTGTTTGGGTTATTGTGACCATGTTATGGTCTGCCACTATCTCAACAAAATATTGAAAAGTTGTAAAGGTTTTCATGGGTTAATTGCCTGTAGATTAATAGAAATGGTAGTTCTGGTTGCTAAAATCTAATGGATATGAAGTTTCAGATGTATTAGATCTAGTCTTGTTACTTATTAGCCATACGAGAGATGTAACAAAACATAAATATTTTTTTTAAAAAAATTAGGCACTTACGGCGTCCTGAATTTAAGTTCAGGACGCCGTAAGTCCCACTTACGGAGTCCTGAATTTAAGTTCGGGGCGCCGTAAGTCCCACTTACGGAGTCCTGAATTTAAATTCGGGGCGCTGTAAGTGGGACTTACGGCGCCCTAAATTAAAATTTAGGACGCCATAAATATCACTTACGACATCCCCTTTTTTTGTAAGGACGCCGTAAGTATAACGTCCCCCAGATAAACGTCCCTAGAAAAAAGGATGTTAATTGGCTCAAATTTAGGATGTTAAAAGCGTTTTTTGTAGTAGTGTGTGCTCTGAAATTGTCACTACGTGCAACTTTGGCTAGTGGATGAGGACAATGTTAAGAGTTTTCTGAGAGCCCACTTTACTATCTCTCTCTATCTCACATGTCATCCCAATTATGCTCACAAGAACCCTAATGATTGATGTTTTATTGGACCAAATACCATCCTCTTAGTATTTATGTTGATGTCTTGCACCAAATAAGTAAAAAAGTGGTTACCACCGTGTTGCTGCAACTAAGATTATTACAACGAAAAGGCATTTTCAGTTCTACAGTTTCTCAGACCTGTTTGGAACGATGGAATTTTTTTTTTTTTTTTTTTTTTTTTTTTGGAAGGAATTGGATTATAAGAATGGATATAGCAATTGGGCCGTTAAAACTAATCTTAAGATGTACTTTTATTTAATGTGTATATAAAATATAAAATGTGACATAAATAGGAAAATTCGTGTGAATGAGCTTTAATTAAAGTTTTTGAAATTTATCAGATTTCTTGACTAGCACGGGTTCCTGCTAATATAATTTAGTAGGATATTTCCTCTTCATGTGTGTGTTCTTAAAGCAATTTGTTACCATTGATTTTTCCTCTTATTTTGGTTTTTTTTTTTTTTTTTTTTTTTTTTTTTTTTTTTTTTTTTTTTTTTTTTTACTTAGGGTATGTTTGGTTTGGGGGGAGGGGAGGGGAGGGAAGGGGGAGGAAAATGGAGAGAGAGAAAAGTTATTTGTAGTGGGGTCCACAAAAATTTTCCTCCCTTTTAATATTTTCCCTCCATTTTCCTCTCCCTTCCCTCCCTCCCCTCCCCGAAACCAAACATACCCTTAATGTCTCGTCATATTACTTAATACTACTTCGTAATTATTTATCTTATTGATGGATAAGGTTTGGACCGAACGTCTATAACCGCATCAAACAAAATCCCAAACATTTTCCACTTCCCACCCCTACCAACAGGCAAATTTGAACCCTTTCAATATCTACCCCTTTCTACGATTCAAGCTAGGAAGTGTCAAGATCATTTTTATACCCCTCGTCTTTGGGTTTTAACTAGCAAAGGGACACGCTAACTAAAGGGAGGGGATTCGATCCTGGAGTTGATTAAAGCGCTGTGAGAGGCATCCTAGCTCCTGAGTGCCTAGGAAAACGCCTGAGGGTAATGGACGGCTCGTTCTACCTAACATTGGTATTACTTAGGAGGAAGAAAGATTTTGTCATGCCCTTAGATCATAGGTCATAGGTGAGCCCAACCCCTTTTCTAAAATTCTTGTATATATCACTGCTACAAAAAAAAATCCAAAAAATGTCCTAAATAAGACCCAAAAAAATCCCTTTCGGAGAGACGTCTTGGAGGGGTAGTTAAAAATTTAGAACTTTTGACATCCTGAATTAAATTCGGGACGCCTCATGTAAGGCGTCCTGATTAAACAATCAAGACGTCTTGAGGTTTTTGTTTTTGTTTTTTAAAAAATTCAACCGCTTAGCTTACCCACGCGCTTGCCTCCTGTGCTCACCACCATTTTGCCCACAACCCAGGACACAACGCGGTGATGCTCTTCCATGACAGCAGATTTGTGCAATCAGCGAAGCAGATATATTTTCAGATCTGGAGTAACAAAAAAAACCACAAAAGCATGTATGTGCAATCAATGAAACAAAACTATTTTCATATCTGGAGTCAAAAAAGAAGAACCACAACAAATTTGTGCAATCAGCGAAGCAGATCTATTTTCGAGCTAGAGTGACAAAAAAAACCACAAGGGATGGAGAGAAACACGAAGATCATTTGGACCTAAAGATCTGGAGTCACGAAATTCCCAGGACGTAAAGATCGTTGGTGCCTTGCCATCCTATGCTTTTGCCGGCGAGTCGCGTCATCGTAAGGAATGGAGAGGGAGGCCACAGCAGCGAAGGAGCAAGGTCGCCAAGGGAGGTCACTATGAAGAAGGTCCGAGAGCAAGTTCTTTGCGCAATGAGAAGTTTAGAGAGCAGATGCATGGAGAAAAAAACCAGAGTGAATGTGATTATGTTACAATTTTGTAGTGCAAAAGAAGAATAGAAAAAATTATAGGGTCTGTGATTAAATTCTCAAATTGGCGACTTGAATTTATTTGGTCGCCAAAATTCCCAAATTGTAAAAAAAATTTGGCGCTATTTAAGAATTTTTTGGCGCCCAAGAGAAATTTGGGAATTAAGGCGACTGAATTTATTTCGTGTCGTCAAAATTCCCAAATTGGCGACCCGAATTTATTTTAGGTCGCCAAAATTCCAAATTAGCGACCCGAATTAAATTCGTGTCGCCCAAATTGTAAAAAAAAATTCAAGTAAATACCCCATGGCACCAAAAAAAAAAAAAATCATACTTCCTCTTAGGCGCCAAAAATTTCCTAAATGGGGCCAAATAATTAATTTTGGCTTCCTAAAATCTCATTCAGTGCGCCTTAATTCCTGAAATTTCTCTTGGGCGCCAAAAAAATTCTTAAATAGTGCCAAAAATTACATTTTAGACGTCCTAAAATATATTTAGGACGTCAAATTTTTTTGTAGACATCCTAAATTTATATTTGGGTTGTCTAAAGTCTAAAATTCAAGTAAATAATTACGACAATGTCACTTTGTCTTCATTTTTTACTTCCTTTTTTAAAAAGGTAACGTCTTTTAGGGTAATAGTATCTATATTTTGTAGTAGTGTATAAAAAAAAGGGAAAAAAAAAAACCTTTCTTATAAAAAAAGGTAGGGGATGGAGGTTGGGTGTGTTTAGTTTTGAGGGAAGGGATGCATGTGGTCATCTTGTTCGGTTTAGTTAGTTAGGAGAGGATTGAGATTTTTAGTGATCTTTTCTTGTTTAAAATACAAGGGAATAAATGGTAGCAATTTACTATTCTAATCTACCATATTAGTTTATATATATATATATTTTTATATGTGATGTGAATTAATTTAGATATTATCTACTTAATATAATAATATTTTATTTATACTTACAATAATAATATTAATAAATTTAAACGTGTAATAATATTTTTTTATGTGTAATAATATTTTTTTGTTTTAAATTAATTTTTTAATACTATGTTTAATCTGCGAAATTAAAGAAGACCATACTTAATTTTTTTTAAAATCAAAAGAAGACCATATTTAATCGGCAAAAGCATGTTTAAAATCATACCAAGGCAATTAGACCCTGAACTTTTGGGTCCAATGAGTCATATAGTTATATATATATATATATATATATATATATATATATATAAATAGTCATGTAATCATCATCATCATCTAAGCTGATTGTTGAAGGCTCCCCGAGTGCTGGGAGTCTGGTGATTTCAAAGATTAGAGAGATGTTAAGTTGGAATTGGCAAGTCTCCTTGAGACCCATTAATAGAAATATTAACGAGGTTACCGATACTTTAACAAAGCTAGGTATTTTAAATTTTGAAATTTTTAATGTTTGCCCTCCTCAACTGAGAGTTTGGATGGAACAAAAGTGTTTGTGATTAATTTCTATTTAGATGTAACCTTGTTATTTAAATGTAGGCTTTTGCCATCATTCTTATCAAATATATATACACACACCTTGAAGAATCTATAATGCCAGAAACATGTACAAAAAAATCATTCTATGTATAAAATGTCATACAAATTTAAGAATAATTTGAGTCTATATAATTGGTTAAATAATATATTGAAAAATGAGCAAATTTTACATTCACTTAACTTGTAAATCAAGTTATTGAGTATTTTACGATTTCAAAATCACATATTCGTAGGATTATTTTGTTTGCAAAATATATTGAATTTAATATATTATAAGTACGGTATATTTTATGAAGGGTTAAGGACCAAAAATACACATGAGCTTTGCCCCAAAGAGCGCCCAGCACCATATGCTTTTCTTGGGAGCAAAAATACACATCAACTTTCAAAAGTGGAGCAAGAATACCATCAAAGTTAAATTGAGTTAACATCTGTTAAGTAACCGATAAAAATACTAAAATGCCCTTACCAACACCCTCTCCCTACCATCCTTCATCTGCAACTCTCATCTCTCGCGACTCTTCATCAAACGAACGGTGACAATTGAGAAAAGAGTGACGATTCCCAGCATTTGTGACTAACACCATAAAGTTCAAATCTCTAAATTCATTCACTCATTCTCATTGTTCTTTTGGGACCTAATTTTGACGCAGAAAAGACTAATCAAACCAAGCAAACATCAAGCGACCCAACAAATAATAATCATAAGCACAGGATTGAATTTGCGTTTGCAGGTGGCTTCATCACCCTTTCAAATACCAATTACAAATCCAGTAAATCAAATCCAATAATCAACTAAAAAATCAAATCAGAAAATGAGGAAGAAACGCTGCCAAAGAAGACGAAGAACATTTGGTTGGAGGAACATTTGGGGCTTAGGGTTTGACTTTGTGGATGTTGCCTTCCCTAAACCCAGGATTGAAGAAAGAAGAAATTAGAATTGAACACCCACACCCACGCCCACATACCTGAACGTTGGCGATGGTTGATGAATCGAAACCCAAGATTTTAATTGAACGCCGTGACCGATGTTCGTTCGAGGAGAGATCGATGACCGAAATTTCACCTAAGAATGGCGTCGACTTCTCCTAAATTCTCGCGAAATACTTGTGAACCTTGAACGGAGAAGAAAGCCCGAGAACCCGCGACCACTTTGGGGAATTTTCAACAAATTAGAACGAGATTGCGATGAATTGATCACAATCAAGACAGAGGAGAAAAATAAAGAATCCCCAATTTTTCACGAGTCCAGCTAGAGATCGATGCACACAATCGAAACGAGGAGCCGAGGCCCGGTTCGAATCCGAGATCGCCGCACACAGTCACAATGGGAGCTTCAGACGGTGAAACAAGGCGGCGGGCTCAAAAGCTTCTCCGCAATCGTCGCCTACGGAGGAGACCCGGATGGTGATGAGCGAGATGAGAGAGCATCGGAAAGAATGGAGGGAAGTCGGGTCAATTAAAAAAAAACAGGCATTTTTCATTTTTTTTAATAATTTGGGCCCACTGAAAACTAACGGCAGTTAAATAAAACTAACGGCCATGGTATTTTTGCTCCACTTTTGAAAGTTCATGTGTATTTTTGCTCTCAAAAAAAGCATATGGTGCTGGGCGCTCACTGAGGCAAAGCTCATGTGTATTTTTGCTCCTTAACCCTTTTATGAATGCCCATATCATGATGATATTGCATTTATTATATTTTGTTGGTAAAAGTAAGTTCCTAGTGGTACGCCAAGAATTCTATGAAAGTGATATTTGGTGTGGTAGTTTTATGAAACTATTATATGAGAACATTTTGTTTAAAACTAGTTGAACATCTAGAAATTACTTTACTGAGAATTGGGTGTCAAGTTATTAAAAACTTCATTTATTTCCTTCCATATGAGCCAATACATGCATATAAATAGACACTTTTCATATTTATCGAGTTTCCATATATTCCTCTGTGTACACATATATCAATTCAGTTAACTGATTAGAAAATAGATCAAGAAATAATTCTTTCTTTCTTTTTTTTTTCTTTTTTCTAATTATTTGTTACTAATATCCCAGAGCTATATGAGAATTTTTCGTTCTAATCCAAAGCTGAATTTAGGGGGAAAAATCATACAAAATTTGAAAATAAATTTAAATAAAAAATTTAATGTGCAATACTTTTTTCCGATAAAATTTTATATACCCTAATTTAGGAGTTATCCACCGATATACGGCACAGTTAGCGATCGAATTAAGCTGGAACAATCCATGACAAATGCCAAATTGAAAAAGCCAATCAGATGCTTGAAAAGTATGGCATGTTGGAATATGTATTATAAGGACAAGATGACAAATAATAATAATAATAATAATAATAATAATGGTTTATCGTTTGTTATGTCGACAGCGTAAGATTATGCCAGTCACTCCAAAACTACGTCGTTTTGGGAGTTAAGATTATTAATGAATGGTGTTTTTGTATTTATTATATGAACTTTACCAAACGATCATTTATTAATTCCCATAACCCTAAAACTACATCGTTTTGAGAGTTCATTAATTTTCTCTAACCCCAAAACAACGTAGTTTTGGGATGACAACGACATAAACTTATCGATGATATGATAAACGATAACCCCTAATAATAATAATAATAATGACAATTTTTGTTGGGATGGAATTTTTGGGTTTTGGTAGGATAAATACAAAATTCGCTAAATTTGAATTTGAGATGATATCTTTTTCTGCTAGGAATTTTTGAGTTTTTTTCATACCTAAATGACTAAATCAGCTGTGATTTTTTCCCCATATTTGATCATTTTTCTATATTTCTTTTTATTTGTAATATGTCAGAAATCATTAAAATTAGATTAAATCATATATAATATATAGTTTAATAAATTAATCTTGCACAAATAGGTAGATATACCCACCCACTACTATCCAAAAGAAGCCCGAATTTACATCTTCTAATCCCTAACCCTACCCGTCGTCGTTGGATTCCCTTGCGAAGCTTCCTCTGCGAGATTCCTCTATACCAGTCGATCACTATGGAGCAGATAGTAATGGAGAACGAAGTATCATATCTTCCCCCAGGAATTATCAGAAATATTCTTCTACGACTTTCGGTAAAATCCCTGGTCCAATTTCAATGTGTCTGTAAAGATTGGAAGAATCTGTTCAAAACCCCATCCTTCATTGCTGATCACCTCCACCGTTCCACTCAGAAAAACCCTTTACTTGTTGTCGATTCCATCATCTGTAGATCTAATCCTTGGCGCTTATGTTTGCTCAACCGTGAGATGCAAGTCCTTGAATTTCAGAACACACATATCACTAATTCCTTAATGTCCAGTAGGGTCTATTCCAGTTATGGCTTGCTTTGTGTCGAACTCATTGGTAGATCTCAACATTCGTTTTGGTTGTGGAATCCCTCTATTAGAAAGCTCATACAAGTGCCCAAACCTCTTGACAGGGGTGAGTATTCTGTAGGATTTGGGTTTAGCCCAATCGTTAATGATTATAAGATTGTGCAACTTTGTATGTCTGATGATTTGGTTGATCAAGTGGAAGTCTATGCATTAAGGGAAGGTTTATGGAGAGCAGTTGAACTGGGGGACTTAGAGGGTGTATTTGTTAGCGGTCGAAGTGGTGTCACTTGTAATGGAGCTATATTTTGGTTTGGGTTAAAGGAAGGTGAAGCGGAGGAGAACTGTGAACGTGTAATAGTTTCATTTGATATAGCAATGGAAGTGTCTACATTGATACCATTTCCTAATATGCCTCTTGCATTTGAATCATGTTTCAATAGGCTTACTATGTATCAGAATAAACTTGCTATGCTTGCTCCCACTGTGGTTGGAAATCCTGAATCATATTTGATTGATTTGTGGGTGTTGGAGGAGTCTACAGATCCATCCAAGGAGAGATGGAGTTGGACTAAACTATATACTAGCAGACCCAATCCATATAGGTTCAGCATTAGTCCACAGATTGTTTGGAGAAATGAAATTGTGTGCAGTGTAAACTCAAGTAAACCGGAGAATCATGAAGCAAAAGTTGTTTTTTGCAATATCACTACTGATGAATTCAAAGTGTTTGCTATCCCAAAACATAGCAACAGTTCTCAGTTGTTCAATTATGTGGAAAGTCTTGTACTACTTGACAGAATCCAGGTCTGAAGAATGCTAATGTTTAATAGCAAATGTTTCGTGCCATATTTGATCTTTTTATTATGTTTGTTCATTAAAAATGGATATACAATTTAGTTTCCTGTGTCTGGATATTTGGAATTTTTGTTTAGTCAATACTATGACAATGGTTTATAATGTATTGAAGGGCGTTGGCCCGCTCCCACATTAAGTATTTACTGTGTTTGAGTAAATGTTTTGTGGAAATGAATCCTCACACATATTAGTCCATGACTGACCTCAAGTTGAATCGGTTGTTGGTATATGCATTGTATTTTTTCTTTTGTTCTGCGTCATCTTTGTATGAAATACTTAATCTCCACCTCCAATATTAGTTAATCAAATGGGGCCAGCATCTGAAATCTGGGTTTTGCCTGATTGGGGCTTTGGAATGAAAATTGTGAGGTATGTGGCTTCCAAAATGATGGCATAAAGCTGATTCCAAATGTTGGAAGTTTTCTTCTTTAAAAGATAAAGGAAGAGCTCTAGAACTGTGAATTTTCCAGAACTCCTACTTTTATTTTCCTTTTTTTGGGGTTTAATATTCATAACCTAGATCCTAGGGATGCTATTTTAAATGCACCATCCATAGTTCTAACATACACACGCATATTGTTGTGTGTCTTGTAGAGAATTTAGAGTAATTAGGGAAAAGAAGAGAATTCATAGGGATTGGGAAGGGAAACAAGAGGGAGGGGGGGGGGGAGACAAAATTGCCGTTCTTCTCATTCATTCATACACAATATGTTCAACATGAGTAGATTAGTCTAGGCTCTTCCTTTATATAGGCTATAGCCTTAGACTTAAGCAATAGGAATAACAGAATGCCAAATGTAACTAACTAACAGAATATAACAAAACTACCCCTAATTACCCTTTCCTAACTAACTCGGCCTCATAGTATTTACATTGTGCCATGTGGCCTCATAGGATTAAATCTTTTGAGAGTAATTCCCAATTATTTTCTCTAACTATTTATTTATGACTTATATAACAAAACCCCTTAAGTTCCCCTTGTCCTCAAGGGTCAGAGATAGTAAAGTTAAGGAATTGCTGCTGAAACTAATACAACAATACCCATGTCGCTTCCTCCTCCGGTAGTTGTTTCCACTTAACCAAAACTTCAGTCACACTTCTACCTTTCCTGCACCCATTTTTCTCTGCAGAATCTAATCAGGTTCCTTGCAATTAGGATGTTCTGGCCAATTTTCTGGAGGATGCTGAACCTTGACTGAGGGATCTGGACATGACTTCAGCAAGGAAATGTGGAATGTATCATGAATACGAGTCTCCATAGGCAAATCTAATTTATAAGCAATTGCTCCTATACGTTGCTTAATCTGATAGGGTCCAAAGAACCTAAGAGTTAATTTTTAACTGCTCCTGAATGCTGCTGAAATTTGCCTATAGGGTTGACGCCTTAAAAACACCCATTGGCCTTCTTGAAACTCTTGGTCTGTTCTATGAGAATCAGCCCTTTGCTTCATCATGTTGATAGCACGTGAAAGATGATGCTTAGCCATTAACAAAGCCTTTTCTTGTGCTACAAAAGACCTATCCACAGCCTCCACAACTGCTGGTTTAGGCAGATAAGGCACATACAAAGTAGGTTGCTACCCATATAGTATTTCATGTACAGTAGTCTTTATAGAAGAATGATAAGTGGTATTATACCACCATTCAGCCATAGGTAACCACTTGGACCATTCCTTAGGAAGCTCTCAACACATGCAACACAAATAGGTCTCTAGGCATATATTCAATACCTCCGTTTGCCAATCCGTTTGAGGGTCTCAACTATAGTGATGTGAGTGTTGAATGTGCAGAAATCCTCACCATGTTTAGAGAGGGAGTTAACTTTGTCTCCCTTCAAGAGAGAGTTAACTTGGTCTCTCTAAAAAAGAGTTAACTTGGTCTCTCTAAAAAAGAGTTAACTTGGTCTTCTTTTAGGTTTTAGAGTTAATCCAAATGGGTCACTCATTGAATGAGTATGTTGTTCTTTAGGGTTAATATAATAAGATTCTTCATCTTCTTTCTCCATATTATTTCCCTATTTCTATTTGTAAATACATATGAAGATGAATTTGTCACCATCGATTTTCTCTCTTTTTTTTTTTTTTTTTGCTGATTCTTTTCCCGATGGCATATTTTCACACTTCCCTTGCGTTTTTTGTTTCTCTAATTAAACGTTTTTTCTACCCAGGTATTTGTTGTTTGTTTCTAGAGCATTTACAAGTTCGTCGAACACTCTATATCAATGTTTGTATATGATGAAAAACGTTTTCTCTTTTTTTTTTTTTCTTTTTTCTTTTTTTGAATTTGTATGGCTTCAGTTTTTCTTTGTTTTTCTGAAAGCTATGGTATTCTTAAAGCAACCTTTTCATTTCCTAATGCCATGAAACGAAGAAGAACCGGGAGTTAAATGAGTTTATGTATAATAACGTTGATGGCCGAAATGCTCCAATTCTTGGCTCTTTGAAAACATGAGTCTCTTAGAAAACTAAGGCCATGAGCGTGTAGCTCTCGCGGAGACGATTCCAGTGACACCAGAATTGTGCAAAGTGAATGCTGGATGAGGGAGATAGGAGAAAAGAGGGTGGCGAGTGGAGACAGACCCGCCGGATCCGACCAGGTCAAGTCGACCCAACTAGAGGTTTAAGACGACCTCAACAGTGCCAAAATGCGTCTTTTGGCCCCCACCCCTCTATGTAGTTGTTTCACTTAAGTGAAGC
This sequence comes from Acacia acuminata, assembly GCA_019022655.1. Lineage (NCBI taxonomy): Eukaryota > Viridiplantae > Streptophyta > Magnoliopsida > Fabales > Fabaceae > Acacia > Acacia acuminata. The sequence continues at coordinate 2,053,082 of JAFJYI010000064.1, forward strand.
AATGCCGTTTTAGGCCAATGGGAGGCGGGCATTTCACATGGAGTGAAATGCTCCATTCCAGGTCAGCTGACCCAGAACAGTCAAAGGAGAACACAGGCACCTGACCCGACCCGATCATTGTTTTTTTAATAAAATATTTATAAATATTATATTAATAAAAAGATGCTAGATACGCTAGGGCTGAGCATGAAGGCCACCCCTTGCTCCGATGGCCCTGTTGATCATGTGGTCGGACCTATCTCGTTGATCATGCGCCTTATGCTGAGAGTGGAAATCTCTGCTTTTCACAAAATTTCATGAATTTTTTATCCTAGAGAGCTTTGTAGAAGCGCGTGACAGCACGTGGGAGGATAATTTTGGAAACTCCTTTGCCTGAAAAACTCCTAAATTCATGAGCTTCAAATTTATATGCAATTCAAACTTTTTGGAAAACAAATAACTGTATTTATGTTGCGAATACAATGCTTAATTGACTTTTTAAAACTACTTAGTTGTTTTAAAAAAGAGTTTTCGTGAAAAAAAAAAAAAATTAATGGATCTCAATGATTAGGTATGGGAAGTAATGAAACTGACCTTGCTGAGGACTCCTTTGACATAATGTTTCCAAACTATTTCCTGGGTTAAAATGATGACAAAAAGGCCTCAACTAACGATACAGTTGGTAGCACTAACATGAATCCCCCTCTCATTGAAAGATTCCTCACTAGATGATTGAGATAGCTGAGGAAGCGGGGTAGACATACCTGAAACTAGTGTTTTAATCAAAACATTTGCAACCAAGGACGCCATGGTTACCGACAGGCTAAGGTTCATAAATCCTTGGTGGATATGTAGAGAAGTCACAAACCAAAATTGATGCAGTGTAGTTTGCGAAAGCAATGATTGAGTATAGAGATTGCTCTGAGAAAGGGGTCATCATTATGGCCGAGGTTTTTGGGAAGATGTCTTGCATGAAGTTTTGTTCAAAATTGAATCAAAAGCATCTAGAACCGGAGCCAGTAAATATTTTAGGAGTATTGGCATTATTGTAGCCCTTTATATTGTTATAAAAATAAAAACTATGATATTATCTATATAAACCAAGGTTTTTTAACCCGGATCGGCTACTAAATCGATTGCGGTATTGAGTCAAGAGTCAATGGGTCAGACCGGAGTCAAATTGGATTAAACTGGGCCAACATGACCTCCATGCTCCAGTGCGTCAGTTTGTTCTGGAAAAATGTTGGGAATAGCAGGTAGTTTTTAACAAATTGTTTTTCATTATTATGAGAGAGAAAGTAATGGATGGCCAAAAAAAGAGAGAGAGAAAATAATGGGAAAAATGCATGGGCACGAAATGAAGTGATTGAATGCCTTGGGAGGAAGAAAAGTTGTCACATAATTGATAAAAGCCTTTTTATCCATCGGACAACAAGGAGGAAAGTAACTCCTTCGAATAGTGAATCCGATAATGAAGTTCTTGTTCATGTATCAATCAACTGCAATTGTTCTACATTTGTGTGTGTGTGTGTGTGTTTTTTTTTTTTTTTTTTTTTTTTGGGTTACCTAGCTCTTGATGTGCTCAGGAATCCGAAGACAGGTTGATGAGCACAAATCGTACCATATTTTCCCTATACTTATTGACTGAATTGAATGATAAATACAAACATAACTGCAAATAATCTAAGTAAAAAGGCGTACATTCATGATATAGGGACTGCAGAGTAGAAATCATTTGCATGTGATAAGAATGGAACAATTTACAGGGTTTTTGAAGAAGAACGTATAGCAGAGCTGATACGATGCTATAGCATTTTGACAGCATCCCGAAGTGCAATACAAGGCATCCCAAATGCTATAGCAAAGTAGACGACGCAATGCTATATGGCGGAGTTTTCTCGACCTTTTTACCAAGATGATTTCGGGGAATAAAAGAAAAGGGCGATATTGACGGATAGATTCCGACATAACGGAATAGAAGATGCGGAGGATTGGAACTAAAAGATTTGAATAATCCCGCAGAATCAACAGAAGCAATCTACTCGGATCAAGAGATACAATAGATCCCGACGGATTAGGAAAGGCCCAGCTCGCTGTAACTTACACGCAAGAAAAGCCTGATTATAAAAGGAAACAGTGGAGCCAACCCTAACAGAGTCGGAGAGCCCTAGAACGAGATTCTATCTTTCGGCAGACTCAATAGAAGAGTGAGAGATTTCACAAGAGCACGAGATTTCCAGGACAACCGAGCATCCTTCCCTGTAGTACGACGGATGAAGAAGACGTGGAGTGGTGACGTGACAGGGCTGCGTCCACGCCGTTGGATTTCCATCAAAGCTTTCTATTTTCCCTTTTTAATTTAGTTTTCCAATCATGGGTCATTCTGTTAGTATCTGCTTTGTGTGTCCCTCGTCAGTCATGAACTGATTTTCATATGGCTGGACGAGGATGAATCTTTAAGTTGTTGAATGAACCTAGTTGCAAGTTCTTAATTCAATAAATTTGGTTTGCTTATCAGTGTTTTAATTACTAGTCGATTAATAGAAGTTAAGGGCTAGATTTGTGGCCTCACTTACTGGCAAGGAGTCGAGGTTAGACCTCGAGAAGCTTGATGTTTGCTAGGCAGCCCGTGCACGGCTTGACCTATTATTGTAGGCTTCATGAATGGGTCTACCTCTCATAACCATAACACCCTGAGCGTAGCGCAGATCTGACTAGAAAGTTGCTATAGGAATATGGAAGGAGTATAGTTAGTATCATATGTATCGAACGCGAAGCTTTGGTAGACTATAGAGGTGGGTTAACCAAATAGCTTTGTAATTAGTAGCTATGCTGTAGCAATTGCGTGAAGGCAGCAGCGGTGTAGTGCTATAGCATTGGGTAGAGCAACCGGGGGATTGATGCACTTAAGGGTGATTCGAGTTCATCCTAACCTCTTACCGATATCTTCTCACGTTTTAAGTTATTCGTTTTACTTTTGCTAGTAGCATAATCACAACAACCTCTCAACCCAACATATTTACTTTCGCTTGCACAACTATCATAGCAATCGCACGTCACTCTTTGGTATCTCAGTCTCTGTGGGACGATACTCTATTTACACTTTATTACTTGTTCGACTGGTTCACTTGCCATCAAGGAAATCGACCAACAAGTTTTTGACGCCGTTGCCGGGGATTGCTGATACCCTTTGTGACGACGCCCCTTTGCTTAATAGTTGTGATTTACTTAGTAAGAGAGCTCACTTTCTCTGCTCTTGATTTTCAGGTACATTCTGTAGTGTATGCGCAACTTGCTGCCAGCCAATCTAGAGCCTTACGATCCTGAGATAGAACGCACCTACAAACAAAGGCGCAGAAGGCAGAAGCGACGAAGTCAATCTTTTGACCCAACAAACATGGCGGATATACCTGTCAACCACGAGCAGGAGCAATAAGAGCGCCCATTAATAAACAGGGATAACCAGGTCGCTCCACCTCCAAATCCAGATGTGAACAAGGCCATCATGGAATTCGGGATTCCAGATCTAAACAAGCTAAACTCGGCTATCACACCACCAACCTTCAATGCTGGACACTTTGAAATTAAAGGTGTCATGATTCAGATGTTGAATGCAGCCGGGCAATTTGGAGGACTTCCTGCCGAAGATCCGCACCTTCATCTCAAAACCTTCATAGAGGTGTGTGATTCCTTTCTGATCCCTGGTACACCTCCCGACGCCGTCCGGATTAAGTTATTTCCCTTCTCACTAAGGGACGAAGCTCGGACGTGGCTCAACAACCTACCTGCTAATTCCATCACCACATGGAATGATCTGGGAAGTAAGTTCCTGCTCAAATTTTTTCCACATACTAAGAACGCTCAACTCAGAGGAGACATCACCAACTTCCAACAAAAACCTGGTGAATCTACTTACGAAGCTTGGGACAAATTCAAGGATCTCCTAAGAAGATGTCCCCAGCACAGACTGTGTGAATGGATCCAGCATTCTACAGAGGTCTCGATGGGCAAACACGATCAATTGTAGACACCCCTCTGGAGGGTCTATACTAATGAAGTCTTATGAGGAGGCCCACAATTTACTGGAACGCATGGCCATGAACAAATATCGGTGGCCGCGACAAAGCCGCATCCTCCCGAACCGCGGGGATACATGAATTAGATGCCATGACTGCTCTCTCACCGCTCAAGTTTCATCTCTCGACCAATACGGTGAAAGGACCGACCCTTCCATCAAGCAACACGTCGCCGCAACCATCTCGAGATAGCTTGTGTGTATTGTGGTAGAGAGCACTCTTACTCTTAGTGCTTCGCTAACCCTGAATCGGTAAACTTCGTCAACAACTTCAACAGGGCCAGCAACACCAACAATCCGTACTCAAATACATACAACCCCGGATGAAGGCAGCATCCTAACTTCTCATGGAGTTCTCAAGGTTCACAAGCAACAGGACAATCATTGGGCCCACAATACTCAAACCGAACGTCAAACCCACCAGTGTTTACACAGCAAGCAAGACAAACAGGCGGTGACTCGCACCCGCTAAAGACTTTATGTTGTCCCTTCGAAGGACTATATGGTAAAGAACGATGCAATCATCCGAATCAGCAAGTGACCTTGAGGAATCTTGAAACTCAAGTGGGACAACTAGCAACCGCTCTTAACAACAGACCCTCAGGATCCCTACCCAGTGACACTGAAGTCCCCAGGATCCAAGGAAGAGAGGAAGTCAAGTTGATCGAGCTCCGAAGTGGTAAAAGCTTAGAACCCATGAAAGCAACTAAGCCACATATGGTTGTCACTGATCCGAGACTTGAGAAATTTAAGGAAGGGCAAGAAAGTACTGAACAACCCCTTGAAGACGAGCAGAGGCAACCAAGCTTAGTAAATATATAATTAGTTTATAATATTATATAATTTATTAATTATTATTTTTTTTGAAATATCTCGGGTTATTACATTCCTCCCCCCTTAAGAAATTCGATCCTCCAAAATTAGTTTCCGAGATGATAAGGTATGACATCACCACTAGGATTGCACAACTAATAATATAATCATATTAAAATAAATAGAAGCAAAATTATCAAAATCATTCATCATATCATACAAGCACTCACCACCACATCCAACAAGACCCATTGACTTTGAAAATTTTTCTTACACAATCAATTTGGCTACAATATATCAAAAAAATTAGCAATATTGCATTTCTTCTTAACAAAATTTTTTTCATAACCTGACTGATATTCTTAGTATATATATGTGTGTGTTCAAGTCAAGAAACAACACAAAAGTATTAAATACATCCATTCTCAATTATGGTCCATGAACTTATTACAACAAGAATATTCTTTTCCTTTAACTTCTAAAATCAAGCAAAATGCCAATTTATATAGTCTCAAACACATTCAGGAATTAGAACATCATCTCTAGCAATACTAAGACCAAACAATCGTATTTTTATGTCAAAACAAACTAACAACAAAACTCACATATCTACAACAATAAAAATAAATATTTCACGCATAATTACAACCAACCAAGAACTTTTAATGCTCTAACTAAAATAATAACTACACAATTTTATCATAAATCTTCATGAAAATCATAACCAAACAAGCACCTTCAAGGTCAAACCCAATCATATTTTTTTTCGTCAATAATTCACCATTAAGTCAACTCACTACAGTTGGTCCATTTATAAACTTTTTTTTCTCCCAAAAACACACAAGGCTATTTTGGTGATTCCGGCTGAACTGAGGCAAAATAAAAATCACACCTTGCCTTAATGAGAATTTGAACCCAGAACCCAAGGGACCTTTAATCATCTCCAATATCATCAAGCTACAAGCTTCATCTTGACACCTACTTACATTAAATAGTAAATATATAATTAGTTTATAATATTATATAATTTATTAATTATTATTATTATTTTGAAATATCCGGGTTATTACACCCACATCGAATGGACGGTTACACCGAATTTGGTTAAAATCCGGGATCCGTGCAAATTTTTGAAGTCGGACTCGATTACACCAAATCTGGTTAAAAATCCGGGATCCCTGTGAAGTTTTGAAGTCGGAACCCTGGTTACACTAAAACAGATAAAAACTCGGCCCGCGTAAAAACAAATCAAGGGTTCCAACACCCATAATGGAATCTCTGGACGACACCCATAATGGAAAAAAGGGTTACGACACCCATAATGGAATCTCGGGTTACGACACCCCTCTCGGATAAACAAATCCCTGGTTACGACTCCCATCATGGATAAATAAACCCTATTACACTGGACACAGTTAGAATTCGGGCTCCGTGTAAAGTCTTGTGGGACACAAAGGGAAGGCGGACCCCGGTTACACTGAATTCCAGTTAAAATCGGAGCTCCGTGTAAAGTACAGTTGACTCCGCGCGCGTTCCTTAATCGGACCCCGGATAAACTAAAAATTGTCCAGTTGAATATGCGCTCCTTAAGTGGACCCCGGATAAACTGAAAATTACACAGTTGACTCTGTGCGTGCTCCTGAAACGGACCTCGGATGAAGGATTCCTCAGTGGAGATTCACAAACGTGCACTATTGATCGCTTAAGCATTACACAGAGGTCTCTAAACCTGGTCATAAATACAACACATCTAGATGATTTAACACCAGGGCTAATCAGCCCAGGTCTAGAGCTCGACGAAATTGCCATTTATTGGCCTTCACGAAATTGACGCGTCAACGCTCGCCCCGATTTAAGCATTTGAATTGTCATTCCAACCCTGATCAGGTCAAAATGTTTAAGTTTTGTGTTACGTACACCTCGTTTAAACAAGTGACAATTCGCCCTTACCTCGGTTACGATCGGCCTAACGGCTCCGTAACACGGTAGCGGTTAGGTTAATACCGTATATGGTTAAAACTGACAACCTTGCCATCCATTCCCAGAGTTGACATCTGGCAGAATGCATAGCTCGGCACCCTGTGCGCCGATGAATTTCTAACTATGTTTAGAATTGAAGAAATAATACGACAATAAATTGATAAAATCTAATCATAATTTGTCATCCAAAAGTATATTTAACCGGCACGTACGCCGGGAATATTCAAAATTAAGCAGGCACAGACGCCTCAACGAAAACCAAAGCGAAACTAAGGACTCCGGCCCCTAGCTCAAGGGAACAACATCGTCAAAGGGCACCACCTCATCGGACTGAGCCGTCTCGGAATCTCCCGGCCCGGCCTCAGTATGTAGACCCTCCCCGCCTCCGTGCTCCTGTAGCTCTTCGTCTTCAAAGGACGAGGACCCATCATCGGGCGTCGGAGGCGGTGGAACCAGAACACCGTCCTTCATATAGGCCTGGTAGTCATAGCCGGCAAGGTTCAAAGACACGGTCGGGTTCAAATACTTGATCTCGCGCAAAGCCATCTTGAAGCGGGCCACGAGTCAGTCTCCTTCAACGAGTCTCGTGGTGTCCAAATGGGCTTGCGCCCCACGACAAGAGCGTCTTTGGTTGAGCCCGGGCCGAGAGGCCGCCCTCGGCCGTTGCTTTTGACCGCTTTACAAAGCATCCGGGCTCTTAGCAAGAGCGACCTGCAGACGGGCGCACTAGGTGGTCGTTTTCTCCAACGCCTCTCTCACGACCATAAGTTCCTCGGTCGCTTTCCCCGCAGCGGCCTTAGCAACGTCTTGCTCCTCTTCCAGGGTCTGAGGGAACCACCTCGCTGGAGGGAATGAAGATTAACCTCAGACATGGATCCAGGTCGAATAGCCAATGCACCTCGGCAGCCCAGGGCCCTTGACTGCCAGGCTGGGGGGCAACTACTATACAGTTGGCGACGAACTAACAGGAAGCCCTCACGGGGTTATTTGAATTTTCAAATGCATTAAATGCACCATCAACCGAGGTCGAGGTAAGCAAAAACAAAGAACGAGGGAAAGGCAAATAGATTCCGCCTTTGGAAAAACCTATCGCCTAAGCGTGCAAGTCGGTAGCGTATCACGAATGAATCCGAATTTGTCAAGACTCGGACAAAAGCAAATCAAGCTGGAACAACTCGGATACGAAAGATCCCGACTTCGAAGTCGAGCGAACTCTTTGATATTACCTCGGATCTTTGAGCAAATGACATTAGTAACCGGGGTCAATATGATACAACCCGACAATACACGGAAGATAGGCAAGAGGGTAAGATTCACGGCAATCTAGCCCGATAACCTGAAGAAAGATCTCAACCTCAGAGTCAGGAAAAAATGCCTCGGCATTATCCCGGATCCTAGAGACATTACCTCGGATCTTTGTAGAAGACGATTTCGATAGCCGAGATCAACACTTGGATTCAAATGCAGATGAATCATCTCGGCACTACTCAGGATCTTTGAGACAAGACCTCGGATCTTCGAAGTAAGCCGCCTTGACAGCCAGGATTAACGTAAGTCAACTCGGCAATGTAAGGCCCACGACAGCAAAGCTCGGCTAGTAAAACCGACTGGGGGCAAAATACATCCTGACAGCTCAAAAGCTTGAACTACCGGGCTGGGGGGCAACTGTTACGGACCTGTACTAAGGCCCAATATCGAGGCGGCCCAACTAAGTAAACATCTAAGATAACATCGTACCTATAATATAGGAAGACCCTATATTATAGCGGATTCTAACCATCAGCATGATGGGAGTATCCAAACTGTATTCGCGTGATGTACTCCCCTAATGCTTCGCCATGGAGATCATGCCCAACCATGATGGAGATCATGCCCAACCACGATGGAGATCATGCCCAACCACGATCTCCTCCACGGTGACCTCTATAAATACAGAGACCAATTAACCAGGTGCACAGGTTCTAACTTAGACTATTTACATACAGTTGATGAGGACCTTTTGTCATTAGCCTTGGGGTCCACAGTCAACAATTAACCAAGGATTGCGTACAGGCAAACCTAAGATCGTTCTTTCTTCTCGAGAAGCCTTTTATTGAATCCTGAGTAATCTAAATGTCATACAAATGCAATGAAAACAAGGGGGATTGGGTTTTGGATTTTTAAATTAATAAACTAAAATAGAAATGCAATTTAAATGAAGCAAAGATAAAATAGAATATAAGAAAACGAGAAGAAGCAGATTAAAATCGATCAACCCAACATTAGGATTCCCAGACTTCCATCATTGAACAAAATATAAATAACCCACGTTTGGCTCGACGAACCGAGATCTCTCGCATTCGCCTAGAAAATCCCTCGACTAGACGATCGCCTAGAGTATGTTTGAACAAAGCGGCGCCCCAATTATGCGATCGCACAACAAAACTTAAAACCTATTTTGAACTCAGTCCTTGGGATAAACCAAACCGAATATTAAATCTAATATTCGAACTATTTTAAATCGGATCCGATAAGATGAAAATAGAAACGAGTTAAATCACCGATAAAGCACAATTCTCTGGATGAGTCATGGAATCCTCACGTTGGGTTAACCACGTAAGCTTAGCCAAGCATGGCTAAACAAAACACAGAAGAAAAGATGAAGAAGAAATCCAAAAATCTCATACAACGTAATTGAGAATATGTTTTTAGCCATCTAGTCTAACCTATAAATAGGAAACACTAGACTACAAGATTGGCCCAAAAATAGGAAACCTCTAAGAATAGGAAACCTCTAATAAATGGTCTTTTATCACAAAATTCGAACAAAATAAAAATCCAGAAAAATGGGTCTGTCTTTAGCTCCAATTTCGTCCATCTTCTTGTCCGAATTAGCCTTCCGAGTCTTCATAACAATTGTACCTCTCTGAATCATCTAAAAAAGGAAAAACGAATCCAGCTAATCGGATATCTAGATCAAAAGTTATGGCAAAAATACTAAATCACTATAAATCTGGAATTTAATCATAAAAATGAATCAAATCCAATTGAAAGCTCAAAGCTCGATTAAGTAATAAAATCCATTATTTATTAACTAAACAATCCTAAATTTATTCACCAAGAGATACAAATTAGTGTAATAATATTCAATTATCAAATTCCCCCACACTTATCTTTTTGCACTCCTGAGCAAAATTAAAAGAAAAAGACTAAAATGAAAAACTCTTCCTTTCTAATAATTGCTAACAATGCAAAAATTTAACAAGGGACACAAAGCTTCAAAAGACCAATCAATCAAGACCAAAATCCTTTCATCTCCAATTACAAATCTTGGCAATCTCAATCGATGATGCTAATCATACAAGATGGTCTCTTAAGGATGCCCAATCAATCTTTCAAGTGTATAGGGTAAACAAGTGTATCGCTCAAATTCTACTCAAGAAAATTGTTCTACCATAAGCTTGCTCAATTTCTACTTCTCCACTACTTATAACACATGCATGCAAAAATCAAGAGAGCTTGTTATTGAAGGTTGTAATGGAGCTAGGGTATAGGTGTGAATAAGTATGGATATGATAGGCTAAGCACCCAAGAAATCCAAAGAACATTAGTTAATAATAGCAAACCACCTCAATATCATTTGTTTTTATTTCTCCTTCTTTACATTGCTTCCTCTCTCTCTCTCTTTCTTTCTTTCTTTTTTTTAACCTTTTTTTCTTTTTTTCTTTTTGTACTTTTTTTTTTGGGTATAGAATCACAATGACCAACATTAATGCCAAATGATGAATGGCACAAAATCAAAATTGAATACTCCCTCCACACTTAAAATGTTGCACACCCGGGCAACCCCCATACTAAAACACAAAACCAAGGTGAAACTAATACTCAATAAATTTTCAAGGTGCGGAATACAATGGTTTTACACTTAGCCTTGTAATGTGGCTTAGAAAAGAATGAGTCAAGAAGGCACAAAGGGGCTAGCGAAGGGAATATAATGTAAGGGGAAGGCTATTTGGCCGAAGTGGGAAAATGAAAGAAAGGAAACAAGCTTCCATCATACTTATGCACGTAAATGAAAAATTTAGCTTCAAAAAGAAAAGGAGCAAATTCTAGAGAACACAAATCATGAGCAGATGCACACATGAAAGAAAGAATGGTAAAAGATGAATTCCATTCATGTAGGGCCAAAATCTCACAAAGGTGAATACCGAATCATGCAATCAAGCATCCAAAATTAACTACCAAGAAATATAATCCAAGAGTCCGAAATTTAGCCTCAAACGAAGGATCCATCAAAACCAAGATGTCAAAGTTCACAAGAGGTAGAGCAATCATAGAAAAGAGTGTGTTATTCATAAAAAACTCTTTTTTTTACCTACTAAACTACATTATTTCTACTTTTTCTACTGAATTGTGTCCCTCCCCACACTTATCTTCCTCATACAACAATTAAGCCCAAGTAATCATATGAATTAGGAAGAAAATAAGTAAGGAAAGAGACAACCTTTGTTAGAGTATCTTGAGTCGCTTGAAGGAGAAGTTCTCATCTCCGATGAGAATCATGAAATTTTCCCTTAAAACATCTTCTCCCACATTGAATTTCCTTGGTGGAGGTGGCTCAGGATCGATTGGAAGAGGTCCAAGAATGTACGGTGGATGTTGGTTCCATTGACAACCTTTCCAAGAATGTTTCGCAAATAAGACAAGCAAATAGCAAGTATCCCATCCAAAAATAGAGACATGGAGAGATTTTGAGTGAATTAAGGGCATGTTAAGTTCCAAACTCTCCAAGTAAGTATCACATCCAAGGAAATCAATGATACTCCCATCGTAGGAGTCAAGCAACCAGTCATATTGTGAAAATTCTCTTGTGCTTGCAAAATGGAAGGTGTGGAATCCAACTTAGTGTTGGAGTACACCACATCATTGTTGCAATCACAAGAGATGGAAGGGAAAAGAGTGGAAGAATGAAGCGAATTTTTCAAATCATCACCACCTGGAATGTGTAAAGATTCAAAACAATTATCTTGTTTTTCTAAATCAGTGGCAAATCACAAGAAAGTACTTGTTGGAAAGATTCATCAATATGCAGGATTTTATCAATCAAAATTTTAGAATATTTGTCACCAACAAGACTACAGGGAGGTAATCCAATGGGAATTTTATGCATTTGGTATTCTAGGCTATGATCTTTCTCACTCATATCAACAAATGTAATCCACAAGTAATGCGTAATCACTAAGCAAGTCGAATTACCAAATAATGCAAAAGATTAATCTCGTGCAAATAGGGCACCATTCATTATCAGCACATGCACAATTGGAAGAATCACTCGTACATGCAAAATCAGGATAATCAACATACCATTGAGCAAGAACATCATCAACAACATTGGCATCTATGCTTGATTCAATCTTTTCAAAATTGACATGCTTACTATCATCAATAGTACAAGAGGGTGCATTATGATCAATGGTAGAATCAACCACTTCACTAAATGCTTTCTTTTGAAGCTCAACAAGTAAATGACATTTTTCATGATAACAATCTACACATATTTGATATTCTTCACAACAAAGATGAAAATATGTCATTCAATTTATCGCAATCATCACTAATACTATGAAGAGAAGCATCTTCAACAGGTAAAGCATCACATGAAGAAATAGGAACACACTCATCAACAAGCACAATCGAATTACTACTACTAAATCCAATTGGTTGAGCAATTACATTTCCAAACAATTGAGGGGATTCAACAATGATTTCCTCGTCCACATCATTATCACTCAAATCATGAATTGCTTCATTAGCCAAAGTAGTAGGAGAGTCTACTTCGATAAGGATAGAATCATTACCAAATGGGAGAGAGGACTCTTCAATGTGCTTTTGTACTTGTTTCACTTCTTGTGCATGTGTGCCCATGATAGAAGGATAATTCATTTTCAACACTTGTGCTTGCTGCTCAATTTCCTTTGCTAATCTCTCAGATGATTCCACTTGTTGTTTCATCATTCTACAAATAGAGTCCATTTGTTGATGAAAGTCGTCCTTATGTGACCACTCCTCATTTACAGCCCAAGCCGTTTGATTTTGGTGATCTCCAATGACTTCACAAAATGAAGGATCTTGGTTGGGCATACATGGTTGAGAATGAGGTTCATGAGGTGGATCAAATGGGTATTGGGATTCATGAGATGGATGACATGGTCCTGAAGTGGGATGGAATGAAGGATGGTATGGTAAGTGAGAGGGTTGATGATATTGTTGAAATGGAGGTTGGTGGCATGGTTCATGTAATGGGTGGTGGAAAGGACCATGACATTCTTGATTGCCTACAAAAGAGTGAGAACTGAAAGGTAGATTATGATTGCCATAAAACCAAGCCATGAGATTTCAATACAATTAATTCCCAAGGAATTACAAGAAAACTATAAACTATAAAAACTAAGATAAGGAATCTAATAAAATACAAATGCAAGTGAAAAAGAAAAGAAGTTTTTTTTTTCAAAAATGACAAAATATGCAAGTATGCTATGAATTAACTTGGAGACATGGTGAAATCAAACAAATAAGCTCAAAATCATATCGAATTTTATACAAACACACCACACAGAAGCTACCAAGTCAAGACAATGCAATAATGCAATGAGTGCTATGCAAGCTACTTAAATGCAAAAATCCTAAACTATATGCAATCAAAAATCAAAAATGAAAAACAAACAAGCTTTACACGAGAAACCCCTTGTCAAAAGTGAATTTGACAATTAAATCACCTAGGGATCCAATTACTTAGCTCCCCGGCAACGGCGCCATTTGATGAAGACCTTTTGTCATTAGCCTTGGGGTCCACAGTTAACAATTAACCAAGTATTGCGTACATGCAAACCTAGGATCGTTCTCTCTTCTCGAGGAGCCTTTTATTGAATCCTAAGTAATCTAAATGTCATACAAATGCAATGAAAACAAGGGGGGATTGGGTTTTGGATTTTTAAATTAATAAACTAAAATAGAAATGCAATTTAAATGAAGCAAAGATAAAATAGAATATAAGAAAACGAGAAGAAGTAGATTAAAATCGATCAACCCAACATTCGGATTCCGAGACTTCCATCATTGAACAAAATATAAATAACCCACGTTTGGCTCGACGAACCGAGATCTCTCGCATTCGCCTAGAAAATCCCTCGACTAGACGATCACCTAGAGTATGTTCGAACAGCGGCGTCCCACTATGCGATCGCACAACAAAACTTAAAACCTAGTTTGAACTCAGTCCTTGGGATAAACCAAACCGAATATTAAATCTAATATTCGAACTATTTCCAGAAATCGGATCCGATAAGATGAAAATAGAAACGAGTTAAATCACCGATAAAGCACAATTCTCTGGATGAGTCATGGAATCCTCACGTTGGGTTAACCACAGAAGCTTAGCCAAGCATGGCTAAACAAAACGCAGAAGAAAAGATGAAGAAGAAATCCAAAAATCTCATACAACGTAATTGAGAATATGTTTTTAGCCATCTAGTCTAACCTATAAATAGGAAACACTAGGACTACAAGATTGGCCCAAAAATAGGAAACCTCTAAGAATAGGAAACCTCTAATAAATGGTCTTTTATCACAAAATTCGAACAAAATAAAAATCCAGAAAAATGGGTCTGTCTTTAGCTCCAATTTCGTCCATCTTCTTGTCCGAATTAGCCTTCCGAGTCTTCATAACAATTGTACCTCTCGAATCATCTAAAAAAGGAAAAACGAATCCGGCTAATCAGATATCTAGATTAAAAGTTATGGCGAAAATACTAAATCACTGTAAATCTGGAATTTAATCATAAAAATGAATCAAATCCAATTGAAAGCTCAAAGCTCGATTAAGTAATAAAATCCATTATTTATTAACTAAAAAATCCTAAAATTATTCACCAAGAGATACAAATAAGTGTAATAATATTCAATTATCAACAGTCACACAGAGCACACACCCCACCCTCTTGGCTAAACGCCTGTGTGTGTCTCGAACTACATGGACTTTGATCCCTCTTCAGGGTATGTAGGCCCTAGGCATTGCTCCGGGTCAAGTCCAAACCAATCAACATCAAATATGTTAGTCCATTAGGGCTAACGTTCTCAGAACAGAACAAGTAAAAAGTTTTGTGTGACCACTGATATGATACCGTGGTTGCAAATTCATAGTATTTCATATTCATGAAGCATGTATGAAGGTATATGGAAAAAAAAACAAACAACATACAAGTAAATCAACCAAGTGAAACAACCTTATTCAATAAATTACAAGTGGAGCGACTTCAAAGACTAACATGTCAATATTATTTATCATCCACTTCTAATGTTGCCACTAAAATAGCAATCTTTTAAATGCTCTTCATATTTCAGCAAAGAAAATATACTCTGCTGCATTATTGATTCAAGTCTTTTGAAGTAAAAAGTTTCTCGAATAAATAGTTTTCAACAATTTTTTCGTTTATTTATCATGCATGCGTGGGATTTTTGTATCAGATTTGGTTTAATGAATGAAGTTCTCCTTTTATATTATCCACGGTATGCTTCTATATCTGCTCTTCTTCTTTACAAATTACAAGCACTATTTTTGGATAAGTTTAATTAAATGCAGTACAGTATGTGTTAAATCAGTTGACCTTGTAAGGGTTTGTTTGACTAAATAATTATTAGTTAAAAATAATGGCATCCTAGCAAAATGATTCCAGTGACTTAATTAGATGCCAATAATTATGAGACGCATTTAGCCAATATACTTTTTTTTTCCCCAAAAAAGGGATCAGACTAAAAAGTGCATGTTAAAGGTGCATCGACAAATGTTAATGAGTTTAATATTTCTACTTCTACTGCAGAAATATTTTTTTGCCGCACTCACAAAAAAGTGAGTGGGTCCTATTGTAAATAGAAGGGAGAGAAAATATTAGTAGGACCCACTCACTTTCTCGTAAGTATGGTAGAAAAAATATTTCTGCAGTAAAAGCAAAAACATTAAACCAATGTTAATATATAGAAACATGGGGCCTTATAGCATGTCTTACCAATAAAGAAGTTCCTCATATCTCTTATCTATAACTTTCAGCTTCAGGTGTTAAAGATTAGTAAGGATGGATACACTAGTGCAAAAAAGGCTTTTAAGACCGGACAAAAGAGGGGTCGGAAGACCGGATATGCGACCGGTCTTGTTCCAGCCGGTATTAAAAGTCTACCATTTAAGACCGGACTCGAACCGGTCTTAAAGAAACTCTTTTAAGACCGGACATTTAAAAACTTGGGTCTTAAAAAGTTGAACTGAATGAAGCCGAAATATTTTTTGTTCGATCCTAATGCTCAACTTTTAGGACCGGCCAAAAATTAGGTCGCTCTTAAAAGATCGTAATTATAAGACCGGACAAGACACATACGGTCTAAAAAATAGCGGCTTCTAAGACCACACGACTAATTACACACGGTCTTAAAGGACTGACTTTCAAGAGTGGATGATAAAAACATCCGGTCTTAAATATTTTAATTTAAGACCGGACGTCTAAATATCTAGGTCTTAAAAGATCATGTTAAAATATCACGATCTTTAAGACCGGTCATATAATTACATCCGGTCTTAACAAGTGAACATATAAGACCGTCTTATTATTTCCGGTCTAAATTTTCCCGAATTTTTCCCCCGCTTGTTCTTCCCGATTATATATATACACAAATCCACCACCCAATCCAAAGACATAAAATTTGATACTTTAAGCTACAAGCTATGAACAATTATTTGAATAAATTGAATTGGAAAAAGAATACAAATATTATTCACCATGAGCTATTTGGCCTCTTAATTAATGATTACTATGACTACAACACCTAAATTAATTCATACAATAAGATAACTTTCTTACAAATACAATAAGTTACAAGTACAACATACATGCGCCCAAAATAATATTCACCATGCCTTCATCCGATTCCCCCACCCAACAACGTAACATCCTCTTATATAACATGCCCCTTTGGATCGGATCCCGCCACAAAAATAAAACAAGAACAAAATTCATAGTCATCGTGACATTAACTATGAACATAGATAGAAGGAATATAATATATATAGTTAAAGCCTTAAAGTCTTCAAAGAAATCTGCATATGAATATTACCTTATGAATTGACTCTTTTATAAAGTGATATCTTCCCATATCCCTTCTTGATGATCACTTCTTATGCCGGGTTCATTATCCGCTTCATCTTCTTCGTTCATGTCCGGTAGACCCCTTGAAAAAGGAGTACTCTCGGGAATACCATAATTTGAATTCATTTCCTCATCAATATCAATGACCCTCTTTCCTTGGAGAGCTACGGAGACCACATTTTATTTTCTTGATCGGTGATATAGAACACTTGTTTTGCACGGTCTGCCATAATAAAAGGTTCATCTCCAAAACTTCTACCATTGACATCAACTAATGTACATCCTAGCCGATCGATCCGAACACCATTATTGACATTAACCCACTTGCATTTGAAAATGGGAAATCTAATTTTCACATAGTCCACCTCCCAAATCTCTTCAATAACCCCATAATATGGCATGACCGCCAATAAAGGGCTCTTGTCTTTCGAACTCGGAGAAGTGCATAGATTCAGCCTCTAACATAACACCACCGTTCGACCGTGCTCGTATCATCTAGGGACTTCGTGTAAAATGTATAACCATTGATCACATACGAATTCCAACTTATGACATCAACCTCAGGACCACCTGCTAACCATTTGATTGTATCAGAAACACATTCCTCTCCCTCGACCTTTTGTTTGAACCAGTTTGAAAAAGTTCTGTTATGCTCCCTAATCAACCTTTGTTCAGTCATTCGATGATTTTCTTTCCTTACAGCTGCTTTATGTGCAGCTATCGGCTTGAACTTCATCGACATTATTCAAGATGTACAAGTGGACTTGTGACAATTCATCGGGATCCACACTCTTTACGGAAGCCCTCGTCTACCCCCATCAAGCATCGACGTTTTGGAAGCCCAATATGTCTTACTTTGGCCAAATAATCTTGACAAAATTCCATGGCTTCTTCGAAACATATTTCGAACAATCGATGCTTCCGGCCGGTATGCGTTCTTCACATACCCTTTTAGGAATTTCATAGATCTTTCAATTGGGTACATCCACCGTAAATGGATAGGGCCGCACTTTCAGAATTTCATAGATTTTTGATATGTACCTGTGGAAGAATGGCAAAAAGTACAACTTTCTGATCACTGAGCACAACCTCTTTGATATGTACTCCTGTCTCTCCTCCATGGTTGTTTGACTTGAATAGACGGGGCACAAGAATCCAAAATCGTTGATCGCACCTTTGAACCAATTCATGATGCAAGAACCTACCATAATGACATCGATCGGGAAATATATATATATGTATGTATGTCTAAACGATGCATTTAAATGATGTACTCATAGACGGAAGATACTTACTTCATAAAAATTTGAACAACCGCATCGCAAGCTCGTCGAGGAAGCGGCGGGGACTCAACATCAACGGTGTCAACTTGAACGGGCATAGGATGAGGGACACCTACTACTTCATCGACAAAGCCACGATTTATCCTTAAAATATCCACTTTTCATTAGATCGGATATTTTTTCCCGCGGCAGCGACCAACTTAGCGTGGGGATAGAGCTTGAGGAGGGGATAGAGCTTAAGGAGGGGATGGAGCCTGACGAGGGGATGGAACTGGAGGAAGAGGGATTGAAGCTTCAGGAGCAGTAGAGACATGTACAAGCTTCACTGGCCAAGGGATGAAGGTTCCCTTGACATCACTCACAAGCTTCAGCTCATCAGTTTGGAGAGGGAGCTGTGCATCAATGATCACCTTTTCAACTGACACTCTGACTTCATCATCAGGCATTTGTTGGTGGTGTACAGTTGATCCCAAGTTGTGAACAGTCCCTTTTGCAACCAATAATCGTCCATCATGATGATCGGGATCCTCCACATAAAGGTCACAAGGTTGCTCTGACTTTCCAACAATGCGGCTCCCTCTAGTGCTCACGCACGGTTGCGGTGAGTGTGTGAAGGGAACACCGGGTCTCGGACGATTGCTCAAAAGCAGCCTCGGTGACTCGGTTCCTCCTTCATCCGGCTCATCTCGGATTGAAACATTGCAATCATTGAAGCTTTATTAGCAGCCGCGTACGGTCCATCTCCTCCAGGGTAACCATACTTTGTCTATGGCGTTTGGATGTACCAAAGACTTGCTTTATGCCTACCCGTCCTCCAATCCCCCTTACACGCCCGGGTGATCCGGTTTTCCGGCCGCAACGGTCGAACATCATTCCTCCCGTCCGACACAAAAGATCCCTCTCGCTTCTTTCTTTTTAAGATCTTCCCGTAAGATACGGATAACGAGAAGCTTAGTAATGAAACATGTTTAGTAACTAAAAAATAACAATAACGATACTTACAATTCTTTCAAAGCAACTAGACGAGTTTGTTCACTCGTGTAGGCGCCGCTTGGCTTTTGCCGAATATGCAACCACAACTCCTCGCGACGTATTCGAGATGGAGGAGCATGTATCACGAAGGATTGGATTCCGCTTCATCATCCAATCTCTTCCGCTTGGCGACCATCAAATCTTTTCGGCCTTTTGATATCCGCCGCGAAGCCCTATGAGGGCAATCATTCTTTCTACCTATCTCCCGTGCTTGTTCCCTTCTTTTCGTGAATCAGATTGAAAACATCTATTAATTATGAATTCCAGCCATGCATGTCACTAACGAGAAATTAGAGAACTTCGCTTCATATGAACGTCAATCAAACGGTAGTCAAATTCTTCACTTCATCAAGTTTCAACATTTTATTTAAGGAAGATGTAGAATTGTAGAAGAAATTGGAGCTATGTTTTGTAGTGCTAGCTAGATAGATAGGTTAAGAAACAAAAGAGAATTATGCTTACTAGAATAATACAAACTTGATCCTTTTTAAGGCATCCGGTGGAATCGCCCATCCCCCATTAGATAGTAACAATTGGGTATATAAAGTTTCCCCCTTTTAAGACTATTCATTTCCTCCTTTGCAAGACAAACCATTACACAATTAATACCTTCTCGATGGTAATTTACCTTTTCGTGGTTGACATATCGACTTGCATAGACAAAGGCGGAAATGTATACTTCTATTCACACACCGAACTATTATATAACTAACAGATTAGATGAACACAATAACATTCACATATCCACACAGGTTAATAAGCAAACAAAAGGGAAAACAAAACTAAATATAAACTCACCTTTGAGCTTCAGAGTGGTCCCGTAAGAACAAATTGTCGCCAAATTCGTTCATCAATAAATGTGTAAACTTCCCAAGGATGTTTGGCGGGCGGAACATCGGAGAAAATATACGTGTTAGCGAGAAAGGTCTTAAACTTCCTCCACCGATCAGCACAATAAGACAATGTCTTGTCTTTCAACTTCTGACAGTCAGGGGCAGTGTATGTAACCCGGATAGTCTCCCAAATAGGATCCTTTACATTCTTATAGTCCACACTTTTCCACTCATCCGTCAAGATGCTAACCTTTGCGTGCTAGACAGCCGACAAAACTATTATATTTGCTTTTATTAGGACCGACAGGTTCCAACCTTGCATTAAACTGAATCTCGAGCTTTGACCCAGAAGTCCGACTTAGGGTCACATCCATCATTCGTGTGCCTCTTCTACCACGGCGTGCAGGGCGATTACGAGCCTCATTGTGAGATGAAGAGGGTTCGTTCTCACTCACACCCGTCACACCGAGAACTGGCGTTGCCGGAACACGAATAGATTCGTTTTCACCGTCCATTTTCGAGACGGGGAAGAGAGGAATGCCGAGCAAATGAGAGAGTAACGGGGGCTGATGGTACGTGGGCGAGGAAGAGAGGTAATGCAACGGGAAGGGTTTCGGAACGTGAACGAGAGGTTCTCCACGAGTAACAAAAGCTTTCGCGCGAAGAAATGTATATCTTGCTTGGATTTTTAAGACCGGATAAAAAAGAGACGGTCTTAATATTTACATTAACCCCGGTCATATTAAACGTCCGATCTAAAAAGTTTAACCTTTAAGACCGTTCCTTTTAAAACGCCGGTCTTAATATTAATGAACTTTTTCAAACCGCAAGTATTATATGTCCTAGGTCTTGAAAGAAAACTTTTAAGACCGTCTTGTTGATAAGTTCGGTCTTAAAACTTTAGACTTTTTATATTTAAATTTTTCCTTATTATGTTTTACCGCATGAGAAAATATAAGTATGACTATATGAGATATATTTAGAAAGTAATTGAAATTTCAGTTCAATTTTTAAGACCGGTGGTATTTTAGTCGGTCTCAATAATGATTTTAAGAGCGGTGAAAAATTGGTCCGGTGCAAGAAGTTCTTTATATTTGAGAGCTGCCACGGTCATTCCTTTAAGACCGGGTGTCCATTGTCGCTCTAAATGAGGCGGTCTTAAAGCCTTTTTTTGCACTAGTGATATGACCAAAATAAGTATAGCATTATGTATACAACCAAACCGAGTCACTCAAGAGATAGAAACTGGGGCAAGCTGGGCAAGCATCCATAATGTTGAAAAGAAATATCTTTTGTAATAATAATTATTTTTAACTTTTGAATGTCAAATTATTGTTAGTTTCTAGTTTTTTAGGAGTTTCAAATAAATAGCAGGTTGTTAGGATTATTTCCTACTTTCTTACTAGAAGTTGTTAATTTAGAATTGTTTCATGCTTTCTTGCTAATTTCCATCTGTATAAATATACCTCATTCAAGAGGAATTATGTACGGATGAATAAAGGAATTTATTATTGGAGTTTAATTTTTAACATGTTATCACAAGTGAAAGCTGGTTTGTTCGTTGTTTCTATTGGAAAATATTTTCCATCCGAACACATTTTTATCTATATTGATGAAAATCGGTTTCCACCAATAAGCAAAGGAAATTGAGATCTTCGGAAAATCTTGTGAAATTACCGAATTGCCCCAACGTGGGTTCCAAAAGTGGTGGTATCTTGGTATAGTCTTCGGTTCCTCCATCCTGAACACATTTTTATCTAGCAGTGAGAGTGAGATGATGGTCTCTTCTCTCATCATCCTTGTTCTCAACTCTTTCTCTATTTCAAGTCGGTCAGATCGACGGTGAAGGTGGAGGAATGAAGGGTGGAAGGTCAGTGGCGGAGCCACTGTGGGTCCCATGACCTAAGTGTAGACATAAAATTTTAGTTTTTTTAATAAATGTAAAAAAACAAAATTGGGGCTAAAGCTATTTACCTTGAGTTGTGACCTAAATCTCGTCCCGTCTCTTCATTCATCTCTGTTCACCTTTGTCAATCTCGTCCCCCCGTCTCTTCATCCAACTCTGGCGACCTTCCTCCAACTCAAGGTCCCTCTGCTGCTTTTTTTTTCTTCTCTGTTTTGTGTGGGCGCATCAGTTTGTGTGGTATTTTCTGAAAGACTTGACTATCACCCAAGAGGGGGGTGAATTGGGTGTTTGATAAAACTTTAGTAACTTTGAAAATCTTTCACAACTTATCGAAAGCGGTTTGTATGACAATAATAATTGATAAAGTGATAGTCAGTCATTCAAACATATATCTTTGGAAATATAAGAGTTTAGGGAAGAGAATATGCAAACTGTGATTTATACTGGTTCGGCCCAATCCTTGACCTACGTCAAGTCCCCAAACTCCACTTGAGATTTTCAATTCACTATCTTCTTTCAACTTGATTACACGTTCTATACTTGAAGTAATCCTCTCACTAGGATTCACTCTCCCTTACAAACTGTAATCAATACACCCACTTGATTACACACTTTGTACTCGAAGTAATCCTTTCACTAGGATTCCCTCCCCTTACAAGCTGTAATCAATACAATGGGTTTCCCACTCAAGATCACCCAATCTTGAGTAACTTTCAGATAGTATGGTAGGTTGTTTACAATAAATCTTCTCTCTCATAAGTGAATGAATAAACACTGAAGTACAATACAAATCATCTTACTCTCTATGATAAACTATGTAAACATTGAAAACAGAGAGTAAATAATATGAAGATCAGAGTATGAGCATTTTGAAGATGTATGCTTGTGTCTTTTTCCTTCTATCTTGAATCTGTCTTCTTTTATAGGTAGTTGCAGTTTATGACCGTTGAGAAGATTCAATGACTGTTGGATAAAGAAATATAGCCGTTAGACTCGAGATGGAACTAGTCGTTAGAACTTCATTTTTGAACCACTATGATATCGCATTTACTTTACCCTTGATCTTCGGTTTAACAACCTTTGATCATCTAAAACATGTACACAAATGATATAAATAATGTTAAGAAGTATTATAAGTCATTTGGGTAATCATCTGGATATTTATCAAAAGAATCAAAATTTCCGAAAAAGTGATTTTCTGAAGTAGAGATGTAAACTCGAGTTTGCGTAAGTAAACTCGAGTTTGCATAAGTAAACTCAAGTTTCCTTTTGTTGTCAAAAGCTAGATTTCTCTTCGATTGAGCCAAACTCGAGTTTGTCACTTAATGACTCGAGTTTGGTTCTCTCCAAAACCATCATTTGCTCTCTGTCTTGTCTAAACTCGAGTTTCCCACTAATAGACTCGAGTTTGGATGATCTTTGGACTTGGTTGCCTCTATAACCCATAAAATTGAGTTTGCAAATTGATCTGCCCTTGGTTGCTCTCGACTTGGCCCGGCTCAAGTTTTGACTTTGTTAAGCCTTCTTGAACCGATCTTGTCAATTCTCGAAGACCATATCTCCCTGGTCTGAACTCTGTTTTGGTCCATTCAAATCTTGATGGAAAGCCCTTTGAGTCTACTTTTATATGTCACTAATTTTAGCTCAATTTGTAGTTTGTGAGATAGACTCAAAACATTGAAGCTTGGTTTCTCGGGTGGCTTTGATTTCACTATCAAATTTAATAATTCATAGATCCTTGATGGGAACTCCTTTGGGCTTGAATTTTATATCCAAATGAGACATTAGGAGTCTAGTTTCATACAAAATTGATTTCACCTCAATCCGATTTCTGGTTTCGGAGATATTGTCTAATTAATAGACCTTGCTCAGGTGAAACATGAAACAAAGTAGAACAGAGGTGCTGATAGCGCTGTAAACTCGAGTTTGTACTTAGAAACTCGAGTTTTCCTAGTCCAGAGATGCTGAAGACACTTATTGACTTGAGTTTATGATAGCTGACTCGATTTTTGAGTCCTAAACTCGAGTTTGGAGTCTTTAACTCGAGTTTATTCATATTAGAGAGGCAAATTACTGCAGCAAGGTAGTAAACTCGAGTTTAAAACTTGGAGACTCGAGTTTGCTCATCAGAACCTCATTTTTGCTTGTTTTAACTCTGAATTGATCCATTTCAATTTCCATATGTTCTTGGATACTTCTAGTATCAATCTAGAAACTTGAATAATGATATCTTCATTTCATTCAACAAGTTCTTCTTTCTTTCTTGATCATTTTCCATAACTCAACGCTTTCTTTCTTCTCTTCTCTTAATCATTCTTTATCATTTGAGTTCACATCTTTGATTCAATTTCTCTCTAATTCAATACTTCTTTATTAATCTTCTCGTTGATCGTTCTTCGTCATTCAACTTGGAATCATCATTCTCTGCAAGTACTACCTTCTTCAATATTTCCTCTTCTTCTTGACTATTCTCAAAATCCTTTGATAACTTTTTGCTTTCTTGACATTCTAATATTCCCATTATATTGTGTGCAAGAACTTCTTTCTTCAATCTACTTTCTTGATCATTCTTCAATATTGAACTTCACATCTACATTAAATATAAGACTCAGTCAAAGTAGAAGATAAATGTAGTATGCAACCTTTTTGCTCTTAATAATGGCATTTATATACGACATCATCAAAACTAATCATATCCAACATTTTCCTTCCTATGCATAAGGGATTTAGATTATAGCTTTTTAATGTTTGTCATTCGTCAAGCCACTACCACGACCGAGTGTTAGAAGAACAAGTCTTGTAATGATTTTATATTTTCAATTTTGGGACCAAAACGAGCTGTAGCTTATACGGTCATAATTTATTTTCTTTGCTTAACTATAACATCTCTCTTTTTTCCTTGGTATTGTGCATATTTTTCTGTTCTTTTTATATCTTTGTATTACATTAAGCGCATTGTGTTTTTCTTCATGGTTGTTGTAACAATTATTCTTTTATGGTCTTCCATCTACCTCATGCCAACTCCCAATATGGTTGCAATTATTTCTGGCCTATTGGACTTATTCTTCTCTCTGAAATTGATCGTAGCTTCAAGTACATCCAGCTTCAACGATTTTCTTGATAATTCTCAAGATGTGTAATTTTAAAAGTTTTACATGGTCTAAAAATGGTTATTGTTCCCCCATTAAGTAAAATTTTACATTCATTACCTGTCACATGAAACTAGTTGAAATTGATGAT
The DNA here is from genome assembly GCA_019022655.1 of Acacia acuminata. Taxonomy (NCBI): domain Eukaryota; kingdom Viridiplantae; phylum Streptophyta; class Magnoliopsida; order Fabales; family Fabaceae; genus Acacia; species Acacia acuminata. The sequence continues at coordinate 2,078,392 of JAFJYI010000064.1, forward strand.
TGGTGTGGCTCCAATCTTGCCCTTTATACTTTTTGTCATCACGAGGATGTATAACTTGTTTGAATTAGTTTTTTCCTAGAGATGTATATTTTGTTCATATGATGAATGAATGCCTTTTTTATCTTTATTTTATTTCGTCTCGTTCATTTTATCGAGTTGACAATGACATAGGATTTGAAAGATCATATTGTTCGTTTTTTTTAGAATTCTTCAATTTATTGATTTTGTTCTCCATTTTTGTTCAAAGTGCTGAGCCAACACAGTTGGCTTTCTCTCGCGCTTTTGGCATTACGTTGGGAATATTCTCTATATGCGATAAGTTGTTATTAAGGATTTCTAGATTTCTGAAAATTTAATTTCTATGAAATGTATGAATATGATAGATACTTGAATGAGACTGCTATGGATATATTCATTGTCATTCTAGTTTTTCTTCTTAATTCTTATTCTTTGCATCTAAACAATCTTCTTTACTTGAATGAGGCTGCTATGGATAATTCGTTTGATTTCTTTTGCTCTAAACTTTGCCTAAATTATATTGAATGTTGAATGTGCCTGTTCGCCTTGCAAGTGCACGAGTTTCACAAATAATAAAGTGATAAGTAAAGTATCGTTCCCACGAGGATTTGTTTAACAAATTGGTCAAGCAAGAGGCTTAAGAAATTGAATCAAGTTGAGCTAGAACAAAGTTTTGATGTGGAATGAGAATTTTGAAGACTTTTTCTAAAACTAAAAATTGATAAAGGTAAATGATTCTTTGACTTCAAGGATAAAAGAGCCTAGGATTCTTCTTCCCCTTTTGCATTTCATAAAACTTGGTTAATTTCCTCTCTAGTAGCATTTCAATACATCTATGTGTTAGTCTAAGGTTCAAAAACACTTGAAACGCTCTCTCAAGTCAAAATCAAGTTTCTCTTGTCATTAAAATGCACAATCTCTTGCTACACTTAATGAGAATCAATCTTTAAGCAACAACCCTAATGTGACAATGCAAGATTAGTAAATATATCTCTATTTTACCAACAAACCATCCATTTATCAAGTAAACTTCAAGACAAGCATGATTTTAATCAAGTTCTACACCTAGATTAGCTCTCTCAAGTCAAACCTAAATGAATAAATCATCTAAATGGAGGCCAATCACTTAGAATCATTAAGCCAAGGTTGAAATCAACACACACACACACACACACACACATATTTATCTACCAAAAGAGAGGAAAATGCAAGTATTAATCCATACAAAAGGGTCAAAAGAACCCTAGAATGAAAGATTTAGCTACTCATGTTCAAATACAAAGAGATTCTAAGCAAAGAAACCGAATACATGAAGAAACTAGGAAGAAAAGAGGAGCAAAAGAGGAAGAACCAAGGTGAAATCCCTAAAATCTCTCTTAGGTTGAGCACCCAAGCCTCCAAGATTGTCCAAATGTCTCTCCCAAGCTCTTCCCTTGTGTGCCCACTTGTTCCTTTGTGCAAAGAGTGTGTTTTTCGACCCTTCCCTTTAGGTTAAATAGGGTTTTTTTGTTTCTAAAATGAAAAACGCGCAGTTGTACTTTCAGCACTTTTTCACGACTGGCTGCGGCCAGTTGTCGACTTGCCACGTCCAGTTACACAAAGCGCTACTTGCTACAACCAGTTGAGCAACTTGCCGCGGCCAGTTGTACAAGTTCCTTCTAACTTTGCACTGCTTCACATCCTTTCTTTCTTTCCTTATTTCTTGGTTCTTATAGACCTTCAAAACTTGTCTCCATCTTCCTACAAAAGAGGAAGGAATTATCAATTCTCAATTGAATCACAAACTCTATAGGATATAACAAGAATTTCTTTGATTTTTGCCTTATACTTTGATATGCACATTTTCCTCTATAACTTCATTCCTATGCACATTTTGAATCAAAAATAGGTAAAAAAGAGAGAAAATGTCTTTGGAATGTTGTCAATTTCTAAGAGTTAACAGTGCCCCTAGTGAGGTATACAAATAGAATGTGCCTTGTTGCATTGTTTATTTTTTGTTTCAACTTTTTTAGTGTTTTGTTTCCAGAAAATGTCAAAGATACAATCTTATTTCAAACGTCTAAAACCCACAAATACAGAACCCGAATCTCAAAGTGAGCAAGTTTCAAATAGTATTTCAGTTCCTACTGTCCAAGAATCTTATCAACCACCTCAAGCACAGGTTGATATAGAAAATCTTGAAGCAGATTCAGGAAAAAGACCTTCAATTTATTTAATGACATCAAATCCTAGAGAAAGAGAGGATATTCGGAGAGCTTATTTGCTCAAGGGCCCAACTCAACCAATTCTTAAACCATTCCCTTAAATGGAAATGTATTGGAAAATGCGTAAATTCAATTCTAAGTGGTATGAAGAATTTGGTTCTTGATTGGAGTATAGTGTATCAAAATATGCATGTTTTTGCTTGTATTGTTATCTACTTGGTATGGAGGTTGGAGGTAGTGGTTCAATGTAGGAAGCATTTGTCGGTGTGGGGTTCAAAAATTGGTAGAAGAAGAATAGAATCAAAGTTCATGTTGGAGATCATAAGAGTGTTCACAATAGATGTTATCAAGCTTGTCAAGATTTGATGAAGCAAAAGCAACATATTGATATTGCCTTTTCAAATATTTCTGAACAACAAAGGACTGATTATCGTATTTGGTTGAAAGCTCCTTTAGATTGTGCTAGACACCTACTATGAAATGGTCAGCCTTTTTGGGGACATGATGAATCTTCTGTTGGAAATTATGCCCTAGGGGCAATTCATTGTACTTTGGATATTTAAGTTATTTAAAGTATTCTCTTTAGTTATCATTTTCGTTTGCATGTTCGTATTGATAACCGCATCCCTAGATACATCTTATAGATTATCCTAAATGTCCTCAGTCGGTCATCTACGCGGAGCTAAGATGAGTTAAGACCCGCATGACTTTGATGAGGTATGGAGATACGAATCAAAGTCATGGGCACTTGTAAGAGTACAAAGTCCGGACCGACCCACTATGAGAAAGCCGCATGGATCTAGTCATAAGCTTATCTCATGTATAACCGCGTCACGACGCCCATGACCCGAGATCATCATGGATTCCTACATGATGAGTCATCGATCTTTGACCTAGTCAAAAGTCACCTTTGTAGGGTGATGATAAAGGCTAGGATCGGGATCGGTGGTTTTCATGCGGAGGAATGTGAATGGTCAAGATGGAATTTGTCCCTCACATTTGTAGAGAGATATCTTTTGGGCCCTCGATGAGTGAGTCTAAGAAATGTATGGCCATACCGTGATGGAAAGGAGTTTCCATTTCACTTATTAGACTACTCGAGAATCGAGAAAGTAATGGTCAAGAAAAGGAAGTTGACATTATCCATGCCTCATCCTTGACCAAATTACCGCGTGACAAAAGGGATGTGACATGGTTGTACGATAGGTTGTATCGTGTCATCGATCCCTATGTGAATTGGGGAGTCGCAATGTCTTGCTAGAGGCCGCTTGTGATTTGTGGGCGACACGGTGTTGGCCCACGCCAATCTCACATGGGCCTACTCTGGTCGCACACAAGAATAATCCAACACGGGTAAAAGTGTCCGGGTTCATTGAATCTCGGATTAATCGAGATTAATGAATACCGAATTTAATCGGGGTAAATATATATATATATATATATATATTTAAATTCGAAAATAATATAATGATATTATTTAATTGAGATTAAAATATTATTATTATATTATTTGTTTTATGTTTAATTTATTTGATAAATTAAATATCTAAAACAAACAAGAGATATTGTATCTCATTTAATTTTTGAATAAAGATATTATTGTCTATTTAATTTAAATTGAGATATTAGTATCTCGATTTAAATAAATAGATAGATGTCATTTCGGATTTAATTTATTGAGATAAATTAAATCGGAAAGGCTTTTAAATTTGGATTAAATAAATAGGTTGGATTAAATCTATCGATAGATTTAATTAATTATTTTTTAATCTAGATTCAATTAAAAATTTCAGATCTGGCTTTTAATTCGATTAAATAAATATTATTATATTAGATCTATCGGATAGATTTAATTAATATATATTTAATCCAGATCTAAAGTTTGAATTTAAAAAGTTAATACGATTAATTTTGCATTAAATACGCTGAACAGGTTTTAGAAAACCTATGGGACTTTCGTCGAGTGTATTCTAAAAAGCGGCGAGAAACCCTAGAGTGAAAAATAGAGAGAGACGCAAAAGAGGCGCTAGCACGCCGTCGTAGCCGTGTTTGAGAATTGTTCGTGTGGATACGGTGGAGGAAGCCGATTCTACGAGTCGTCTTCGCGATCGAGGAGGTAGCCCACCTGTTCAACGAAGAAGAAACCGCGAACGAGTTCTCCAAAGGTAATATCCGGATTCCTTAGCCTTGGTTTAAACGCTTTGAGTGATCCTCGGGACGGGATTCGTAGAAATTTTAATGCACGCTTTACGTTGTACGGATCCCGACAAAGCTTCAAGTTCAAATCAACAAGGTTTATTTCTTGAAACTCTAAAGTTTTATTCTAAGCCAAATAAAGAGATGAGTGATGTGGTCTTGCAAAATGCCCCGATAATCACAAATTGACTTCACTAATGATTCAAAAAGATCTTTCTCAAGCTTGTGCTTGATTTGACCGTTAAAGTAATAATTAGTGTTCTCGGCGATGATTACTTTTCCTTGCTAGTTGACGAAGCTTATGATGTTGCAATTAAAGAACAAATGGTCGTTGTACTTCAGTATATAAACAAAAAAGGGTTCATTGTTGAATGTTTTATTGGCATAATTCATGTTTCAGATACTACTGCACAATCACTAAAAGCAGCGATTGATGGGCTATTTTCTAAACTTGGTTTAAGTTTGTCTAAATGTCACGGTCAAGGCTATGATGGTGCTAGTAATATGCGGTGTGAATTCAAAGGGTTTAAGAGTTTTATTTTGGCAAACAACGCATCTGTATTCTACATTCATCTTTTTCAGAGTTTTGTTGTACACATTTGTAGAATATATAGTGATTGACAGGTACACGCTTCGGCTGTCCTGCAAACTGCATTTCAATGTTTAGGGAAATGTAGGTTATGGGAGTTTGTTTATAAATGAAATCACAATGGTTTCAATTTTATTTGTGTGTACAAATTCAGGATATGAAGATTGTCAAGAAGTTCGAACGTCAAGACTGGCCCTTGAACATATTTTCCTAAATTCAATGTGTAAGGCTCACACAGGACTTGAGCATGAATTGAAAAGTGAATTTATTGGGAAAAACTCCATAAATTGAGCATAGTTCGGTAGAAACATATCGCATATATATATATATATATATATATATATTTAGTTGCCCTGTAATTTAAAATGATGTTCCTTATGGGGACAAGGTGCCGTGGCAACTAGCAAGGATAAAATGTACAAATTTAGAGTTGTTTTCATTTATAATCATTTTTAATTTTCACAATTTAAAATATTAAAATATTATGCGGAAAGAATACAAATAAAAATGCAAACATAATTTGTTAGTGTTTAACTTTATGGTCATCATTTAAACTGGATGGGTAATCATTTTCCGTCAAATAAGACTAATGGTGTTAAGGTCCTAGGACTAAAACTGTACTCCCTCTGCTCCTTATTATAAGACACCAACTACCAAGTTTATTTGGTCTTTTTTATAAGGCACTTGCTGATTCCCAATGAACATTAATTATGTTTTTTTCCATGTACGCTCATAATTAATAAGGGTAGTTGGTGAGATTAATAATTAATATGATATTAGAATTTAAGGCAATTAGTAGGGGTAATATTGGAAATTATTTAGATCCTATGACAACTTTATTGACTTGAACAACTTTTATTGGTTTGTGAGAAAAGTTAGTTGGTACCTTATGATAAGGACCACAGGGAGTATTTTATAAAATTAATGAGCTAAAATGATATTTGAAGCAAATATAAAGGATCAAATATATACTTTAGAGAAAAAGGAAATACAAAATGTTAGGATAAGATCATTTCGTATTTTCGGACAAAGCTAGATTTGAAACCTGAAAAGTGAAATACATATATAATATATTAAATTTTGAGTGAAATTAAAAATATCATGTTAAATAGATAATATTATAATTTTTGGGCAGAACTATAATATTATAATTACTCCTATATTAGTATTACGATTTACGAGTAGTATAATATAATAAAGCTACCCTACAAGTCTACCACAAAACCACTAACTCTAAATTGGAGGGGACAAAGCCAAGCCAACAAGTCACTGACCCAAAGGAATCGGTTTGGATAGGCGCCAATTGTTCGTGACGGTGCAGTTTTGATTTTTTTTCTTTTTCTTTTTGTGTTTTTAAAAAAAGCTATTTTAATAGGTTAAAATATCTAAAACAAAGAAAATCACTTACCTAAATTTTTTTAAAATTTTTTTTTATTTAAAAATCATTAGTTAAAAATAAAAATAAACATGTACCATTCAAATTTCATGGTTCAATAGACAAACAAATGATGCTACAAGCACCCAAACCGGTTCACTAGCCCAAATGGTCCTCGCAGTCCAGCCCTAGGTCAGTTGCAACTAGTCTCACACAAGCCGCCGTTTCTCGATCTCTAGCTCTCAGTCTCTCATTCGTGGTCGGCTTCCTCTATTTATCCTTCATCACCAAATCTATCTCGATCTCTACTATTCATCGTGGTCTCATTCGTGGTCGACTTCATCCCTCCGCTATTCATCGTCACTTCATTGCAACGGACAATAATGGAGAACGACACGCCAATTTTTCCTCAAGAACTCATCACAAGTATTCTGGTAAGACTTCCGGTAAAATCCCTAATCCGATTTCAATGTGTTTGTAAAGATTGGAAGAATCTGTTCAGAACCCCATCCTTCATTGCCGAACACCTCCACCATTCCACTCGGCAAAACCCTTTACTTATTATCGATAGTATTATCCCTGGATATTCTCCTTGGCGCTTCTATTTTCTTAATCGTGAGATGCAAATCCATGAATTTCAGAACACAAATATTATTTATCCCTTAATGCCGGGGTGGTTCTATTCCAGTAATGGCCTACTCTGTGTGCAACTCACGGGTAATACCCAAGATTGCCTTTGGTTGTGGAATCCATCTATTAGAGTAGTCAGACAAGTGCCAAAATCTCTTAACAATTATGAGTATGAGTGTTTTTATGTAGGATTTGGATTCAGCCCAATCATTAATGATTACAAGATTGTGAAATATTTTCTGCCTGGATATTTCGTTGTTCAAGCGGAAGTTTATTCATTAAGGACGGGATTATGGAGAAAAGTTGAAGTTGGGAGCTTAGAGGGTGTATATGGTCTCAGTCGTGGCGCTTTCCCTTGTAATGGAGCTATTTTTTGGATTGGAGAAAAGAAAGATGTGGAGGGGCACAGCAAAAGTCGTCGTTATTTGATAGCTTCATTTGATATAGCAAGGGAACTATTCACATTGATACCATTTCCTTCTCTGAATTCTGACCATGGATGTTACAATAGTCTTGCTAGCTTTGAGAACAAACTGGCTTTATTTTTTGAAAATTCTGAATCATATGCGATTGATTTATGGGTGTTGGAGGAGTGCATAGATCCATCCCGGGAGAGATGGAGTTGGGCTAAAATATATACTAGCAGACCCAATCCATGCTGTCCACAGATTATTTGGAGAAATGAAATTGTTTGCTCAGTGGAAGCATCACCTGAGTACCAAATCGAAGGTAAAGAGGAGGATTATGATGGAAAGGTTGTTTTGTGCAATCTCACTACGGATGAATTCAACGTTTTTGATATCCCAATATGTAGCTCTAGTCCTGGGATTTTGGATTATGTGGAAAGCCTTGTGCTACTTGACAACATCCATGTTTGAAAAATGCTAATATTTAATACCAACTGTTTCTTGCCATATATGACCTTTTATAAATTCTAGTTGCTTATTTTTATGTAATTCAATTGCTGGTTTGTGGATTATTTGGGACAAGCCAATCTAGCACTGGTTTTATATATATTGAAGGGCGTTGAGTATTCTATTATTAAGCATTTACTCTATTTAAGTAAATTCTATTTTTATTTTTATTTTTGGTTGGAAATGAAACCAAACACATTAGTCCATATCACTAAGCTCAAGTTGAGTTGATTGCTGGTATGTGTGTGTAAACTGTGTGTATATGTTTTCTGTTGTTCGGAGTCATCTTTGTATCAATGGCTTCATTTCCAATATTAGTAAATCTAAAGGGACGATGCATGGAAGGAAGGCTAGCAGCTGAATTATAGGATTTGCCTGATTGGGATAAAATGGGTATTAGAGTAATTGATTCACTACAAAAAAAAAAAGGTCAATTTGCAGCGGTTCTTTAGTAGCGGTTAAAATAAACTGCTACAAATATGCACATTTGTAGCGGTATGACTCGCGCCAAGTGGCACGCTAGTTCGTGAACGACATTTGTAGCGGTTATCACGAACTAACTGCTACAAATTATGACGCCAAGTTGGCACCAAATTTGTGGCGGTTATTTTGTAGCGGTTTATTTATACAAACCGTCACAAATATGGCGCCAGTTTGGCGCCTTATGGTGCGCCATTTAGTGGCGGTTTATTTGTAGCGGTTTATATCAAAAATCCACTATAGAATGCCGAGAGTCTGCACTTTTGTAACAGTTATAGAAAATCGTTGCAAATTTTCATTTTGTAGCGGTTTATTTTAGTTAAACCGCTACAAATGTGAAGTCTTTAAATACGTTATAAATAGAAGTTATGAAATAAATATTTTTTAAAAAAATTCGTTCATATTTGTAGCGGTTATTGAGCTAAACCGTTACAAAATGTGATATTTTAAAATTTATTATTATTTATTTTTAAAAAAATACCAATGAATTTTTGTAGAGGTTTTTTAACCACTACAAAAAAAAAAAAAACGCTACAAACGTTAAACCGCTATAAAAACCGTCGCGTCAACCGCTACAAAGTGTGTAGTATTGAAATTTGAAAATTTCTAATCCCGCCAACGTTCATTAGTTTGTAGCGGTTTTTAGTATAACCGCTACAAAATGTAATATTTTGAAATTTATTTATTTATTAAAAAGATACCAATAAATTTTTGTAGAAGTTTTATAACCGCTACAAAACAAAAAAAAAAAAAAAAAAAAAAAAAAAACCGCTACAAACGTTAAACCGCTACAGAAACCGTCGCATCAACCGCTACAAAGTGTGTAATATTGAAATTTGAGAATTTCGAATCCCGCCAACGTTCATTAATTTGTAGCGGTTTTTAGTATAACCGCTACAAAATGTAATATTTTGAAATTTATTTATTTTTTTTTAAAAATACCAATGAATTTTTGTAGGGGTTTTGTAACTACTACAAAACGAAAAAAAACCGTTACAAACGTTAAACCGCTACACAAACCGTCGCATCAACCGCTACAAACGTTGTTACGCATATCCCTATAAATACCCCCACCACACCTCATTTCACATATTTTCATTCATTTTTTCTCTCTCCTCTCTCGTTTTCTCTCATTTCTTCCCACCCCTTACAAATTCTTTGTTTTTAATGTTTTATTTTTTTCCTTCTTAAAATATTAATACTATTTTTTTTCTTATCGAACTTTAAGAATATTCCCTCAATATTCCTTCTATCATCATCAACATTCTTTCCATAATCAAATACCATCTAATGGACAACATAATTTTTTTGCTTAGAGGTGGACAACCCAATAAATCCTTATTATCTACACATTCTCAGTATTATACCTACATAATATATATACTTATCTAACTTAAGTTAATAATTTTTTTTAAATATTAACTATTATCATTTAATTTGTCACTTAAATAATAAAAATATTCAACAAAATATTATAATAATGGACTCAAATTATGATGATTTTTTTAAGAAAAAAATTGTAATATTTTTTTTAAAACCGCTACAAATTTTAATTCAAATTTGCTTAAATATTTTGTAGCGGTTTTACAACCGCTACAAAATTTTGGCACCATTTTTTTTGAAATTTGTCATCTTGTGGCGGTAACTCAAAACCGCTACTAATACGTAAGCGGTTTTACTACATGAGTAGCGGTTTTAGAAAAGCTGCTACAAAACATCTTGTTTCGGTGTATTTTGTAGCGGTTCTTTAAACCGCTACTAATGTCATTTGTAGCGGTTAAAACCACTACAAACACATAATTTCAACCGCTACAAAATGTCTTTTTTTTTTTTTGGTAGTGATTGAATATTTCCTCCCTGATTCCTATTATTATGGTCATGTTGGACAAGAAGGTGATAATAAGTTCTCGTACAACTATAAAAACAACAGGTCTTATTTCATTAAGTAAATTTAGTTACATGAATCACATTATGGTATTCTTTTTCTTTTGATAACGATCAAATGCATTAAAATGATTAAGTAAAAACATTTTAATGAATTAACTTTACAACTAGATTTTTATATCAAGTTATCAACAACTAGATTTTGAAATATTTCATTCATTCATCCCTCTTATAATTCTACGGTGACTATATGTAAAGTATAGATTAAAAATAAAATAAAATAAAAATTCTGCTCACCATCATAAAACAAAGCAGGTTGACATAGATAAGAAATTTATAAATGAAATTATTAAGACTAAAGTATATTTTTAGTTCTTTACGTTTATATGAGGTATATTATTTATCCCTTAACTTTTAAAATACACTTTTTGCAATTCTAACACCGTTAATGTTGTTCATAGAAAAAGTTGATGCAACAAACTCAAGTGATGATTTGTATGAACTTAAGTGATGATTTGTGTAATTAAATGCTTTTAATCTTAAATTTAAAGTATGTGTAAATTGAAAAATATCTAAAAACTTCATGAAGCAGTCAATACCAAAACCTCGATTTTATTTACAATAATTTGTCGGTTTATTTTAGTTTACTAATATAAATATATTATATTAAAATATTAAAATTTAAATATGTTTTGTCAATTGCATAGTCATTTCTTGAATTTTCTACATCAACATTTTTTGTCACCAACATTAACGATATTAGAAATATATGACTTAAATTATACATTATAAAGTTAAGGGACTAAAAGTATATCTTTTGTAAAACTTAAAGGACAAAAAATGCATTTTAGCCAAATATTAAAGAAAAAAGGGGAAAATAAAATATGTAATAGGATAAGATACTCTCTTCGGTCATAAATATAAGAATCGGTTGACTTTCTTGGGGAAGCTTTTTTTTTTTTTTGACGAAGCTAATTAAATTTATTTAAAATATTTATATTTAGCGTTGTTTCTCCAAACTAATTTGTATGGCTTATAATAAGATACTCTCTTCGGTCATAAATATAAGAATCGGTTGACTTTCTTGGGGAAGCTTTTTTTTTTTTTTTTTTGACGAAGCTAATTAAATTTATTTAAAATATTTATATTTAGCGTTGTTTCTCCAAACTAATTTGTATGGCTTATAATATGATAATATTATACTTAATTTTAATCGATAATATTATAATATGTATGTGTGTTTTTTTACCATGAATATGTATGTGTGTTTAAACTTTAATAGATGACATTATAATTAATTTTTTGCCTTCGATAATATTATAATTTAATAGTATAATATAATAAAGCTACCATACAAAAAACCACTAACCCAAATGCACTGAACCCAATGGGGACCATGCATCCATAAATTCTCAATCTCAGCCGACTGATTTATTAATGAATGCATAGTTGTGGGGTTTTTTTTTTTTTTTTTTTTATTTTTAATAACAAAATTTTAGAAGAGGGGTTGGGTTCACCCATAGTCCAAGGCGGGCGCTTGAAGCCCACTCGCAAGAAATTTAGGACTAAGAGTATCTTGGCCTCCACCTTAGCCTAGGTTACCGTTACTTTGCAGATCCCTAGGATGCCTCCACCAGCATCTTGATCAACTCCAGGATCGAACCCTCTCTTTTTTGTTGAAAGTATCTGACCTCTATACCAGTTGAACCCAAGACCAAAAGGTGTGGGGTTGTTATAGACAGCATATGTTAAAGAAGCATGTGGGCTATTAAAAAGAGGCATGGGAGTTTTAGGGCTTAACCAAGATCGGCCCACGTCTGCACCACCTGAGGGCGAATTTGAGTTGCCTAGGGGGAGTGTGACGTGTTTCTAGAAATATTTCAGTTGTAATGTTGGCGCTTATTTCATAATAAAAGAAAAAAGAAAGAGAGATTATAATTTAGGAAAAGTCCTAATTAAATCAAGTCGAAATACCAAAAATTAAAATTTTGATCTGCACTCTTAGTAAATTCCTAATCATGCCAACTAGTCTCACTAAATTTTTTTAGATCTGATTAAGAGATTAGAATGCCCTGTGTAGTTAAAAAAAAAATTTGCATGTAAATGTAATGTTTTGATTATTTTAGTTAGACTTAATTGGGATTTGCCCTTTATTTTTAGTTTTTATTTGTTTTATGTTTTTGCTTTGATATCTATAGATAAGATTTTTGTGTGTGGTTTCATTTATGGAGTGATATCGAAGACCTGCTCTTGCATAAATATAGTATCAGATTTATTCTGCATAACAAGATTTGTGTCATCCTAATGCTTACCAGAACCCTAATTAATGCTTGATGTATTATTGCAACAAATACCATCTCTGTTATGTTCTTATCATTTAGTTTGATGTCTTGCACCAAATACTCAAGTAAAAAGTGGTTACCAACACCACTATTCTCATGACCCCATGGCAGCTTGTTGCCTTGTTTTTTTAAATAAATAATTTATTAAAAGGGTAAAACTGAGTTACATAAAAAAGGTTGAGATCTACTGGAGCTTCTGGGGACTAACCCAATAATTGCTAGATAGATCACAGGCCAATCAATTGCATGCAAAAGAAAGTAAAAAACAATCAGCAACCAGCTTGGAGATGGAAGAGGGCAACACAACTAAATTTGAGCTCTACTCTAGGTTTAGCAACTAGAAATTGAAAGATTGGTTGAATCCTCATGCCAACCGTATGAAATGGAAAGCAATCCTTTGAAAATGGCTCTTGTCAGATTTGAAATGTCACATAAGGTCATTGTTGTTAAAACGCCGTTCCAAAACGTTGGAACGGACATTTTGACGTTTTCCCTGCGGAAAACGTGCTGGAACGGTGCTTGAGACGAAGATGGAGGTGAGACGGTCGCGACGCCGTGCTGGAATGTCAAAATCGTTGAAACGGCGTGGTGGGCGTTCTGAAATTTCTGGTGAAAGAAAGGGCCTTTTCGTAAAATCCCCTTTTCTGCCCCAAATTAAACCTAGTCGACCACCGTCACCCTTCGATAGTTCGATCGATGCTTCTACTTCAAGCTCTGATCTTCGCTGGCACGCTGCTTCTTCATCGACGCTGGCACGTTGCTTCTTCATCGACGGTGCTCTGATAGTTTGATCGACATTGCTTCTTCTTCTCTACTCGTTTGATCGATCGCATTTGCTCGACTTTGATCGCTTCTTCTTGTGACTTTGATCGACGCTTCACTCTTCTTTCCTTGCTTCTTCTTCATCGACGGCGATTTGCTTTCCTTGCTTTCTTTGGGTATTTTGTTTTTTGTTTTTTTTATTTATTTTCTGTATCATATGTGATATACTGATATGTTCCTTTTTTGTTCCGACTTCTTGGGCACTTTTTTTTTCTGTTTTGTCTTTAATTCGTTTGCTTGATTCCTTTGTTTAATTTGCTGAGTGGTAGGAATTTAGAATTGAAACTTGGCTTGGGACTTAGAGTTGTTGGGTACTTGGGTGTTGGATTACTTTTTGAAGTGCTTGTGTTGTGTGTGAATTGTGTGATTTTACTCCATTTATCACTTCTGTTGGCAAATGCATAGTGAAATTGTAAAATTGAGTTTTGGACTTCTGGCTTTGTGTTGTATGATTGCAATTTTCAATTGTTGCTGTTTGGTCGACTCATTTGCTGGGCATTTTTTCTGTTCTGTTCCCTATAAATCACATGTTTTCTTCTTTCTATGTATTAAATATAGTTTGAAATCACATGGCCTCATCAAGTGGAAATGATAGTAGTAGCACTCCGGCCTCTGCAACTCCAAGTGTAAATAACACTACTGCAATTGGGGTGAAGAGATTGGCTAGAAATACTCCTAGAAATAAGTTAGATCCTGGATGGAAGCATGCAATTGAAATTCGGGAACAAAAAAGCTTAAATGCAAGTATTGTCCCAAAATAATATCTCTTTGGAGTTTTTCGTGTGAAGCACCATTTGGCAGGAACATCTAAAGATGTTGAACCATGTATAATGGTGCCTGAGGAAGTAAAAGTAGAGATGTTGAATCTTCTTGTTGGAGCAAAACAAGGAAAACCATCTCAAATACAAGAGGAAGTTGTTAGTGGTGCTGCTACTACTACTACTACCTCCTCCGATCTTTTTAAGAGAAGTAGATCATCCACTCTCGTAACCCTCAACACCTTATTGAAGAAGAACTTGAGGGAGGAGCCATGTCTTGACATTTGCTCCGCTATTTATAACAATGGAATTCCTTTCAATTTTGTGAATAGCCTTGATTTCAAAAAGATGTGTGAATCAATTGCTAAGCATGGACCAGGTTTCAAGCCACCATCTTATCATGAGTGTAGAGTAAAATACTTGAAGCAAAAGTATGAAATGACAATGTCTCGTTGTTGAAAAGCATAAGGCTTTGTGGAAGAAAATTGGGCGCACAATAATGACCGATGGGTGGGTGATAAAAGAAGAAGATCAATAATCAATTTTTGTGTGCATAGCCTTATGGGAATTGTGTTTCTCAAGTCCGTTGATGCATCTCACATCACCAAAACAGCTGACAAGATTTTTCAGATGATTGATGAAGTGGTGGTGGAAATTGGTGAAGAAAACGTTGTCCAAGTTGTCACGGACAATGCTGCAAATTATAAAGCTTCTGGGGCTTTGTTGATGGAGAAAAGAAAGAAAATATATTGGACACCTTGTGCCGCTCACTGCATTGATTCGATGTTGGAAGATTTAGAGAAGAAAATACCCGTTCATAAAGACACAATTTTCAAGGGGGAAAAAATTACGACTTACATCTATTCAAGAGGATCTCTCATTCCAATATTGCACAGCTTCACTAGTGGCAAAGATTTGATTAGACCCGCCATGACTCGCTTTGCCACATCCTATTTGACTTTGAAATACCTCGATGACAACAAAAATGCGGTGAAAAGAATGTTCTTGTCAGAAGAATGGAAGAAGACCAAATATGCAAAGTCAACAAATGGGAAGCTCATTGAAAATGTAGTGATGGACAAACACTTTTGGAAAAGGGTTGAGATTTGTTTGATGGGGGCACTTCCTTTGATTGAAGTGCTTAGGTTGGTTGATTCAGATAATGCAGCAATGGGCTCCATTTATGACGCAATGGATCGTGCGAAGGAGAAAATTGAAAAGGATTTCAAACAAAGACCTACATTGTAAGTTATCGTTTGATTTATTTAATTCAAAGTTACAGACATTTTAACTCAAAATTAATTCAATTGTTTTATCTTTTCTTTTCTTTTTAGTTATCAACCTATTTGGGATGTCATTGATGCGAGATGGGAGAGGCAACTCCATAGGCCTTTGCATCTTTGCGCAGGCTACTATCTTAACCCAAAACAACATTATTCTCCTACATTTAAAGTTGATTATGAAGTAAAGGTTGGATTATATGATTGTATACAAAGGATGGTGGCGGATAAGGCTCTTCAAAAACTTATTGATGAGCAACTTGAGGAATTCAAGCATCGTACAGGACTTTTGGGACTACCTTTGCTATAGATGGAGTTGAAACCAAGAGTCCAAAGAAGCATGGTGGGAATCTTATGGTGATGGTGTTCCGAGAACTCCAAAAATTCGTTATCGTGTGCTTAGCTTGACATGTAGTTCTTCGGGTGTGAGCGGAATTGGAGTGCTTTTGAGATGGTATATTTTTAATATGAATTGCATTTCATTTCAAAAATATGATATTAGTTTTAGTATTAAATTATTTTCCTGTATTTGTTTAGGTCCACACAAAGAAAAGAAATCGTTTGAAGCAAGAGACAATGAATAATGTCGTGTTTGTGATGGCTAACTCAAGATTAGGCAACACAAAACATAGAGTGTCTCCTCAAATTGATTATAACTTTGATGACATTGAGTCGGATGATGAGTGGATTGTGGAACCATCATGTGAAGATATTTCGAGAAGATGTTGGAGTTGGAGAAGATGTTGGAGTTGGAGAAGATCAAGATCCCCTTGGCTTGGATGATCATGATCCGAATGAAGAATTGAGGAACTTGAATGATTTGGATATTCCTAAATTTCCTAGTGGGGAGGGGATGAAGAAGATGATATTGACATTGACTTTAACTCCGATGACTTAAATTAGAGATGTTGGTTTTAATATGTATTTTATGATGATTGATGACTAAGTTTTTGAACTGAAATTTGTGATGTTTTTAATGTATTGTTGTTTTTTAGTTTTACATATGTTGGATTTTATTTTTTTTGTAGTACGTAGTTAACTCTTATGTTTCGTTTTACGTTTCCGTGTTTACGTTTTTTCTCACCCTCACCGTTTCAATGTTGACACTACGTTTTAACAACACTGCATAAGGTGATGAAACTGGAAAAACATAGAAGCTCAAATGAAGTGTTGACATACAGAGACGGAACTTAGTGTAGACAACGGGGGCAAATGTGTCCAGAATTTTTTTAAAAAAAATTAATATAATGTAAAAATGTATGTTATCTTATATATTAGACTTGTTAAAACTTTTATTATACATTTGGCCCCTCAAATATTTTTTTCCCAAGATCGTCACTGTTGACATATAGCTGCCTTAAGGTAGTCAGACTACTAGAGGAGACTAAATCCAAAGGGAACAACTTGCCAAACATCCAAATCCCCAAACTTATTAGACATAAACATTACAAGACAAACTAACAACAAGGAACAAAGCACACCACACAAAAAACAAAACAAGCAAACAACAACCATAAATTAAAAGAATATCCAAAGCCAAAAAGTTGTAATAATGCAAGATGGACTTCTAAGTGGTTGCCGAGGAACTTAGAGGCCCCCGAAAGAATCATCCACATGCATAGAGCTTTTTGGCAAGAGCTCTGTCAAAACCTAGAACATAAGGATGAGACGCATGTCGTGGACGTTTCCTAGTAAAGCAACAGAGACCCATGTCATGACATCGGAGCTAAGTTTGAGTTTGCAAAATAGATTTTAGGTTAAGGATTAGAGGTAATATAATTTTATTTAATGTGTATTTGAAATATAAAATACTCATAAGTTTGAATTCTGGGAAGTGTACTTATTAGAAGAGACAAAAACCCTTTACGTTTTAACCCTCGAAAAGAAAACCCTTAATCAATATTTTTTAAAGAAATATTGAAAATTACCTTTTATAAGTGAAAACCCAAAAACAAAAACAAAATACTGAGAGGTTACCTACATAAAATTTAATTGTTAGTAAGTCTTCTAAAATTGACTTATTATAGTTAAGTCACAGTAAAGTTGTGAAAAAAATTATAAGTTATATTATAAGGGGAAAAGATATTATCACTACCAATTTTTGACATTATCATTTTTTCATCGTTAGATCAGAATCTCATATACCTTTATCATTTCTCTCTCCTATTGAGATTCTGATCTAACGGTGAAAAATGGTAGTGACATTGGTAGTGACCAAAATTAGTAGTGACAATATCCTATCACATATTATAAATATGGATAAAATAGAAATGAATAATACTAAATTGTAATATAAGATAGTAGGAGAATGATAGTTTGAGAAAACTTCAATTTCTTTGAAAAAAAAACAAAGAAAAATTCAATCGACTTAAAAATTTACAGTCTTCCTTCATAATTCATGATAAATAAAAAATAATTGATTTTTTCAAAAAATTATATTTAAAAATATTTATATAATTATTTTGCAGGAAAAATTTTTATAAGAAAAAATTGTTTGAGTGGAGATTGGAGAATGACAAATTTTAATTGAAAAAGAAAAACGATTTTACCAAAAAAAAAAAATAATAAGAGCATTATAAAAGTTGTTATTATTTTTTATTTTACAAAAAATTTAATTGAAAAGTAATTATCAAATAGGTTTTGTTAAAAAAAAATTGAAAATAGAAAAATCATACAAGCCCCGATACTCTCTCTTCCAACCTGGTTTTTTTAAATGGTTTTTTAAATAGAGTATAAAATAAAAATTTGCTAACATAAATTCAAGTTGGATCTTTAGTAATGGGTTAAAGTATACTTTTAGTCCTTTAAGTTTTACATAAGGCATACTTTTGGTCCTTTAACTTTATAAAGTATACTTTTGGTCCTAAAATTCTAACACCGTTAATGTTGCTAACGGAAAACGCTGATGTTGTGGACTTAAGTGATGACTAATAATATTTAATTACACAAATTTTATATATTCTTCAATTTACCCATATTTTAAATTAAGTTTGATAGCATTTAATTACATAATCATCACTTAAGTTTACACCATTATCACTTGAGTTTGCATTTTCCGTTAGCAAAATTAACGGTGTTAGAAATATAGGACTAAAAGTATACTTTATAAAGTTAAGGGACCAAAAGTATACCTCATGTAAACTTAAAGTACTAAAAGTATACTTTAGCCTTAGTAATGTAACAGCATAATTAGTTATTTTCTTATAAATTTAAGTTAACTATTCAAAAATAGAAAACGAAAATATTAAAGAAAAAGAAAAAATATATAATAGGCTAAAGTATACTTTTAGTCCTTTAAGTTTACATGAGGTATATTTTTGGTCCCTTAACTTTTTAAAGTATACTTTTAGTCCTATAATTCTAACACCGTTAATTTTGCTAATAGAAAATGCAAACTCAAGTGACAACGGTGTAAACTTAAATGATGACTGTGTAATTAAATGCTATTAAACTTAAATTTAAAATATGGGTAAATTGAAGAATATATAAAAGTTTTGTAATTAAATGTTATTAGTCATTATTTGAATTCACTACGTCAGCATTTTCTGTTAATAACATTAACGGTGTTAGAATTTTAAAATCAAAAGTATACTTTATAAAGTTAAGGGACTAAAAGTATGCCTTCTATAAAACTTAAAGGACTAAAAGTATACTTTAGCCTATATAATAAGATAAGATCATTTCTTATTTTTTAGGGACTACTTGGATTTAGAATAAAAAAGGGAAATATACACACATTTTGCCGCAGGGAAATACATACATAATATGTATCTCCTTGTGAAGGAATGAATTTATATATAAAAACAAACTCCCATAACCTTACATTCCCTAAACATTGAAATGCCGTTTGCAGAATGGCCTAAGCGTGCATACCCGTCAATTATTGCACTCCATATCACTAAATCTAATTTCAGAGTTTCGTGGAACACATTTCTTAGAGACTTCACACCTTTATTACAACAATACTATACATGTGAACATTGTATTTTAGATATGAAGATTGTCATCAAGTCCGAAGGTCATAGACTGACCCTTGAACAGGTCTGCCTAAACTCAATGAGTAAGAGCACACAGGACTTGAGCATGAATGGGAAAGTGAATTTATTAGGAAAAACTCCATAGTTGAGCATAGTTTGGTAGAAACATACGTCATTTTTTTAGTTTCCCTGTAATTTAAATTGATGTTCCTTACGGGGATGAGGTGTCGTGGCAACTGGCAAGAATGAAACGTACAAATTTAGATTGTTTTCATTTAAAATCATTTTTAATTTTCACTATTAAAAATATTACGTGAAAAGAATACAAATAAAAATGCAAACATAATTTGTTAGTGTTTAATTTTAGGCTAAAGTATATATTTAGTCCCTTATGTTTGCCTCTGGTATCTTTTTAGTCCCTTAAGTTTATAAAATGCACGTTTGGTCCCTGAATGTTAACACCGTTAGTCTGACTTAACGGAAAATACTGATTCAATAATTTTAAGCGATGACTATACAATTAAATGCTGGCCAAGCATCTTTATATGTTATTATTTTAATCAATTAATATTTTAAATCCTATTAATTGAAAAATATTTAATTTTGACGATTGTTTTACGGTTTTTCTGATGTCTGTGAAGATTAAATATATATTTTTTGGTCTAAAAGATTAAATATTTTTCAATTAATAGGATTTAAAATATTAATTTATTAAAATAATAACATATAAGCATGCTTGGTCAACATTTAATTACACAAATCTATCGCTTAAAATTGTTAAGTCAGTATTTTTCGTTAAGTCGACTCACTAATGTTAATATTAAGGGACCAAACGCGCACTTTACAAACTTTAGGGACTAAAATGATACCAGAGGCAAACATAAGGGACTAAATGTATATTTTAGCCTTAATTTTATTGTCATCACTTAAACTTGATGGGTAATCATTTTCCGTTAAATAAGACTAACGGTGTTAAGATCCTAGGACTAAAAGTGTATTTTATAAAATTAAGAGATTAAAATGATATTTGAAGTAAACATAAAGGACCGAATATATATTTTTTTTTAAAAGGTCATTGGCCATTCTGCACCTTAATCCTTAAAAGTTTACATTTTAACGGATGTTCTAACGGCGTTGTGCTGATTTTACATTTTTTAATTTTTTTGGTATTTTTGATCAATTTAAAAGTTTTTTTGTATTGGACGCTCTTGAAGTTAAAATTTATTGACCAATCTACACCTTAACCCTATAATATAATAAAGCCACCTGACAAGTCTGCAACAAGCCACTAACTCTAAATTGGAGGGAAAAAAACCAAGCCACTAAGTCATAACCCTAACCCAAATGGTCCTCGCAGTGCCGCTCTAGCTCTGTTGCCACCAGTGTCGCACAAACCGCCATTTATCCATCTTTCGCGAAAAAAAAAAAAAAAAAAAAAAACTCTCTCACTCGTGGTCGACTTCCTCTATTTATCCTTCACCACCGATCATGGTCTCTATCTCGATCTCTACTTCATCCCTCCACTACTCATCGCCACTTCATTGGAGCAGACAATAATGGAGAACGACACGCCAATTTTTCCTCAAGAAATCATCACAAGTATTCTGGTAAGACTTCGGGTAAAATCCCTAATCTGATTTCAATGTGTTTGTAAAGATTGGAAGAATCTATTCAGAACCCCATCCTTCATTGCCGAACACCTCCACCATTCCACTCGACAAAACCCTTTACTTATTGTCGATAGTGATATCCCTGGATATTCTCCTTGGGCTTATATTTTCTTAATCGTGAGATGCAAATCATGAATTTCAGAACACACATATTATTTATCCCTTAATGCCGGGGTAGGTCTACTCCAGTAATGGCTTGCTCTATGTGAAACTCAGGGGTAATTCTCAAGATTGCCTTTGGTTGTGGAATCCAGCTATTAGAGTAGTCACACAAGTGCCAAAATCTCTTATCAATTATGAGCATGGGTGTTTTTCTGTAGGATTTTGATTCAACCCAATCATTAATTATTACAAGATTGTGAAATATTTTCTTCCTGGATTCGTTGCTCAAGCGGAAGTTTACTCATTAAGGACGGGATTATGGAGAAAAGTTGAAGTCGGGAACTTAGAGGGTGTATATGGTCTCGGCTATGGCCATTTCCCTTGTAATGGAGCTATCTTTTGGATTGGACAAAAGAAAGATGTGGAGGGGCACAACAAAAGTCATCTTGATGTGATAGTTTCATTTGATATAGCAAAGGAAGTATTCACATTGATACCACTTCCTCCTATGACTTCTGCCCATCGATGTTACAATGCGCTTGCTAGCTTTATTTTTTCCCAGTGACATTGAAAATTCTGAATCATATGTGATTGATTTGTGGGTGTTGGAGGAGTGCACAGATCCATCCAGGGAGAGATGGAGTTGGGCTAAAGTATATACTAGCAGACCTAATCCATACCGCTTTATCATTTGTCCGAGATTATTTGGAGAAATGAAATTGTTTTCTTAGCCCCGGTCTGAATACCAAATCGAAGGTGAAGAGGAGAATTATGAAGGAAATGTTGTTTTGTGCAATCTCACTACTGATGAATTCAACTTGTTTGATATCCCAAAATGTAACTTTAAACTTGGGATTTTGGATTATGTGGAAAGCCTGGTACTACTTTGACATCATCCATATTTGAAAAATGCTAATATTTAATACCAAATGTTTCTTGCCATATTTGACCTTTTTATAATTTCTAGTTGCTAGTTTGTGGATTATTTGGGACTAGCCAATCTGGCATTGGTTTTATTTATATTGAAGGGCATTGATCCACTCTTATGTTAAGTATTTACTCTATTTAAGTATTTTTTTTAAAAAAAATTGTGTGTTTGTGGAAATGAACCCACTCAGATATTAGTCTATATATTTACTCTATTCAGTTAATTATTGGCGTGTGTGTTTTTCTGTTGTTCTGAGTTATCTTTGTTTGAGAGACTCAATCTCCAACATTAGTAAATCAAATGGGACATTGCATGGAATGAAGGGCAGCAGCTGAATTCTGGGATTTGCCTGATTGGAATAAAATAGGTATTTGTGAGGTATGTGGCTCTTCTCTCATGATGGCATAATGTTGATTCCAAATTTTGGAATTTCTTTTCTTTTTTCTTTTTTGAAAAAAAATGAAGAGCTCAAGAACACTGAATTATCCAGAACTAAGACCAAAGAGACCCCTATGTGAATCGTGAAAGTGAAGGAAATCACCAAGGGGGGTGAATTGGGGATTTCAAAAATTCTTTTTCAATCACCCACACAACAGATGCTAACCAAGGTAATTAAAGTGGAGATAGAGAAGAAGAGCTTGAATTGGGGATTTATTCTTTTTCCATGTCTAAACTCGAGTTTAGACTTCTATCGTGGAAACCATCGTGAAATATGTTTTGAAGACATTTTGAGGAAAACACAAACTCAAGTCTATAAGTGACCACACTCGAGTTTGACACTATTCATGTCAAAAATTAGTTTTAGTTCTCAAAACGCAAACCGGAGGTTACCAATGCAAACTCTAGAGTTTTCTCAAGTTAAAATCACATTGTTCTCTGTAAGGCTCAAACTCGAGTTTAGAAACTTAAACTCGAGTTTTCTCAACTCGAAAACTTTTGGAAAACTTTTGGCCTAACGCAAACTGGAGGTTCAAAGAAGTAGTCTCAAGTTTGCTTGATTATAAAACATTGAAAGCTCTCGGTCAAGCGCAAACTCGAATTTGTCAACTGCAAACTCGGGTTTACAAGTTTTGTAAGCTCTTAAGGATTTTTCAACAGGTGATAAACTCTACACAAAAATGGTAGTCTCGAGTTTATGAAATTTCTCATTTGAAAAATTCTTCCCGTCAGAGGCAAACTCGAGTTTGTCACCAGCAAACTCGAGTTTACATATTTGTAAACTCTTTGAAACTTTCTCTGGAGGTTGCAAACTTGAGGTTTAGAAATTGAAGTCTCGAGTTTAAAATGTTTTCAAATCAAAATGCTCTTGGTGTCTCGCAAACTCGAGCTCACAATTGTAACCTCGAGGTTACTCAAAACTCTCAAGTTTAAACTTCTGGTCCAGTCTCGAGTTTAAAGTGCAAACTAGCAAGTTTGGCTCTCTGTCAATAGCAAACTCGAGTTTGCCAGATCTAGGCTCGAGTTTGGCGCTGACAGAATGTTTTTGGTTTGAAATCAACATGTTTCAATATTCATTTAACTTATCCAAAAACATCCATACATGTTTACAATTGTCAGTTATCATCAAAACACATAGAGAACTAAAAATCGTCCTCTGTCTCTCTCAGAATCTATTCTCTGTATACTCTCTCTCTCTCTCTCTAAGAGACCCCTCTTCAATCTCACTTACTAGGCACTAAGATTAGAGCTTCTGGAAAGAAACAGGCCAGAAGTGGAAGCTTGGGGAAGATTTTGAAGATGAGCAGAGATCTTGGCGCTTCCTACCATGTGGAGGAAGATTACGGAGAAGGCAAGGATAAATAATGTCTTTTTGAATATTACCACATGGTGTAATCCTCATTCTTTACATGAGAAGTATAATCCTTATCACCTCATGTAAAGTAATCCTAATGCATCTCATAGTCCCCTTTACATTCTAAATGTGCCCACCAAACGTTTGAAAGAGCACATTGCATTAAGATTATTTGTAATCATATTGCAATGCATCGAACCAAATGGACGACTATGCATATATGAATTCTCAGTTGACTGATTTACTAACCAAGGCATTATGAAGAAGAAGAACAGAGTTAAAGAACAAGGTTTAATGAATGCGTAGTTGAGGGGTTGTTATAGATAACATATGTTAAAGAAGCATGTGAACCATTAAAAAGAGGAATGAGAGTTTCAGGGCTCAGAAAGAGTCCAAGTGCTATGCAACATTAGGTGCAGACACTAGTCTTCAATTTCGTTTGTGATGAGGATGGTAAAAGACTAAATTTGTTTTAATTTCAAAAAGCATTTAATGCTTCCATTATTCTATATTGAATAGCACATGATTTCATAGTTCTCTTTTTTTTTCGATACAAAACAAAAACCTCAGCTAATACCTAAAGAAGGAATACAACCATTCCAATCCTTACAAATCAGACCCTGTAAGTTATCCGACGGGACAAATATTTCATGATAACCCTGAAGACTATCCAAACCTGTTTTAGCTAAAAAGTCCGCCACTCGGTTGCACGAACGAGGCACATAGGTGAGCTTCGTTGTCCAGTCCCATTCCATCTGGGCTCTCACTTCCCTAAGAAGGTCAACATCCCTGTGGTTTCTCCCAGGATCACTCATAATCAGATCCCGGCAATCCATTGAATCAGTCTCAATCCAGACTTTCCTGAATCCCATATCCCATGCCATTCTAAGACCAAGAAAACACCCCTAAATTTCTGCAGCTAGCGCATCACCTTCATCCATATGATGTATGAATCCTTTAAGGAACTTTCCTGTAGAATCGCGTATCAGCCCCCCACAAGCACTCTTCGCACTGACTCTTGAGTATGCTCCATCAACATTCACCTTCACCCAATCTTCCTCTGGCGGGCGCCACGACTCACGGCTAGGGATAAGCAGCGCCCCCTGAATCATCGTTCCTGCGAGACGATCTTTGGTGCGAGTCATACAAGCCACCATTGTTGTTGTACTTGCAATGAGGCTATAATTTGGGGTCCACTTCTTCTCGAAAATAAGTAAGTTCTTGCGATGCCACAACCACCAACATAAGATCGTAAATGTTGACGCCTAGCGACAGCCTTCTTCAGATTTACCCCTAATATTCCTCCACACCCAATTAGAAAAGCTAAGATTACAGAACCAGCTCCATTTTGCTGGAGGCACCACTTTCCTCCAAATAGCTTTTGAATGAGTACAATCCCGGAACACGTGAATAGTGTCTTCACATGAGTGCCCACAGAGCGCACAGCCTGCTTCCATAACCAGCCCTCTGTGCTTTCGATTCGCATTTGTAAGCAAGCACTGACGAGCTGCTGCCATAACAGTGTCTTACCCCTCTGTGGTGCTCGAACTTTCCATAAACCACCCTAATCAAATCCCTGATCCTGATCATCTGATAGCGCATGATAAGTAGATTTAACTGTAAAATTACCATGTCTCTCCCACTTCCACTTTACTGAGTTAGTCTCCCGATCAGTGACAATTCCTCCAAGCACTGACTTCCATGTCTTCTTAATGCCAGACCACATATTCGAACCAGGGCGCTGTTCTTCGATATGAGGAAGAAGATCCTCCCCACACTTATATTTATCTCGGACTACTTTAACCCAAAGGGCATCTCTATGAGTGATAAGCTGCCATCCCAACTTTATGAGAAAGGATTGATTATGAACTTTCACATGCCGTAGCCCCAAGCCGCCACGCCTCTTCTCTTTAAACACATCATCCCAAGCAACCAAATGGGTTTTCTTGCTCTCCCCTGTACTACCCCATAAAAAGGTTCGATTCCGCTTATCCAAGCACTAGTGCAAAAAAGGGTTTTAAGACCAGACCAAAGAGGCATCGTAAGACTGGACCCGCGACCGGTCTTGTTCCAACCGGTATTAAAAGTATAGCATTTAAGACCAGACTTGAACCGGTCTTAAAGAAAATCTTTTAGACCGGACATTTAAAACATTAGGTCTTAAAAGTCGTAGTAAATAAACCTGAAATATTTTTTGTGCGGTCCTAAAACTCAACTTTTTAGACCGGACAAAAACTAGTCCGCTCTTAAAAAATAAACTTTTAAGACCGGATAAAAATATATCCGGTCTAAAAAATAGCAGCTTCTAAGACCAGACGACTAATTATATGCGGTCTTAAAAGACTGACTTTCAAGACTGGATTATAAATACATCCGGTCTTAAAAATTGAATATTTAGACCGGACGTAAAAATACACCGGTCTTAAAAGACCAACTTTTAAGACCGGCTTAATATATCAAATACCTTTAAGACCGACATATAAATACATCCGGTCTTAACAGTTGAACATTTAAGACCGGCGTATTTATTTTCGGTCTAAATTTTCCCGAATTTGTTACCTGTTCTGTTCTTCCTGATCAATATATATATACACAAATCCACCACCCAATTCAGCACATAAAAGTCAAAACTTTAAGCTACAAGCTATGAACAATTATGAATAAGTTGAGTTGGGAAAAAGAATACAAATATTATTCACCATGATTTATGTGGCCTCTTAATTAATGATTATACTATGACTACAACACCTAAATTAATTTATACAATAAGATAACTTATTTACAAGCTAGCAAATACAATTACAAATACAACATACATGCCCAATATAATATTCACCATGCCTTCATCTGATTCCCACCCAACAACGTAACATCCTCTTTTATAACATGCCCCTTTGGATCGGATTCTGCCACAAAAATAAAACAAGAACAAACTTCATAGTCAGTGAAATTAAATTGTTTATGAACATAGAATGAATATAATATAGTTAAAACCTAAAAGTTTTCAAAGAATTCTGCATATGAATATTACCTTTGAATTGACTCTTTTATAAAGTGATATCCTCCCATATCCCTTCTTGATGATCATTTCTTATTTCGGGTTCATTATCCACTTCATCTTCTTCGTTCATGTCCGGTAGACCCCTTGAAAAAGGAGTACTCTCAGGAAGACCATAATTTGAATGATTTTCCCCATCAATATCAATGACCCTTTTTCCTTGGAGAGCTACAAACCACATTTTATTTTCTTGATCGGTGATATAGAACACTTGTTTCGCCTAGTCTGCCATAATAAAAGGTTCATCTCCAAAACTTCTACCATTGACATCGACTAATGTAAATCCTAGCCAATCGATCTGAACACCATTATTGACATTAACCCACTTGCATTTGAAAATGGGAAATCTATTTTTCACATAGTCCACCTCCCAAATCTCTTCAATAACCCCATAATATGGCATGACTGCCAATTTAGGCCTCTTATCTTTCGAACTGGAGAAGTGCATAGATTCAGCCTCTAACATAATACCACTGTTCTGGACTGTGCTCCTATCATCTAGGGACTTCGTGTAAAATGTATAACCATTGATCACATACGAATTCCGACTTATGACATCAACCTCAAGACCACGTGCTAACCATTTGATTGTATCATAAACACGTTCCTCTCCCTCGACCTTTTGTTTGAACCAGTTTGCAAAAGTTTTGTTATGCTCCCTAATCAACCTTTGTTTAGTCATTCGATGATTTTCTTTCCTTATAGCTTCTTTATGTGCAGCTATGCTGGCTTGAACTTCATCAACATTATTCAAGATGTATAAGTAGACTTGTGACAATTCATCAGGATCCACACTCTTTATTGAAGCCCCTCATCTACCCCCCTTCAAAGATGCCGACATTTTGGAAGCCCAATATGTCTTACTTTGGCCAAATAATTTTGACAAAATTCCATGGCTTCTTCAGAAACATATTTATGAACAATAGATGCTTCTGGCCGGTATGCATTCTTCACATACCCTTTTAGGAATTTCATAGATCTTTCAATTGGGTACATCCACCGTAAATGGATAGGGCCGCACAACTTTATCTCCCTCACTAGATGAACAATTAGATGAACCATATGTCAAAAAATGTAGGAACAAAAAGCTTCTCAAGGTGGCACAAGATAAGATATCCTTCATTCTCCAATTCATCCAACTTTTCAATGTCGAAAACTTTACCACAAACCGCATTGAAGAAGACACAAAGTCTAGTCAAAACGACCCGAAGATCATATTCGGCGATACCTCGAATAGCTATTGGGAGTAGCTATTGCATCAAGACATGACAATCATGAGATTTTTGGCCTACTAAGTTCAAGTCCTTCATCGATACAAGCCTCTTAAAATTTGAAGAATACCCCGAGGGAACTTTTGTGCCATGTAAACACTCACAAAAACTTCGTTTCTCATCCTTAGACAAAGTATGAGAAATCGGGGGACAATAAGTTCTCTTCCCATGTGGCGTTGGATGTAACTCTTCACGTATTCCCATTGCTTGCAAATCCAATCTTGCCTTCACACCATCCTTGGAACTACCTTGTACGTTGAGAAGCGTGCCAACAGTACTATCACATACATTTTTCTCCACATGCATGACATCAATAAAATGTCTCACATCAAGATTGTGTCAATAGGGAAGATCGAAGAATACAGATCTCTTTTTCCATATATTTGTTTCTTTTATACTCTTTGCAGTCTTACCGAAGATGACATTGATATTTTTTACTTTTTTCATAAACTTGCTCCCCAGTCAATGCCACCGCAGCATCTTCATACTCTTGGCCACCAAAAAAGGCTTTCTTTAATCGACGATATGGGCCACCGGACTTAAAATTAATAAACTATTTAGTACCGAGAACAATTTATGTCCGGTCTAAAAAGTATAATCTTTAAGATCGTCTGTTATATATATCCAGTCTTAAAAGTTTATTTAATTTTTTCCTTATTATTTTGAACCGCAAAAATTATAAGTCGGCCTGTTCGAGATTTCTCTATAAAGAAATTTGAACTTTCAATTTTTTTAATTACATTTTTAAGACTATTTGTTTTGTTAAGCGGTCTAAATAATATATTTAAGACTCATTGATAAAGGATGTGGTCCAAGAAGTTCTTTATATTTACAAAACTGCCACCGATCATACTATTAAGACCGGTGCGTCATTACTTCAGTCTAAATGAGGCGGTCTTAAAGCCCTTTTTTGCACTAGTGAAGTCATCACATACACTGACCGGTATATGGGAAGTTTGCATAGTATAGGCGGGGATTGCAGAGGACACCGTAGATATGAGTGTAGCCCTTCCTGCTAGAGAGAATTAATCAGCCTTCCATCTAGCTAGCCTATCTTTGACCTTGTCCACAACCGCCTGAAATGATTCCTTCACAACCCTTTTATGATGAAGTTGCACTCCTATGATTTCATAGTTCTAATTACTCCTAATTTTCTTCATCGGAATTGGATTCCCTCCACCTCTTATCACAATAACTAGATTGAAATTTTAGGTGTCTAGATTTAATGCTGTGTAAAATAATTATTTGAATAATTGCTTATCATATTTCAAATTGTGTTGACTGAAATTTAGTAAAATTTCAATTAAATTTAGGTGATATACCAAAATTTAAAATTAAGTTCACATATTTAAAAAATTGGGAAAATTAAAATAAAGGATTTAAAGAAAATAATATTTATTATAAAGCACTATAAAATTGAAATTATTTAGAAGGAGTGAACATCATAATATAAATTTAAAATTACTAAATGCCCCTAATCAAACATTATATATTATCTCTTGTATTTATAATTAAAAGATAACTAAAATTAAAACTAAAAACCACTCATCATGATATGATTCTATCTTTTTCCCCTTAAATTTTCAATATACTATTTAATTAACAACCGTGTAAACTTTTTTTTTTCACTAATTTATAACATCAAGTTATGAGATTTATGTTATCAATGTTGATATCGATTGAGTTCATTTTATAAAAATAAAAACTAAACTCATTTCATATTTTTCAGGATATAATAGGTTACTTAGATTTTTTAATTTTATAAACATTAAATGAATTTTTAACCCACATAATGTGCTTCTAAAACAAAAATAGATCAGGTAAACTTTCTTGGTTTAACATATATGATAAGTTATAAAAGACCTTGACTTTTACTAAAATTATATAATTCTATTTATAAAAGATCCGGTCTTAAAAGTATGACCAGTGACAATTTCGTAAATATATAGAACACTTTTAAGACCGGATTATAAAATATCCGGTCTTAAAAGTATGACCGGTGGTAATTTCGTAAATATTGTAAGAAGACGCCGATCAGAGATGAGTCCAAGAATGCGATGATTTATTCCTTCGTTAATTGGAATTATATACAGATGCTAATAAGTAAATAATCTTCTGACCTGGGCAGTTCCTATAATCTAAGGATTACAATCAGGAATATAATTACGAAATTCAAAAAACCATGATATGCTAACTTAATTCCTAAAATCTCTCTAACAACTTAATTAAGATGATTACAATCAGGAATATAATTACGAAATTCAAAGAAGCATGATCTGCTAACTTAATTCCTAAAATCTCTCTAAAAACTTAATTAAGATAATTGCACAATATAATCATATATGCTAACTAATTAAATCTGAATTTCTAACAAACATATAGAACACTTTTAAGACTGGATTATAAAAGATTCGGTTTTAAAAGTGTGACCGGTGGCAATTTCGTAAATATATAGAAGACTTTTAAGACCGGATTATAAAAGATCTGGTCTTAAAAGTATGACCGGTGGCAATTTCGTAAATATATAGAACACTTTTAAGACCGGATTATAAAGGATGCGGTCTTAAAAATATACTTTTAAGACCTTTTTTTACAAACAACCGGTCTTAAAAGTGTTAAAAAAAACTAAATTCGCTAAACTTGTTAAGTTCGTGAGCGTGCTTGTCTTCTTGGTGATATAACATTTGCTTAGTTATAGATTCAACGAGTGTCCCAAGAGCCTCACGGGTCAAATCCTCAGCAAGAATGACATCCTCTTCCTCTAACCTACTCGCAATCTTCGTAAATCATCCTAAGAGCCACACAATCAAATCCTTGGCAACATTGGCAGTGAGATGCTTCAAGGGTTTTGCGATGGCATCAACTCCAATCCTCAGCAACGGTGCAAGTGTACTGCTTTGAGGATTCTGGACGACGGCGGCTCCCTCCTCTTCGATCTATGGCTCTTCCCACACCGCCTTCGCACAGATCCGGCTTAAAATCAAACCCAAATCTCTTCTTGCTTAAGTCTGTTTGCTCCTACCTTGACCGCTCCTGCTCAGATCTGGACTTTGATTTTGGTTGCTTGAAGTTTTGCTAGCATCAACAAGAGGATCCTACTCAGATTTCGTTGCTTTAAGCTTGTAATTTTTTTGTAGATCTGGACTTCAATTTCACCTCTAATTTTATATTGATTCAAATTCGATTTCCATGGTGAATGATTTCTATTTCTTGTTATGTTTTCTTATTTCTGGACTTTGTATTCATCTTTTTTATTTTTCTTGTTGGTGTTGCTTCCAATCTTCTCTTCTTTTTTATTTTTCTTGTTGGTGTTGCTTCTAATCTTCTCTTGGTTCTCCATCGTTGATGACGGAGGGACATTCAAAATGTTGCCAGATCTAGTGATTTGGGACCGGTTGTTTCATTTGGTTTTTTTTAATTATTTTGAAACACTTTTAAGACCGGATATTTCAAAAGTTCGCCCTAAATTTTTAAGACCGATCGTTCATCCGGTCTTAAAAGTTACAAACTTTTAAGACCGCCTGGAACAAGACCAGTCGCAGATCCGGTCTTACGATACCTCTTTCGTCCAGTCTTAAAGCCTTTTTTTGCACTAGTAGGTCTTGCAAAAATATGGTATCAGAGAGCCTGTTTGGATGTAGTTTTTGGAAAATGATTTTCGCCATTTACGAGGTAAAAATGGCTTTTAGAGTATAGCTTTTGGGATTTACGAGATAAAAATGATTTTTAGAAAATAGTTTTTAGAGAATAACTTTTAGATAAAAATGAGTGTTTAGATAACTCTAAAACCTAGGTTTTGACAAAAGTTTTCCAAACACCAAAAAATTGTCCAGAAGCTATTCTCATCAAAACCTAGGTTTTGGCAAAAGTTTGCCAACACTCCTATTTTCTTCAAGGCATCAAAACCTAGGTTTTGTCATAACCTTACCAAACACTCCTATTTTTTTCCCGAAGCTATTATGCATCAAAACCTAGGTTTTGTGAAAAATATTTTTTTCCCCGCTTTCTCTCTCCTTTGCCATCATTAGTATTTTTTCAATATCGGTCAAGTATCCTTAAGATATTTTTTAGTATACTTATTTTTTCAAGATTAGTCATTACCCTAAAATATTTTTTTAATATCCTAAAATAAATTTTTAAGATCATGAATTATTTCAGGGTATTGACTGGTATTGAAAAAATACTTCATGATCTTAAAAATTTATTTTAGGATATTAAAAAGTATTTTAGGGTAATGATTGATCTTGAAAAAATATTTCATGGTACTGACTAGTACTGAAAAGATATTTCTCATGGTCTTAAAAATTTATTTTAGGATATTGAAAAAATATTTTAGTGCAACACTAGGTGCAGACACTACCTCATTGTTATATGTTAGTTAGCACTAAATTTTAAAATTAATCTATTTTGTGTAGAGTCGGGAAATCGGGCCGAGCCCATCGGGCCGGCCTGTTTAAGCTGTGACACCCGTCCTTTTAACGCCTACTTTTACCAGAGTTATAGCGCACAGGCATCGTTGTAGTTTGGATGGCCTAATTGCGGAATAAAACTTTCTAAAAATAACTTAGTCTGAAAAACATATGGATAATTGATTCGCGATTCAAATCTATCCCATAGTGGGGTCTTAATACATTAATCCAAAGTAGACAAACGATAAACGTCATAATACAGTTCATCAACTCATATTATAAAAGTTCCTTCTACTGTAACCCTTACAGCTGCTTCTTTCCTCTTGATCCCGAACCACTACCTGTCTCTTTCATTCGATCTGGAGTTCAAATGAATGAACCCCAGGGGTAACAGTTAATCTCATATGCAAATAGGAAATGTAATAACAGTACAACACACGTATAAGCATAGAATAATTCACAGTAAATAAGTCGCACCGTAACCGCAGTCATCGGCCAAGGATCACAGCCCTGTTTTAGGACACGCAACCCTATGAGACCACAGCCTCAAATTCATAGCTAGGAAATAAACATGTAAATAATCTAGCAAACATGATCAGTCATACATGAATACATACATATAGGCAAAAAAGATAACAGTTACCCACCTCAAACTTGAATCCTTTAACTTTGTCCGGTAGATGTTGGGATCGGTAGAGGTGTCAAAGTATACCTATAAACGTTTATCATTGTCAAGACCTATAAATATACATTTATAGACTATGGAATATTACTTATCCAGATCTCTCTTTCTTTACAAAACTCATTTTTGTACACCGTATATGTGAATAGTAACTCTACTACAATACAACTTATACACAAAAAGTGTCATAGTATAGTTACAATTACATCACATATTCAATTTAAACCTTTCCCAGCAAAATAAGTTTCGGTGCTACAGTACCGTATATGTGAATAGTATAGTGCTACAGTACTCCGTATACGTGAACAGTAAAACCGTATTTCACTATTGCATCTCGGATTCACTGTAGCAACGCGATGGTACTGTACGCTCTGTTTGACTCTTTTCTGCATTTTTCATCCGTTTTTGATCGAAAAACTCAGAAACTAACGCTTAGGAATTATAGAAACTAGTAGATATGAAGTCCGAAGACTCACCTTGGTCAGTTTCTGGAGCTTTTATGCAAGTTTAGACCTTCTTCTTCTTAGACTTCCCTTCTCGTTCTTGAACACGTTCTAATGTTCTTGGACTATATTTCCACTTCTTACTTCGTTTCTCGCCTTTTTCTAACGTTCTATGATCTTAGGTTTAGTTTCCAAGCTTCCACGTACTCAGTCGTGTTTTTGCCCGACGAAGATGATGATAAATAGTGAAAGTGTATAAGGTTGAAGAGATGAGAAGTGAAGTAGAAAACTACCTAAAATGATAGTTTGAAGAAGTAGGAAGTGTTCTACAATTCTTCAGACTCCTCTCACGTCTCTCAGCTGCATCTGCGTTCTTCAGTTTCTCTCAACTTTCTCTCTGTGCGTTTGAAGCTTTGGATGAATGAAATATAATGAGGAAGTATATAATATTACTTCATCGTGGAGCACATCTAGAGTCACGAGAAAAGAAAATAATGCATCTTCCGTGAATCCCATTCCTTGTCTGTGTTGGGATCCGTACACGCAGCGGATTAAAAACCTTTACGAATCCCGTGCAAGGATCGCTCAATAGCGTTTAGATTAAGGCTAATGGAATCTGAAAATCACCTACGTGCCGAAACTGTACGAGTCTTCTTTGACTTGAACTGGTGGGCTACCTTCTTGATCAGCAGAAGTCGACTCTTAGAATCGGCTTCCTCTACCAGTATCCACACGAATAATTCCCGAACCCGATTGCGACAGCGTGCTAGCGCCTTTTAGTTTTGCGTCTTTCTCAATTTCACTTTAGGGTTTTTTACAGCTTTCTGTTATACGCTCGACAAAAAGTCCCGTAGTTCTTTTACAAACCCGATCAGCGTATTATATAAAATTAAGGGTTAAATATCAAATTTGCCACGGAAGTTTCCCAAATGGAGCGTCCAGCACCCGGAAGTTTTTCGGGTACCAAATTTGCCCCGGAAGTATTGAAAAGGTATCAAATTTACCCAAAAGTGACAGAAGTCTACGTAGATTGTTAAAATGTGAGGTGGCATGCCACCTCATCACACGTGGCATGCCACCTCATCAATCAAAAGTATCATTTTTGCCCTGGAAGTTTTCATTAAGGAGCAATTTTGCCCCGGAAGTTTTCATTAAGGAGCAATTTTACCCCGGAAGTTTACAAAAGTAGCAATTTTGCCTTTCTTTCTCCCAATATTAAATTTGACTACTAAATCAGTCAAAGACCACACATGTCATGCCTTGAAAAGGTCGAAATTGGAGTCAGAGAAGGAGATCCTTGACATGTTGAGCTCAAGGCGGCCAGAATTTGTGAAGCCAAATTGGTCACAGGGACTAAAAGGTCTGTCGCAAAACCCAAAGGCATGTTGAGCTCAAGGCAGCCAAAATTGTGAAGTCGAACTGGTCACAGGGACTAAAAGGTCTGTTGCAAAACCCAAAAGAAGCATCACTTACGTTTGTATAGACTGATCATTGGCTTAAATCATAAGTGGTGCTTCCTGTGACCGATTTGGCTTCACAAATTGGGTCGCCTTGAGCTCAACATCTCAAGGATTCTAAGTTCGACCTTTTCAAGGCATGACATGTGTGGTCTTTGATCGATTTAGAAGGGCAAAATTGATACATTTTGTAAACTTCCGGGTAAAATTGCTCCTTCATGAAAACTTCCGGGCAAACTTGCTCTCGTGAAAACTTCGGGGCAAAAATGATACTTAACTCTTATTGGTTGATGAGGTGGCATGCCACGTGGACAGTTAGTCAAACTTAACGGTCAAAATTAACGAAGGGCAAATTTGCTACCTTTTTCATACTTCCGGGGCAAATTTGGTACCCGAAAAACTTCCGGGTGTTGGACGCTCCATTTGGGAAACTTCCATGGCAAAAATGACCTTTAACCCTAAAATTAATCCTCATTAATTTTGAAATTTGAATTTTAAATCTGGATTAAAATATATTAATTAAATCTATCTAATAGATCTAATCTAATACATTTATTTAATCCGAATTAAAAGCCGATCTGAAATTCAAATTTTGAATTTTTGATTAAAAATACATTAATTAAATCTATCCGATAGATCTAATGTAATATATTTATTTAATCCGAATCAAAAGCCTTCTGATTTAATTTATCTCTATAAATTAAATCCGAGAAATGATATCTATCTATTTAATTAAATCTAAGATACTATATCTCAATTTAAATTAAATAGATATATGATATCTTTATTCGAAAATTAAATGAGATACAATATCTCTATTTGTTTTAGATATTTAATTTATTAAATAAATTAAATATAAAACAAATATTATATATATTAATATTATAATCTCTATTAATAATATTAATATATATTAATTTTATATATATATATATATATATATTCACCCCAGATTAAATTAAGTATTCATTAAATCTCAGATTAATCTAAGATTCAATGAATCTAGACACTTTTGCTCGTGTTGGGTTATTCTTGTGTGCGACCTTGCAGGCCCATATGAGATTGGCAGTGGGCCAATACTGTACCAACCCACAAGTCGCAAGCGGCCTCTAGCAAGACATTGCGACTACCAAATTCACATGGGGATCGATGACACGATACAACCTATCACACAACCATGTCACGTCCCTTTTGTCACGCAATAATTTGGTCAAGGATGAGGCATGGATAATATCAACTTCCTTTTCTTGACCATTACTTTCTCAATTCTCGAGTAGTCTAATAGGTGAAATGGAAACTCCTTTCCATCACAGTATGGCCATACATTTCTTAGACTCACTCATCGAGGGGCCCAGTATTATCTCTCACAAATGTGAGGGACAAATTCCATCTTGACCATTCACATTCCTCCGCATGAAAACCACTAATCCCGATCCAAGCCTTTATCATCACCCGATCAAAGGTGACTTTTGACTAGATCAAAGACCAGTGACTCATCATGTAAGAATCCATGATGATCTCAGGTCATAGGGCGTCATGACGCGGTTATACATGAGATAAGCTTATGACTAGATCCATGCAGCTTTCTCATAGTGGGTCGGTCCAAAGACCTTGTACTCTTACAAGTTCCCATGACTTTGATTCGTATCTCCATACCTCATCAAAGTCATATCGGGTCTTATCTCATCTTCGCTCCCGCGTAGATGACCGACCAGGGACATTTAGGATAATCTATAAGATATATCCAGGGATGCAGTTATCATTATAAACATGTGAATGAAGTGATAACTTAATGGAGAACAATGACTTGCCCCTAGGGCATAATTTCCAACAGTCTGTGCTTTCGGTGAGACGGCGTGGAAAATGAGAATAGGAAGTTGAATGTTATGTCATGTTGTGCGGCCCTCTCTAAAATAATCTCATTTGTCCTCTGCAAGGCTTTTATTTGCATCTTGGTATTTTTCTATACTAAGTTGCAATTGTTAAATAAGTTTTAGAGATAAGTTCTCAATCCCATATAGGATACTTCTTTCTCAATTAGCTCCTTTAAACAATAAAATATTGACATTAAAATTCCTAAGCCAATATTTATTATCTTAATGATTGAGAAAATAGACCTTAAATTCCAATAATTACTCATATAGTCAATCAAACCAAATTTTCATAATAAGCACTCATACAATACTTCCTAATTCATAATCCCAAAGTTTGGGATGTTACATAAGCCCTGGTCCGTCAAGGGCTGGACTTGAAAAATGGACGAGATTTTTTAAATTGGCCTTGTAGGGCCCCTGGAGGGTCGCGAAGTAGCCCGTTAAGCCCTTTTAA
This sequence comes from Acacia acuminata, assembly GCA_019022655.1. NCBI lineage: Eukaryota > Viridiplantae > Streptophyta > Magnoliopsida > Fabales > Fabaceae > Acacia > Acacia acuminata. The sequence goes on from JAFJYI010000064.1 coordinate 2,116,001, forward strand.
CTGTAGCACCTAAAAATAAATACATTCATATAAAAATGACGATAAGTGAAATTACTTTAATTTCAGTATATTATAATTGAGATAATGAAAACACTAAAATAATAGAAAATAGTGAGTTTTTTCAATTAGATTTATGAAAACATTCTTACTTTAATTAAGATAGAAGACCAATAAGATTAATATATATAGGGCCAAACAACTAAAATTTCTTGAAAGAATCGTAAATATTGTTTACAGTGTCCATGTTAAAATGATCATTCAACAATTAACGTCTTGTGTATGTGGAGTTGAAAATAACACCATCTACTTACTTATATTGTTGCCAATTCCGTCTTGACCCAATTACATTTTTGTCCATACTTTACATTATACGGCTTGCTAAAGTTGAATGAGATATTTTTCAATTTCTATTTTTTTCCTTATTTTGAATCTTTGAGATTACCTCATCATACAAACATACCCATCGTCTTTTTGTTTAATATCTGGCCTAATCAATCTGACTTGTGAATGTATGAGGCTCAAAACAATTTCTACAGATAAATAAATAAATCAACTTTGTTCCTAATGTGTAAGAGGATAAGAAAAGTGTAAGGTGATAAGCAAAGCTAGTTAATTTACACATGTTTTTCATCCTTTCTCATTTTCTATTTTTGTGTGTAATTAATCATAATTATAAAAATGCTTGAATATAATATTATTTAAATAAAAATATCCTCGACACAAAAGAAAATAAAAACAAAGAAAAGACCCACAATATCATATTATATTTCTTAGAAAAAAAACGGAGGAAAAATAGTTAAAATTTGGAATAGTAACTTCTGGGCCATAGTGGGCCAGCCCTGGTCTTGGTGTTATCGAGACGGGCTTTGAAAAACAGATGTTTTTCTTACTCCGGGCCCTAGAGAGCCGGACCAGCTCTAATATTATGTAGTCTTCAATTACAAATGGGGAATGGGCTCGAATGTTTGGATCTATTTGGGGAGGTTTCTGGGCAGAAAATCAATCCAAGTAAGACTTCCATATTTTTCTCGAAGAATGTTCCTAGAGATAAACAAAGCATCATCTCTGGGATGGGAGGTTTTCAACGCAAGGAGGAGTTGGGAAGGTACTTAGGAGCATATATCACTCAACGCCGTAATTCTAGAGCCAAATTTCAATTTTTAATTGACAAAGTACAAAGGAAACTTAGTGGATGGAAAACGCAATCCTTGGCCCTAGCAAGAAGGATCACTTTAGTCCAATCAATAACATCACAGGTTATCAACTTCCAAATGCAACACGAAAATATTCCAGGTAAAGTTTGTGATGAGATTGAAAAAATCCAAAAGAATTTCATATGGGGTTCAAATGGGGATAAGAAGAAATTACATCCCATTACATGGAAAGGAGTGTGGAAGCCTAAGGAGGAAGGAGGTGAAGGTATAAGGAGTTTGAAAGGGATGAATGATGCTCTAGTAGGGAAAATTATATGGAACTTGTTAGCCAAACCTAAAGGATTGTGCTCTACAATCCTAAAAGCTAAATATGGAAGGGGTGCTAATTGGCTAGCTGAGTGTACTGTGAAGCAACATGATTCACGATTATGGAAAAATGTTGATAGATTATGGCCTGAAGTCATTAAGAGTATTGGATGGGAAGTAAGGGATGATAGGAGTGTGAAATTTTGGAAGGATAGATGGTCGAATTGGATGGATAAATTGGAAATTATTTTGTAGGGGAGTTGGGAATGTTAAATCCAACTCTCACTGTGAGTCAAACCCTAAACAGAGAAGGGAATTGGAACTGGACATGGCTTGAAGGGGTTCTACCACATGAGGTTACTCAACTATTAAAAGCCATTCCCCCACCATGTCCCAAGGATGGTGACGACATAGCTGTGTGGAGAGGGGGACATGGTAACAGGTTTTCAGTATCTCAAATGTATCAGCAGTTGAGAGGAGATGTGAACATGGAGCTAGAGGCCATTTGGAAGGTGATTTGGAAGGTGAAAACCACAAGAAGGATTCAGGTATTTTTGTGGTTGGCAGCACATGATCGGCTACTCATGACCGCTAAAAGAGCACGTATCCTGGGAGGTGCACCTACTTGTAGCAGGTGTGGTCGAGGAGTTGAGGACCTGGATCATGTGTTGAGAAGCTGTCCGGGATCTCGTCGAATATGGTTGGCCTTAAAGGTGTTAAAGGTACGTCTGCAATTTTTTATAGAGCACAAGAATTGTTGGCTTCTAAATAATCTGCAAACTGGAGAAGAATGGAGTATGGTATTTTCGGTGTGTAGTTGGGTGAGTTGGGGATGGAGGAACCAGCTATTATTTGAATAAGGTTCTAATATGCCTGATCGTCCTGAGTTTATTATCCAGAGTTATGTTAGAGAGTGTGTTATCTTGCTAAACAGATTTGATGACCTTGGGTTGTTGAAGAAACCAAGGGAAATTAAATGGAATTTCCCAGAAGAGGGGTGGGTGAAACTAAATTTTGATGGTGTTGCTAGGGGATGTCCAGGCTTGGCAGATTGTGGAGGAGTGATGGTAGCTGGATTTGTGGGTTCGATAGGAAGTTAGGACGATGTCAGGCGTTTGCTGCAGAGATTTGGGGGTTCGTACAGGGTATTAGATTGGCACAGGGTTTGGGGTTCAACAAGATCATTGCAGAAGGAGACTCAGTGATGGCTTTACATGTGATTCAGGATGCTTGGATCCAAGGAAGGGCGAGAGACAGAACTCTGAATGCATGGCTACAAGACAGTAGCAATGAGCTACAAATTTGTTTTTCTTACATTTTGCGAGAAGGCAACGCTGTGGCAGATTGATTAGCCAAGCATAACTTTATTTGTAATGATGATTTTACTATTTTAGATTCTCTTCCAAAGAGGGGTAGTAGATTTTCTGTTCGGTTTGTGGGAGTTGTTTACCCACGCCTAAATCCTAGTTAAATTTTTTTAGTGAAGTAATGGGCAATTAAGCCCCAATTTTTCCAAAAAAGAAAAAAAAAAGACTAAATTTATTTTAATTTCAAAAAACATTTAATGCTTCCATTATTCTATATTGATCTGAATAGCACATGATTCCATAGTTCTAATTACTCCTAACTTTTTTCATCAGATTTGGATTCCCTCCACCTCTTATCACAAATAGCTAGATTGAAATTTGAACTATCTAGATTTAATGCTGTGTAAAATAATTTTTTTAAACAATGGCTTATCATAGTTCAAACTGTGTTGACTGAAATTTAGTAAATTTTTTAATTAAAACCAGGTGAAATACTAAACTTTAAATTTAAATTTAAGTTCACATATTTAAAAACTTTTTAATTAGACCAGTTGACCTCATTAGGAATTTTTAAATGTGGTTTAAAGATCACGATACGCCTATATAGCTGAAAATGAAAGTTGAACGTAAGTGAGGGTTTTGAAATGCCAAAATGTAAATTTAGGTACACATTTTTTTTTTCTTGTTTTGATATTTAAAGATAATATTTTTGTTTTGGTGGTTTCAATTCGAGGGTGATATCTAAGACTGGGTCTTGCAAAAATATGGTACCAGATTTATCTTGCCTAATAAAATATATGAATACTGAATTTTAAATAAATCTCATAACTCCCTATATACGTGGTCACTATCGCACGATCCGTAATCTCCCTAGCTATAGCGGTTTCCCTAAATATAAAAATTTATTAAATATCAAATAAAAATCTTATATTAGATGTTTAGTCTAAAGAAAAAAAAAATGTATACTCAATCTTAAATAAAAAATTATGAATACTGAATCTTAAATAACCTCCCTCGCTATAGCAGTTCTTCTGAATATAAAAATATATTTCAATAAAAAATTTACCAAAAATAAATACGGATCACATTATTTTATTCAAAATGAATATATCAAAAGTAAATTTAGCAATTAATATATATCAAGATAAATATATCAAACAAATCCCTAAAAATGAATTTAAAATGTATTTGAATAAATATCTCAAAAATATATAGAAATATGAGCGAGATAGTTTCTAACGACTTCCTAGCTATTTTTTGATATGTTAATCTAACAAACAATATATTTAACCTGCAGTTAGGATAGTTGCACGTGATATTTCATTAAAAGATGGGTTAAGGTGTATTTTTGCTCCTAAAGTATGCGCGAAGAGCAATTTTGCCCCTAAAGTTTTTGTAGCAATGTTGCCTTCGGAAGTTTCAAAAGCAAAGCAATGTTGCCCCTTCGTTAAAAACCATAACGGTCAACTAACGTTGACCGTTAGTTGACTGTTAGGGTTTTTAACAGAGGGGCAACATTGCTCCTTTGAAACTTCAGGGGCAAAATTGCTACTTTTTTTGGGAGCAATGTTGCCCCTAAAGTTTAAACAAGGAGCAATGTTGCCCCTCCCTTAAAAACCCCAACGTTGGACCGTTAGGGTTTTTACAGAGGGGCAACATTGCTCCGCTTTTTAAACTTTAGGGGCAACATTGCTACGCTTGAAACTTCGGGGGGCAAAATTGCTCCCGAGCGTATACTTTAAGGGCAAAAATGCACCTTAACCCTTAAAAGATTACTTTTTATGCTTTAGATTTAGCCAAAAAAAAAAAAAAAAATTAAACAGATATAAAATATCTCTATATTTAATCTAATATAATGCAAAATGTATTTCTATACATTTAATTTGCTCGCCCCGACCAGTTCCTGTCGCTCGGTTGACATCAGTCTCGGCGGCCTCCCCATCTCTGGCCCTCACACTCTCACTCGAGAATGGCTTGCCTCCGCTGCGCTTTATATCCGCTGCCATCCTTTTCCCTGCAGCGTCGTAGTTTTGTGTGTAAAATAGCTTTTGAAACTTGCCTCATGCCCCCACAATCAGACCTGGATCCACTTCAATGTTTTCAAGTTTCTCTTCCTTCCAGTGCTAAAAATATTATTTTAACGTTTTAATAGCCAAATGTTGAAAATTTATATTTTGAATTTATGCTTATATTTTTCAATTTAATGATAGGGTAAAACATTTCATATTTTTCTAAAATTTTCAATTTTTATGCTTCTTTAATAAATTTACAAAGTTATTTACTTATTCAAATAAAAGTATATATAATATTCATCAGTCCTTAATATAAGGTATATTAGGAAATTTGATCTGGGTTCTAATATAAGACATGATTTTCATATTTTTCAATTATTATCTAATATTCCTTATATTACTCATCTTCCTTAAATTCCTCATTTCTCCTCCTCTGTAATTATTGTAGAGGGGTATTAATAGGGGCATAATAGATAATAATTGAAAAATATGAAAATCATGTCTTATATTAAAACCCAAATTAAATTCTCAAATATACCTTATATTAAGGACTGATGAATATTATATATACTTTTATTTGAATAAGTAAATAACTTTGTAAATTTATTAAAGAAGCATAAAAATTGAAAATTTTAGAAAAATATGAGATGTTTTACCCTATCATTAAATTCAAAATATAAATTTTCAACATTTGGCTATTAAAACGTTAAAATAATATTTTAGCACTGGAAGGAAGAGAAACTTGAAAACATTGAAGTGGATCCAGGTCTGACTGTGGGGACATGAGGCAAGTTTCAAAAGCTATTTTACACACAAAACGACGATGCTGCAGGGAAAAAGATGGCTGCGGATATAAAGCGCAGCGGAGGCAAGCCATTCCCCTCTCACTTCATCCCTCCGCTACTCATAGGAGCGCACAATAATGGAGAACGGCACACCAGATCTTCCCCAAGACATCATCACAAATATTCTGGTACAACTTCCGGTAAAGTCCCTAATCCGATTTCAGTGTGTTTGTAAAGATTGGAAGAATCTGTTCAGAACTCCATCCTTCATTGCCGAACACCTCCACCATTCCACTCTGCAAAACCCTTTACTTCTTTGTGATAATATTATGTCTGAAGCTAATCCTCGGCACCTGCGTTTCCTCAATCGTGAGATGCAAGTTTTTGAATTTCATAGCACACATATTGTTGATCCCTTTGAGTGGGTCTATTCCTGTAATGGCTTGCTCTGTATGGACCATCGCGGTAAATCTCAAGTTTCCCTTTCGTTGTGGAATCCAACTATTAGAGTGATCAGGCAAGTGCCAAAATCTCTTAACCATTATGAGTATAAGCGTTTTTATGTAGGATTCGGGTTCAGCCCAATCGTTAATGATTACAAGATTGTTAAACTTTTTTCCTCTTGGGCTTCGGTTGTCGAAGGGGAAGTTTATTCGTTAAGGACTGGGTTATGGAGAAAAGTTGAAGTCGGCAACTTAGAGGGTGTGCATGATTTGAGGTGCAGGGCTTTCCCTTGTAATGGAGCTATCTTTTGGATTGGACGCAAGGAAGATGTGGAGGGGCACAGCAAAAGTAGGTTTGATTTGATTGTTTCATTTGATATAGCAACGGAAGTGTTCACATTGATACCATTTCCTCCTATGGCTCCTACCATTAGATGTTACAATACGCTTGCTAGCTATGAGAGCAAACTAGCTATTTTTGGCACTAATATTGAAAATTCTGAATATTATGCGATTGATTTGTGGGTGTTGGAGGAGTGTTCGTATCCATCCCGGGAGAGATGGAGTTGGGCTAAAATATATACAAGCAGACCTAATCGATTCCACTCTATCAGTTGGCCTACGGTTATTTGGAGAAATGAAATTGTTTGTTTAGGGGAGAATTGTAAAGGAAAATTTGCTTTGTGCAATCTCACTACTGATAAATTCAACTTTTTTGATATCCCAATATTTAGTTCTAGACCTGGGATTTCGTATATTGTGATTTTGGATTATGTGGAAAGCCTTGTTCTACTTGACAACTTCCATATTTAGAAAATGCTAGTATTTGATGCCAAATGTTTCTTGTCATATTTGACCTTTTTATAATTTGTAGTTGCTTAGTTTTATATAGTTTAGTTGCAAGTTTGTGGATTATTTCTGACAAGCCTATCCGCCTTTGGTTTTAGATATATTGAACGGTGTTGATCCACTCTTACATTAAGTATTTACTCTATTTAAGTAATTTCTGTTTTTGTTTTGTTTTTGTTTTTGTTTTTTGGTTGGGAAATGAAACCACGCACATATTAGTCCATATCACTGACCTCAAGTTGAGTTGGATTTCGGTATGTGTATATATTTTTTCTGTTGTTCTTAGTTATCTTTGTATCAAATGCTCCATTTCCAATATTAGTAAATCTAAAGGGACCGTGTATGCAAGGAAGGACAACATCTGAATTCTGGGGCCTTTTAAGGAAAATTGTGGGTTTGCTTCAAGTTCACTTTAGACAGGTTATTAACTAAGACAGATTATTAACTAATAGATCCACTCTATAATCTCATTGAGGGTTATCTTCGATCTTTCTCTACCTCTTTTTAGAGGGCTTCAAACTTCTTGATCAACCCCCCTCACTAGTGCACCTAGTGGCTGTCTTTGAACGTGTTCGAATCACCTCAGATGATTTTTTACCATTGTCTACTTAATAGGTGCCACTCCAACTCATCACGTATATGATCATTACGGATCTTACCTTTTCTTAAATGACCGCACATCTATCTCAGCATCCTTATCTTAGCTACTCCTTCTTTATATTTATGTTATCCCTTTAAAGCCCTTACTAGCATATAGCATTATTGGTCTTATAGTAGCGCGATAGAACTTCTCTTTTTTCGTATTAGGAACTTTCCAATAAGAAATAGCTTTGGTAACTTTTCTCCATTTATACCACCCAACCTAAATTTTATGATTTACATCTTCATCAATTTCACCATCTTCTTGTATAATTGATTCCACATATTTAAACTTTGCCACTTGTCGAATGACTTGTTATTCCAATTGATCGCCACATCATTTCTCACTCATCTCTTATCAAACTTGCAATGCATATATTCTGTTTTGCTCATACTTAGACGAAAACCCTTCAACACCAAAGTCTTTTTTCTATATCTCAATTTTAGAATTAATCTTCTCCCATGGTTTAGCTGACATATAGGTTTTTTTCTTGAAAAGATGAAGGAAGAGTTCCATAACAGTGAATTATCCAAAACTCCTACTTTTATTTTCCTTTTCTTTGTTGGGTTTAATGTTCATAACCTCGCTCGTAGGGAAGCTTTTTAAAATGCACCATAGTTCTGACGTATAATTATCAACTTTGGCTACTGCTACTTTGCCTGATGGTTATGCCTTTATCATTTATGACTTGAAATGTGAACCAAAATCTTGACAGTAAACCAAAAAGTAGAAAGTTGTCTGTGACCACTAATATGATATTGTAGCTGCAAATTCATAGTATTTCATATTCATGAAGCATGCATGAAGGACTTCGGAAGCGAAGGAAAAAAAGAAAAAAAAAAAAGAAACAACACACAGTATCCTGTCACTAGAAGAGAGGAAAAACCAAGTGAAACAACCTTATTCGAGAGGAAAAACCAAGTGAAACAACCTTATTCAGTAAATTACAAGTGGAGTGACTTCAAAGACTAACATGTCAATATTATTTATCATCCACTTCTAATGTTGCCACTAAAATAGCAATCTTTTAAATGCTCTTCATCCGAGAAAATATACATGCATATTGTTCACAGTATGCTCTTATATATGCTCTTCTTGTTTACAAATTACAAGCACTATTTTTGGATAAGTTTAATTAAAAGCAGCACAATATTGTTTGGCCAAATAATTATTAATTAAAAATATAATGGCATCCTGGCCAAATGAATCCTGTGACTTAATTAGATGTCAATAATTATGAGACGCATTTAACCGATATACTTTGTTTGTTTGTTTGTTTTTTGTTTTTTAAAACGGTATCAGATTGGAAAATGCATGTTAAAGGTGCATGGGCAAATGTTACTACATGGAAACATGGGCCTCATAGCATGATATACCATTAACGAAGTTCCTCATATCTTTATGTATAACTTTCAGCTTCAAGTATTAAAGATTAGTAAGGATGGATATGACCAAAATAAATATAGCTTTCATTTTGGAAAACCTAACTTAACACAAAGAATGAACCCAAGAGTCTAAGTGAGATTTGATTACTGATGATAATTATAATTGTTTTTATTATTGGTTTATTAAATTTATGCAGGGTAGGAATTATCTTTTTCATTTACAATAAAAATGATTAAATAACATTCAATACTTATTTTGATATTTCTTTTATTAATAACTATAATGATAAATCAAAGGCAAAATTATAATACTAAACATAAATTTTCACTAATTTTTTTTAATGCATACCAAACACCTCCGTGATAAGTTTTTTCCTTTCATTTTCAACCCATTATTTATCCAAACGGGGCAGTTGAGGGGTTGTTATAGATTGCATATGTTAGGGGTGATATGAAAGACTGGGTCTTTCAAAAACATGGTACCGGATTTATTCTGCATAATAAAAAATATAAATCCTGAATCTTAAACAAATCTCATTACTCCCTATATATGTGGTCACTATCGCACTATCCATAACCTCTATAGCAGTTCCGCCTAAATATAAAAATATATTAAAATTTCCTAAATATCAAATAAAAATCTTATATCAGATATTTAGTCTAATAAAAAAAATATAAACACTCAATATTAAATAAAAAAATATGAATACTGAAACTTAAATAAATCTCATGACTCTCCATATATGTGGTCACAATCGCACTATCCATAACCTCCCTAGCTATAGCAGTTCCCTTAAATATAAAAATATATTTTAATAAAAAATGTACCAAAAATAAATACAGATCACAATATTTTATTCAAAATGAATATATCAAAATAAATTTAGCAATTTTAATATAATAAAATGAGATATAATTCCATGGTATAAAATAATATATGTCAAACTAAATATATCAAACGTAACCCTAAAAATAAATTTAAAATGTATTTGATTAAATATTTCAAAAATAAAAAGAAATAGGGGCGAGATAGTTTCTAACGACTTCATAGCTAATTTTTTATATATTAATCTAAGGAATAATATATTTAATTTGCAGTTAGGATTGTTGCATTGCACGGTATATTTTATTTAAAAAATTACTTTTTATTCTTTAAATTAGATTTAGCAAGAAAATATATAAAAGAAATTAAACAGATATAAAATATCTCTATATTTAATCTAATATATTCTAAAATTTATGGATAGTAGTATATCTATAGATTTAAGGGTTAAGTACAAATTTATCCGGAAAGTTTTCGTTAAGAAGCAATTACCCTGTAAGTTTTTCTGTTTTCAATGTTGTCCCGAAAATTTCAGAATGTAGCAATGTTCATATAATTTTTTTAACAGGTTTTTGACCGTCAATGTTAGTTTTTTAATAGAATAGGGCAATATTGCTAAGTTTTGAAATTTTCAGAGCAGTATTGAGACAAAAAAGACTTCCTCGGCAATATTACTCATGGACCTATACTTTCAGGACGGATTTACTAGTTAACCCTAGATTTAATTTTCTCTGCCTAAAAAAAAATAGATTTAATTTCCTAGCGAAGGGATTTACTAGTCCCCTGTCGCTCAGTTAACATCAGTCTTGACGGCCGCCCTAATTAATTTGCTCTCACACGCTCACCTGCGGTCGACTTCATCCCTTCGCTACTAATAGGAGCGCACAATAATGGAGAACGACACACCAGATCTTCCCCAAGACATCATCACAGATATTCTTGTACGACTTCCGGTTAAATCCCTAATCCGATTTCAGTGTGTTTGTAAAGATTGGCAGAATCTGATCAAAACTTCATCCTTCATTTCAAGTACTGATCTTCCCCAAGACATCATCATAGATATTCTTGCATGGCTTCCGGTTAAATCCATAATCCGATTTCAATGTGTTTGTAAAGATTGGCAGAATCTGTTCAAAACTCCATCTTTCATTTCAAGTGCAGGGCTTTCCCTTGTAATGGATCTATCTTTTGGATTGGACGTTAGGGAGATGTGGAGGGGCTTAGCAAAAGGTGGCTATATTTGATAGTTTCATTTGATATAGCAAAGGAAGTGTTCACATGGATACCATTTCCTCCTATGGCTCCTGCCTGTGGATGTTTCAATACGCTTGTTAGCTATGAGAACAAATTAGCTATATTTTTTGGCATTCAGAGTTAAAATTGTGAATCATATGTCATTGACAACTTCCATATTTGAAAAATGGTAGTATTTGATTTTGACCTTTTTATAATTTCTAGTTCCTTAGTTTTATATAATTTAGCTGCAAGTGGATTATTTTGGGCAAGCCAATCTTCCACTGGTTTTACTTGCAATGCATATATTCTATTTTGCTTGCACTTAGATGAAAACTCTTCGACACCAAAGTCCTTTTCCATAGCTCAATTTTAGACTTAATCTTCTCTCTTGATTCAGCCAACAAAAAGTTTTTTTTTTTTTTTTTTTTTTTCCTTGAAAAGATTAAGGAAGAGATCCATAACAGTTAATTATCCAAAACTCCTACTTTTATTTTCCATTTTTGTTGGGTTTAATGTTCATAACCTTGCTCCTAAGCAAGTTTGTTTAAATGCACCCTAGTAGTTCTGACGTATAATTATCAACTTTGGCTACTGCTAGTTTGCCTAATGGTTATGTCTTTATCATTTATGACTTGAAGTGTGGACCAAAATCTTGACAGTAAACCAAAAAGTAGAAAGTTTTGTGTGACCACTGATATGATACTATAGTTGCAAATCCTGTCACTAGAAGAGAGGGAAAAACCAAGTGAAATAACCTTACGCACAACAGTGGCGGCGGTGGAGTGAATCCAAGTGAATTTTTTTTCCACCTACAAGTATAAGTGAAATTTGATTACTGATTATATTTAAAATTATTGATTTATTAAATTTATGCAGTATAGGAATTATCTTATTCATTTATAACAAAAATAATTAGATAACATTCAATACTCTTTTTGATCTATTTCATTAATAACTATAATGATAAATAAAAGGTAAAATAGTCATAGCAAACATAAGTTTTCTCTCAACCAATTTTTTCCCCAATGCATACTGAACCCCTCCGTGACAAAATATTTTCCTTTCATTTCCAACCCATTATTTGATCCAAACTGGCTCTAAGAAATCAGATTGTGATGTAATGGGTTATAGGAGACAAGTGAAAAAAGACAAATGAGATTAAAGGGTAAATTTAACTTTTTAAGCCATGTAATGAGGTTGTAATAAATATTCATAGAGGGAGAGGTATGAATGAGGATTATCAATTTTTTGGTAAAAATTACCATGGTAAACCCTATTATTATGCTAAAGAGTAACTAAACACTCATCTATTGATAATTCAATCATGATTACTGTTTGAGGCATGTATTGGGGTTGAACCAAACGAGTTCTTTAAACTCGAAATTGAAAAAATGATTTTTAGCTTTCGTGTGTTTGATTCAGCCACCAATGTCGATGGAGGGTGCAATTGTCGGTGCTCTTTATCCTTGGCCTGCATAGATTGAAGATTCAGAGGTTGAGAGGGGGAAGGGCGTTTTTTCTTAGTTTGGGCATTTTAGTATTTTTCCCCACAGTAGTGTGGGCCCCATCGTACAACTACCAACATATATTATGTTGGATTTAATGGCCTCACTTTTAAAAGTTCATAATTACTTTTGCCCCTAAAAAAACATTGGTGTTGGACACACTTTCGGGAACATATCATTGTCTGTAATCCTTTTTGTTCTGTTCTGGGAACAGGACTGGTTGGACTTGACTAGGTGTCAAGCCTAGGGCCTACGTACCCTTTGAAGGGATCAAAGTCCACGTAGTTCGATACACGCGACGGTGTTAGCCAGAGGGGTGGGCACTACTACAAAAATTGGATATTACTACTCTAAAACACGTCCTAAATAAAAAACAGGTAGTAAAAAATGATTCTTGTAATTAATATATAATGAAAATGAGTTTTGAACGTCCTGAATGGAAGTTTAGGTCATCTAAAATTGATTTTTTGCGTTCTAACAATTTTTAAGGTCGTTTTAATTGCTTCCCGCCAGAATTTTTGTTTGGCGCCATGGTATATTTGATTTCTATGGAAAAAAAATACATTTTTGGCGTAAATAGGCGACCTGAAAATGTTTCAGGTCGCCAATTTTGTAAGATAGGCGACTTGATATAAAATCAGTCGCCACTTTTTGATATTAGGCGACCTGATTCTCTATCAAGTCGCCTATTTTGTGAAAATGGGCGACCTGATATGAATCAGGTCGCCTAATATCAAAAAGTGGCGACCTGATTCCTATCAAGTCGCCTGTTTTGTGAAAATGGGCGACCTGATATAAAATCAGGTCGCCTAATATCAAAAAGTGGCGACCTGATTCTCTATCGTCGCCTGTTTTGTGAAAATGGGCGACCTGATATAAAATCAGGTCGCCTAATATCAACAAGTGGCGACCTGATTTTATATCAGGTCGCCTATTGGGAAATAAAATACCCCTCTTCCGCCAAAACCCTCGATCAGAAGCATTTCTCTCTCGCGGCACCTCCATATCGCCGCCTTCTTCCCCTTCACATCTCCGGCCGCCTTCGAGCCAGCCAAGCCCCTTTTATCTTTTTTTTCCTCCATTTTCGTTCTCTGCCCTATCTCTTTTCCCCCATTTCCCTGCGTCTGGCTATCTCATTCCCTCTGCCCTATCTCGTTTTCCCCCATTTCCCTGTTTCGCTCTCTCGTCTCCAATTCTCCGTGCGGCCAACCACGCTCTCGCCTCATAGAGCGTGCGGCAAGAATGCCAAAAAAACGGAAAGCGTTGTGGTCGATTGTGGAAGGCGTCAAAGCTCTTGCGGTTATTGATTCCCCGGTCGCACCAAAGATCTCTCACGGTTTGTTTCTTTCGATTTTTTATCCTTTTCATTTCTTTTTTAACCTTTTCCCCTTTACATTTGGGCTCCCCTTTTTCATTCAATCGGTTCTCGAATTATCGTTTTCTATCTTATGGAGTTGTATTCTTTGATGGGATTTGGCACGGTTGTAAATTTGTTTGCTCTACCAATTTCGTATGTGTTAGAATTGTTCCACCGTCCTTTCCAAAGACAAAATTGTGATGAGGATAGTTAGTTCATGGAAAATCTGAATTTTTCTCCGTAAAAACTTTTGATTTAACTAAGGACACCGAGCATCGGATTCAAAATTGGGGTAAATTTGAACATTGAAGGTTACACGTGCAATTCCTAAGTTTCTTGATTGAACTAGTTTTGCGGGGATTATCGAGGTCCCGCCAAATTCACGTACGTTCGTTTACATGCTTATTGAGAATAAGGCAATCTAAAAACTAGAGCGTTCTTCCCGAACTTTTTCCCTAGTTGGCATTATAAACCGAATTAGGTTCTCTTTCAATGCTAAAAAGATTGAGCCCAAAAATCATTTGAATCCTAACGGTCCCTTCATTGAATTTTTCTCAATTTTGTTGTTGAATATTGAATAAGGGATCAAGTGGGTACGGCATTGACGGAGAGGCCAATCCTCGTCTTAAAAGTGCAACATAACAATATATTCTTATAAAAAACAAAGAATAACGAGGCTAACAAAAAATGAAAAAGACAATGGTCATGTCATTTAGATTAGACTTGGAAGGTATTTTAGTCCTGTTCCTTCATATATGATAGAGCTTGATGACCGAGGGAACTTGATGTGATTTCAATTAAGTTAAAATTATGAATTAGAGATTAGTGGACAGCAAATTTCTTTGGCTATGTATATGGTTCATGGCAAATTTTTTCTTTCATATGTAAGGTGTTTGTAAGCACTACTTTATGTTTTATATTATCTTTTATGAATGATTTGTTTTAATGCTTCTTTTTTAAAATATCATTTCTTTTCAAATACTTTACGGTAAATTACATATTCTTCCTTACTCCATCACTTTTTAACTTTATTGGTTGAATGATATGCTTAGGGTGGCAAATTGGTAGTTTTCTTGGTTCATGTCTTTTCACTTTATAATTTTGGCAGAACAGAAGCAGAAAAGCATCGACATAGAGAGTGTTTGTGAATTACCTACTCTTGTATTGGGTTCCCAATTTCCGTCCCAAGTCAACCTATTTGTGGAATATTTAAAGGTGAGTGCTATTTTTACAATGTTATTGTCTTTGTTCATGATGCTTCTTGAAAATCTTGAGTCCGCTTAACGCCCTTCATCTTTATAGTTAAATATTGTTTTTTTTGTTGATGTGCATTGAACTAGGTAATCTTTGTAGTATGAATAATGATGCTTAGATGTCCATAAGTTATAGTTTATGACTTAGACGACTTAGATATATTTTAGTTTTTTGTATTGATGAAAGTATTGGATTTAATAGTGATATTTTCTAAATTGCCTTAGTTAGTAAGTTTTGTTGAATTAAGTTGAAATGGTTTGTTGTTGAAATTTTGGGATGTCTTCTTGTTGAGGGGAAATGCCGAAATTTTTTGAAATTGTTATGAACTTGACTTGTTGTTGGAAATGTCATAGGTGGTAATAAAATGGGTCATAGTTGGATGAATGCGTTGAGAACTAGTGAAGAATATGAGAAAGGGGTGGAAGAGTTTATTGAATTTGCTAAAAGGAATGTGGCTACAAAAAATGGGATGTACTATTGTCCATGTGTTAATTGTTTAAATGGGGTTCGAAGGGATATTGCTGATATAAGGGATCACCTAATTTGTGATGGAATAAACCTTCGATACACAACGTGGATATGGCATGGTGAGGAGGTAACTCCTAGTGCATCCTACGAAAATGAAGTTGAGGTAGATGATGATGGAATGGAGAGAATGATTCATGATGTTGAGGTCGAATCCTTTGCACAACCGCATGAATATGATAGCGTGCGGAGTGATGCGAGACACCTTTGTTCCCTGGGTGTACTAAGTATACACGGTTGGACTGGGACCTTACATTTGGTCAACTTAAAGGCAACTTGTGGGTGGACCGATAGCAGTTTCACGTCGTTGCTTGAATTGTTGTGTGATATGTTGCCGACAATAATGTACTTCCAAATCGTATGTATGAGGCCAAGAAAATCTTGTCTACGATGGGTATGGAGTACGAAAAGATACACAGTTGCCCTAATGACTGCATATTGTACAGAAATGAGTATGAAGGCCTTAGTAATTGTCCGAAGTGTAAAACTTCACGATACAAAGTGAAGAAAGGTGGTGGTTCTGGAGATCACAAAAAAAAAAAGCAACCTTTGAAGGCATTGTGGTATCTTCCCATAATTCCTCGATTTAAGCGTCTCGTTTACTAGTGAAGCGACGGCGAAGAAGTTGAGATGGCATTCGATGAGAGAATATCCGATGGAAAATATCTTCGGCACCCGGCTGACTCTCTGCAATGGAAGAAAATAGACGAAATGTTCCCTCAATTTGGCAGTGAGCCAAGAAACCTTCGGCTGGGGCTTTGTACAGATGGCTTCAATCCATATCGAACTCTTAGCAGTACCCATAGTGCATGGCCGGTTCTCCTTGTAATATACAACTTACCTCCCTGGCTATGTATGAAACGCAAGTATGTGATCTTGTCTATGATGATTTCGGACCAAAACAGCCCGGTAACAATATCGATGTGTACTTGGCGCCTTTGGTTGAGGATTTGAAGAAGTTGTGGGAGGAAGGCATAGATGTGTTTGATGCATATAAGAAGGAGTTCTTCAAGTTGCGTGCAATGATTTTTACCACGATCAACGACTTTCGCATACGGAAATTTGTCCGGGTACAGTGTGAAGGGGCATAAAGCATGTCCAATATGTGAAGCCGACACAAACTTCCATCAACTAAAGCATGGAAAGAAAACGGTCTATCTCGGTCACGGGAGGTTTCTTGATCGGTTCCACCCATATCGTAAGTTAAGAAAGCGTTTTAACGGCTTACCGGAGCATGGAACGGCTCCAAAGGCATTAACCGGAGAGGAAGTCTATAGTCGGGTGATGCATATCAATGTCATATTGGGTAAGCGAGAAAGGATTGCGGGTGAGAAGAATATATGGAAGAAGAGATCAATTTTCTTTGATCTTCCATATTGGCGTAGTCTTGATGTGAGACACGTCTTGATGTGATGTATGTGGAAAAAAATGTTTGTGATAGCCTTGTCGGTACTCTTTTGCACATACCGGGGAAGACTAAGGATGGAATTAGTGCGAGACTAGACCTGGTTGATATGGGAATAAGAGAACGGTTACATCCACGAGTAATGGAAGATGGTAAGAGGGCATACATGGAGCCGCAGCTCATACACCGTCAAAAGCGAGAGAAAAAAGTTTGTGTGGGTGTCTATATGACATTAAGGTTCCACAAGGATATTCTTCAAATTTGAGAAGGTGTGTTTCAATGGACGATTTGAAGTTAGTGGGAATGAAGTCCCATGATTATCATGTGTTGATGCAACAACTATTACCGGTAGCTATTAGGGGCATTATGAAAGATGAAGTGCGGACCACTATAACAAAATTGTGTATTTTCTTTAATGCTATATGTAACAAAGTCATTGATATTGAAAAGTTGGATGAATTGGAAAATGAGGGTTATATTATTTTGTCCCAACTCGAGATGCATTTTCCTCCCGCATTTTTTGATATAATGGTGCACCCGATAGTGCACTTGGTAAGGAGGTAAGGCTTTGCGGTCCGGTTTACCTAAGGTGGATGTACCCTTTCGAGCGATACATGAAGATCTTAAAAGGGTATTCTAAAAATCCTTATCGCCGGAAGCCTCAATAGTTGAGAGATATGTAGTGGAAGAGGCTATGGAGTTACGTAAAGATTATCTATCGGGGTGACGTTTCAATCTCAGCATGATAAGGGGATAAGTGAGGGAACTCGAGGAATCAAACTGAAGAATAAGCCTCGTGAAGAGGTGTTGCAAGCACACCTCTACATCTTGAATAATATGGAAGAAGTTCAACCATACATTGATGAACACGAGAAAGAGTTTGAATAATAAGAATCCAAGGAAGAATGACATGCAAATAGCTCACGAGCAAACAAAGACGTTTATAAAGTGGTTCGAGGAGAAGGTATCGCACGAGACAGGAGTGTCGGATACAATCGAGTGGTTAGCCTGGGGGCCTTCTTATCAGGTCATCACTTGGACAGGTTATGATATAAACGGATATTCTTTCTACACAAAAGGCCAAGATGACAGGAGTTCTGTGCAAAACAGTGGGGTGATGGTTGAAGCTGAATCCATGCACTTTTCGAGTTCGAAAGACAAAAACCCGGTGTTAGCATCTATGACCTATTATGGAGTTATTGAAGAAATATGGGAGATGAGCTACACCAAGTTCAAAGTTGCTTTATTTAAATGCAAGTGGGTTAACAATAATGCTTGTTGTAATAGATCCTAAATTTGGATTTGTCTCGGTTGATCTTCAAAGACTTGGTCATAGAGACGAGCCATTCATTCTAGCAAGCCAGGCGAAACAAGTGTTTTATGTTACAGACCCTGCAAATAACAAAATGTCCATTGTACTTCAAAGTAAAAAACAGACGTATGGTGAAGAATCCTTGAACCTGGACGATACACTCCCTTTCACAACAAATCCACCTACAACACGTGAAGTAGAATTGGTAGATGATGAAGAATATGCTCCAAGGAAGGATCATTCGAAGGAATATGGGAAACCATATAAAGTAAGGTCTTAAGTTATGAAAAAGTCCTATGTTATTTTTGTATAGGTTTAACATGTTAGTTCATTTTATTCATTTGTTTATTATTTAATAATAACCCTATCTAACATTATTGATTTGTCTTTGATGAACAGGAATATGTCTAGCTCGCCGAGTCATCGAGTGATGGTGGGAATGATGTACCGATGGGGAGAAAGGGTAGAGGTAGCACACATATGGGTGCGTTAATTGCACGTCGTGATGATCGAAAAAAGAGGCTGCATGTGGAGTTCGATGCCAATATGAATCCAATTGGTCCAGAGGAAGACAACTTCATTAGCTACGTAGGCTATCTGGCTCGAAGCAAAGTTCGCATTGTATTCTCACATTGGAAGTTGGTTCCTACTAAAACGAAGGAGTTGATCGGGCACAACTTTTGGTATCTCACTTTCGATATCTTATGCATTTGTATCTTTAGTTTTATCACTTGATTTCTTTCATATCTTCTCTTTTACCTTGCAGCGAAACGTATGATGTGCCTAACAATAAGGCCATGTACAAGCATTGGATGGGCGAGGTTCGTATACGTTGGAAAGACTTTAAGAACAAGCTCACTAGAAAGTATATTCGAGGGGCAAAGAGGGACAAGGACCCATGTCGGGACTATGATTACATTAGTCCGGAGGATTTGGAGGGAGTTTGTGGCGTCACGCCGAGAATCCCTGAATTTCTTGTAAAATTTCTTTCATATCTTATCTTTTAGTTGAATCTATTTGACATCGAAGGCTCAGTTTTATTTGTTTTCGTGTCACGGGAAAAAAAGTCAGGCCAATAGAGAGAGGCAAGCGAGAAATAAGTATCCGCATTGCATGTCTAGGGGCGGCTATAAGAAGCTTGAACGGAGGCGATGGAAGAAGAGTTGCGAGAAAATGAAGGAAGCTGCTCAATCCGATCCTTCCACCGTTATCCAGGCCCCCGAGCGTCCTCCTCGCCACAAAAAATGGATAGCCGCGAGGATGAAGGGCGAGAAATACATAAATGAAGATGTGGGAGAGGTTGCTTCAAAGATTGTAAGTTGTTAAATTAGAAGTATTAAATAGCTTCGGTTGTTTCATATTTTTAGAGTTTAATTAGTTAATATTTGTGAAAAATCATATGATACGGGATGTGCTTGAGCGGCAAAGCAGCCAAGGTTCATTCACGCCGGGTACACGGATGGACATTTTGTCCACTGCGATTGGGAAGCCGATTACCTTGATCTTTGTTCGTGGGGAGCCGAGGGGAGTTAGTGTCGCGAAATACTTTGGGTGGCGTTCGAGTTGTTCGCATGACGATGACAACCCTAGTCCTCGGCTTGTAGCCAAAATTCGAGCGTCCCTCGTAGATGAGGTTATGGCACAACTACGGGGTGAAATGAGGGAGATGATACAAGGGAAGGTAAATACGCAACCTTCAATCCGGGAATCCCGGCCTTCCCAAGCGGCAAGGAAAGTTTTCACGCTCCGGATGTACTGTTGGCGAACCTTCTCATCACTCTCTAGATGTACATATTGGCGAGTCTTCTCACACTCCACGGGGTGGACAACCCCGCACTCTATATTTGGATGACCCCACCGGCGTATTGTGGCCGATGGTCTTGTTTACCGGAACAAACCACACACCACAATATGCAAATTCCACAAGATCTACGTAGGGTGACCGTAACAAGTGTGCGAGAAGGTGAAGAAAAGACTGACCATCCCGATTGATGATGAGGAGGTTCCCTATCTCGCTGCCACCACATCGTTCATCCTTTGGCCGCATCATCTTATTGAGATGGGGACAATGGTATTTCCATACTTTGCGATTGAAGATGAGTAGGTTCCGTTTGATTTTTCATTCTGACCCACTTGTAATCTATTTATTATGTTTTCATAGCATGAACAAGATGCGGACATATTTCCATACTTAGCACAGCTGCGAGGGCTCTACAAGGACGTCATCTCTATAGGCTTGCAGATGCCTTCAGGCGTTGTCGGTGCAGACAAGTCATATTCGATCAATATTGACAACAAAGATTTGTGAGTTTATGCATATGAAAGATTTAGATATACGGTGGCTTCAACTTGCAATCTTGTAAGTTTTTGTACCCTTTAATTATGTCGGTTACTATTTTTTTGTTTAATATATTCAACAACATCTATCATTTTATTTTGATCGATTATGCACTTACGACACATTGTGCAAAAAGGGAGGCCTATTGGGTTCATTCGGATTCTTATGTCCTGGAAGCACGGCTTCTACTGTCAATAAGTTAGCGAGGAGGGCCATTTATCTTTGGGTTAGCAATGGGCGACCTACAATCGACTTGTTATCTAGCGCCAATACTTGAAGGGTACGTATTTTTTTTGTCTATATAAGATTTTTAAGAATTAATTGTTTTCTTATCTTAATTTAATATGAATATGTATATGTTGTAGTGCTCATTGGACCCTGTGTGTAGTTTGCCCCTCTAAGAATGCATGTTATTGGTTCGATTCCATAAATGGCGGGCCAACCGAGGATATCAAAAACATGTTTGCCGAGTAAGTATATTTTTGTCTAAATCATCGATTCGTCTTTTAAATGAATTGTTTTCATGTCTGTTAATTTCCATTTTAATGATGATAGGGCTCTTAAGAAGTATAGAGAGCTTGATGGACAAAGAGACCGGGGTGGACCGAAGTGGTTTTACCCCAAGGTAAGTAGTTTCAATTCAAGTCTTTTTCGTGCCACAATAGCTTTCGTTTTAACAATTTGTGTTTGATTTATAGTGCCATCAACAACCAGGGAACAGAGTGCGGATACTACGTTATCGGTTGGATGCAAACAATCGTTTCCAACGGAAAAACTCGCTTTCAAAAGCGTACGTAATGCTCGTGTTCCTCCAATGATAATATTTTATGTTGTGGTACTTCGGTTGTTAATTATACCTTGTTTTCCAATTTACGGTATTTTTAAATGCGAGGATCCGTACTCACGGGATGACCTGGATTCGACTCGAGACATGATGAGTAGATATCTTCTTGAACATGGCTCATTTGCAAATTAATCTATTGTTAGGGTATGACTACTTGTGGTATGACTTAGCTGTCGGCCTTCCCTTGTTAATATTGTACAAATTGGTTTTGTTTTACGGTGGTATAGTTTTCTTGTTGTAGTAACTTGTTCGACGGATAGTTTACGAGTGCGGTAGTTGAGTGAATGACTTGAATTTGATTGATTGTATCTGTAGTTTTGTTGTGAATCATGGACAAGTATGTACCATTAAAGTTGTTTGAATTTTGCTATGGTTGGTCGTATTATGGTAAAAACTTGTACATTTTGAGTTATTGCCTTCTTTGTAATTGGTGTTAGAAGAACATGAATTTGGCGGGAAATTGTTTGTAATTGAGTTATGAATTGCCTTTTTGTAATTGTGAAGTATTCAGTTTTGCGAGAATATTGGACAAACAAAGAGCGAGAACTACTTTTTTTTTAAAAAAAAAACCTAATATAAGACGACCTGAACAACATTTAGGTAGTCTATTTCACACATTAGGCGACCTGAAAATCAATTAAGGTAGTCTTTTTAATCAAATAGACTACCGAACATAATTTAGGTAGTCCGTTTGAAAATAAAATAATGTCGCATTTTGAATCAAATAGGCGACCTAAAACCAATTTAGGTAGTCTTTTGAACCGAATAGACTACCTAATAACAATTTAGGTTGTCTTTTGGATGCAATAGGCGACGAAATCCATTTAGGTAGTCTTTTGAACGAGGAATAGACTACCTAATAACAATTTAGGTAGTCTTTTGCCTTAACTAATAGGCGACCTGATTCGCCATTTAGGTAGTCTTTGTTTTAAAATAGACTACCGAAATCCATTTAGGTAGTCTTTTTGAGCGAATAGACTATTAATTGTACAAACTAATAGGCGACTGATTGCCTATTTAGGTAGTCTTTTTTTTTTAAATAGACTACCTAAACAATATTTAGGTAGTGTCTTTGGATCATATTAGGCAACCTTTGAATATAAATAAGGTCACCTAATATTAGACGACTGATATGTATTCGAAGGTCGCCTAATTGTCCACCAACTACTACGCTCTCCCCGACGTCCTATAAAATAAGGTCGTCTTTTGAGTCTTTTTTAGGTCGTCTTTTTAGTGTTTTGTAGTAGTGGGGGTGTGTGCTCTATGTGGCAATAAGTAAAGTGGGCATAAGTTAGAACACGTGCACCTAGTTAATTAGCCTCTGTATTTATAGGGGTCACTGTGGAAGATGTTGTGATTTCGTATGATCTCCAGGGTGAGTACCTAGGAGAATATATCACGCAGATATATTCCGGATACTCCCATGATGCTGATAGTTCGGATCTGCTATAACATAGGATCTTCCTATATTACAGGTACACTGTAATCTTGGATATGCCCTTAGTTGGGTCCTCTTGGTATTGGGCCTTAGTATGGGTCTGTAACAGTTGCCCCCCAGCTCGGTAGGTCGGCGTTCCGAGCTGTCAAGATGTACTATGCCCCCTGTCGGCTTTATTGGCCGAGCTTGGTTACCTATACAAGATTCCAAGGTGGAAGCTCTAGGATCCGAGGTGGCATCTTCAGGCCCGTGGGCTGAGGCTGTCTTCACGTGACGTATATGTCCGTGGCTGAGATATAAGTTGCTTGCCAAGGTAGTCTCGCCTATCCGGGCTGATTACTGATGGGTTTGGTCATTTTCGAAGTGAAGGACTTTTCGTATTCGCCATCATTACCCGCTGACACCTAGCAGCTCAGTATTGGCGAGAGCCTGCAACCGTCGCGCCGCTCCACGCACCGATCTTCGTGTGCAATTAATGCTCCCTGTACGCGCGATACGTTACTTCCTTGGTCAGGGTGAAAAGACGCTCCTGTCCTTGATGCTTCGGCAACCCTCGCGTCTATAGGATTCATTTTTCCCTCCATTTCCTTCACTTTGCTGCTTCTGCTATCACTCTCTGGTCTTTCTGCTCTCTGTCATTTTCACTATTCTCTGTAGTCGCCTGCAACGACGCTATCACAACCTTGTTTGCTCGTTCACTCTTCACTACTTCAGGTATTTCCCTATCTCCTGTTTCTTCCCTGATTCAAATTACGAGTTTTCATTTGCTCTGTTGTTTAGTTCTCGCTGTTGCGATTTTCTAGGTAGGCTTCCTTCGTCGTTTCTGAATCTGTTTCCATGATCAAACCTCCTTTTTGTCACGCCTTGTAGCCCCAACATACCTTTGCTCCTTCTTCCCCTTATTTCTTCTTCTTCACACACCCTTCTGTGCCTTTCTAGGTTCTTTTTGTTCTTTGGTGATGGGTAGGAGTAATCGCTTACCCCCTTCCAACCCCCCATTAACTCCTGAGGAAGAGGAACTCTTACGCGCCCGTTTCCCCTGTGCTTCCTATTGGATTTTGGAACTGAACTTCCTGAGGGGGAAAGGTCAGCTGACGTGCTACAAGGAGGGTCTGGTCGATGGAGCACATCAGGGTCCTGATCTGCTGCTGGTAGGGCTCCGAATCCGACGCCAGTTCGCGCTAGGCCAGATGTTGCTTCAAGCGTTCTGCTGACCCGCGCTGGGCCGAGTGCCGGGGCTCATGCCGAGGCTAACGCGTTTTCAGCTCAGCCACTTAATTTCTATGAGGCTCCCCTACATAGGAGTTCGGACGCCCATCCTCTAGGGTACCTCGGCCCCCTGCTGGGATTGTCTCGCTGAAAGCTCCTTCCTCATTGCCCAGGGTGAAGACTCCCTTGCTTCTTCAATCCTAGGTTCTTGCCGTCATCTGGCCTCTTCTAATCCTGCTTCTGGCAGTCTTCGTCCTCCGAGTCCGCTTGTTTTACCGCATGCCAATATGCTTCAGTCAGGTATTTCTACTCTTGCTGATCTTAGTATTTTTTATTTTGTTTATAGGTAAATGGCTTCAACATCCACTCCGCACAGCAAAACCTCCAAAACCGGGGAGTCGAACTCTTTTAGTCCTCCCGAGGCACTGTGTAAGCAGTATGCCTGGGTGGCGCATGAGGTCCTGAATACTCGTTCCCTGATGTCCGAGACCGACGTTGCCCGACTGAAACTACCAGACTTAGATGGGTGTGTCGTCAACGCTCCTAATGCCGAGGAGCCCATTTACGCCGAGCGTGAAATAGGGCGCCCCAACTTCTTCTACTTCTACCATGACTGCCTCACCCGAGTCGGTGTTCGCTTCCTGTTCACCGAGTTTCAGATGGAGGCCCTGACACATATGAACCTTGCCCCCTCCCAGCTTCATCCCAATGGATGGGCTTATCTGGTGGCATTTGAACGCTTGTGCGCCTCCTTCCCCGTTCCCATTCTGTGTACAGCAGCCTTATTATTTTTTTTTTGCCCCTTTACTCCCCACTCATCAAAGTAAGACAAGAAGCTAAAAGGGTTGACTTCTCTTCGCGGTGATCCGGATAGGAAGCTGATGACCGCCTTCTCGGATTCCTTCAAACATTTCAAGAATGCCTTCTTCAAAGTTACGGCAAAGCCTGGCCAACAACCTTGGTTTTTAAAAGGGTCGAGGCTCAGGACGTAGAGTGGCATTTCCCCTATACTGGAATGAGGGACACCATAAAATACCCTCCATGACGTACCAGACCGCGTCCGGCGATGTTCTACCGAAAACTGTCTCGTCGTTAGAACGTCTGTCCCACTTTGTGGCAAAGTACGGCACTAAGAGTGCGGCCTGGTTTATTACCGGGGCGGGGTCCAAACTGGAGCCCTCAGATTGTATGTATCCCCTGTTTATTGATTCTGCTAACTCACCTATCTATTTATCATGTATTGTTTTGTTCATGTGGTGTCTCGAATTCTAATTCTTCTGCTTTGTCTTTGCAGCTCGAGATATGTCGGAGCTTCCCAGCTACTTGTCTCGAGTGAACCCGACTGTGCTCACCACCAGCAGGGCGAGTCGGAAGCGTACTGCCTCCGAGACCGAGGTTGGTAAGACAAAGGCTGCTTCCAGTTCATCAAGGGCTAGGAAGACAAAGGCCTTAGAAACACCGGGTTCTACTCGCTCTGCTCCTACTGGGTCACCAGCTGGGGTACTTGTCCCTAGCTCTAAAGGAAAAGAAACTGTGGCGCCCGGGCCAGTTGTAGTTCCTTCTGCTCCATCCGGGTCCGAAGCTGCTCCTCCTCCTTCCCCTCCTCGGGCTTCCGTCAACCCTCCCTCGGTTCTGAAACTTCCACGTGGGCTTATGTGGGACAAGGGGGTGACCGAAGAGCTTGACGTCACTTTTTTCCCTCCTCGTCAGTTCATGGATGGCCAAGCCCTATCGGCTATAAATGAAACGATAGTGCATGATGCCCAAAAGTTCCTATGTAAATCCATTTGGCTACATCAGGCACTATTTCATCTGAAGGGCAAGCACATTCTGGCCGAGGCCGAGATTCGTCGTCTGAAGGCGGCCCAAGAGGAGGCCGATACCAGGAAGAAAGCTTTGGAGGAGGCTGAGGCAAGGATGGAGGCCCTGCGGACAGAGCGAGACGTTGCCCAGGCTGCTGCAGGGAAAGCGATCGAGGAGCTTCTGATCATTAGAGAGGCGTTGGAAAAGACGACCTCCGAGTGCACTCGTCTGCAGAAGGCCATTGCTGAAAGCCTGGATGCCGTGAAATCACTACAGCAGCAGCGGGCCGAACTGTTCTCCGAGGTGGCCTCAGCTAAAGACGCTCTGGCTGCGGAGCAGCAGGTCCATGTAGACACCACAGACTCATTGAGGGTGACCGCTCGTGAATGCTTCGAGATGGCTTTGGCGCAGATCAAGCATTTGAACCCGTCAGTGACCTTGAACCTTACCGGGTATGACTACCGGGCTTATATGAAGGATGGTGTTCTGGTTCCGCCACCTCCGACGCCCATGATGGGTCCTCATCCTTTGAAGACGAAGAGCTAGAGGAGCATGGAGGCGGGGAGGTTCCACATGCTGAGTCCGGGCTAGGAGCTTCCGAGGCAGCTCAATCAAACGAGGTGGTGCCTTCCGACAATTCTATTCCCCCGAGCTAGGGGTCAGAGTTCTCAATTTATCTTTGCTTTTTCTTGAGGCGTATGTGCCTTTTTGACTTTAAATCTTCCTGGCGTCAGTGCCGGTTGTATTTACTATTTGACAATTTATCGTTAATTTTATAAATCACTTGTCGTATCGTTTTTAGAATTCTAAGCATAGTTAGAAATTCTTAGACCGCGTAGAGTGCAGGTCTGTGCATTCTACCAGACTTTAAGTCTGGGAATGAATGGCAGGGTTGTCAATTTTAACCGCGTGGGGTGTTAACTTAACCGCGCTACCGTGGTCGGGATTGTAACCGAGATAAGGGCGGATTGCCACATGCTTAGCGATGGTGTAGAAACGTAAAACTTAAACATTTTGACCTGACCAGGGTCGGAATAACAATTCGAATGCTTAAATCGGGCGAGCGTTGATGCGTCAATTTCGTGAAGGCCACGTATGGCAATTTCGCTGAGCTCTTAACCTGGGCACGTCAGAGTACAACGGCTGGTGTCATCCATCTAGATGTGTTGTATTTGTAACCGGGTTTTGAGACCTCGATGTAATATTTATGACCAGGTGTATAGACCTTGGTGTAATGCTTAAGCGATCAATAGTGCACGCTTGTGAGTCTCCACTGAGGAATCCTTCATTAAAAAAAAACTGCTCCAAAGAGCTAACAAAATGGTTCAGTGAAATCTTAAAAACATAAATTAACTTAAAATACTGAAATTAAGAAATAGCCGAGTTCCGACTAGGGCCGACTTCAAGCTGTGGTAGATCCTCAGCTTATCGACATTCCAAGTCCTCTTCACAGGTTTCCTAGCCAATGTTTCAAGTATATAGGCTCCATTGTCCAGTTTCTCTTTAACCCGGTAGGGGCCTTCCCAATTTTCCGCTAGCTTGCCATCTCTGGCGTTTTTATTGCCGATGTCGGCTCGTCAGAGTACCAGGTTGCCTCGGTTAAAAGACCGGGGGTGGACCTTCCGATTATACTTCGGTCGCTAGGAGTAGCTTGGCGGCTAATTCTCGGCAGTGTGCCGCGACTCAGACTTCATCGATCAGGTCCAACTTGGTCCTCAACGCGTCGTCATTTGACGCTTCTCCCTCCTGGCGGGCTTTGATTTTCCTCCACGACGATTGTCCTATCTCAACCGGGATCATCGCTTCGCATCCATAGGTTAATCGGACAAGGGTTTCCTGGGTTGAAGTCTGGACGCTTGTTCTGTAGCCCCACAAAACGCTATGCAGTTGCTCGACCCAGTTAGATTTCGCATCTTGCATCCGTTTCTGTAGGCCGTCTAGGACGATCTTGTTGGCTGCCTCGGCCTGGCCGTTGGATTGCGGGTGCTCGACTGAGGTGAAATGCTGCTTGATATCTAGGTCTGACATCAAGGTCTAGAACCTCTGGTCCATAAACTGCATCCCGTTGTCCGTCACCACCTCCGCTGGTATTCCAAAACGAGAGGCGATGTTGTGGCGAAAGAACCTCCGTATGCGTACCGGCGTTATCGTCGTTAATGGCTCGACTTCAATCTACTTAGTAAAATAATCTATCGCCACGATGAGCCACCTGAACTGTCCCAGGGCTGGCTTGAACGGTCCGAGGATGTCCATCCCTCACTTGTAGAAGGGCCAAGGGGCCGAGATGCCTTTCAACTCTGTTGGCGGAGGCCAAATACGTTTGGCGTGCTTCTGACAACTGTCGCATCTCCTGACGGCTTCTTTGGCGTCTTCCGTCATCGTCGGCCAATAGTAGCCTATGCGAAAAGCTTTCTTGGCAAGTGCTTTGCCTCCCATGTGATGGCCGTTGATGCCTTCATGTATCTCTGCCAGTACGTATTTGGCTTCTGCTCCGTCCAAGCATCTCATCATTGGAGAGTGGAGTCCTTTTTGATACAGTTGATCGTCGACCATGGTGTAGATGGCGGCCTCTCAGATTAGCTTCTTTGCCTAGGTTGGATCAGTAGGGATGATACCCCTTTCTAAGTAATCTTTAATTGGTTTCCTCCAATCTGTTTCTGCCGAAATCGCCATGATGCAGCTCGGTTCGAAGAGGTTTTGCTGAATCACGGTCCTGTGGCTGCTCAGACCCTTTGTACTTGCTAACTTGGAGAGGATGTCCACCCTGGTGTTTTCCTCTCTTGGAATATGGGTAACGATTACCTCGTCGAAATCCGCCATGACTTCCTTCGCCTTGTTGAGATATTTAGCCAAGAGCGGGCCTTTCGTTTGGTATGTGCCCTCAATCTGTGCCGCGACAAGCTACGAGTCGGTGAAAACCTTGACCCGTAACGCTCCATTTTCCTTGGCTTGTAGCAATCCGGCAAGGAGGGCTTCATACTCGGCTTGGTTGTTTGAGGTCGGGAACTTCAACTGGAGGGAATGCTCCACGGCCACACCCTCTGGGCTCTCGACTATGATCCCGGCCCCGCTTCCCTTTTCATTGGATGAGCCATTGATGTATACCTTCCGTATTCCTCCGTGACCCACATCGGTCGCCTCCGCTGGGGTGAGTTCCATGATGAAGTCTGCCAACGCTTGTGACTTGATCGCGTGTCTGGCTTCAAAAGTTATGTCAAACTCGGATAACTCAATCACCCAGCTGGTCATTCTCCCGGTGAGGTCTGGTTTGTGCAACACTTGGCGGATTGGTTGACTAGTTCGGACTACTATCCAATTTCCTTGAAAATATGGCCGCAATCTTCTTGCGGTTGTTAGTAAGGCGAACGCCATCTTTTCCAGTTTCTGATATCGCAATTCTGAGCTTTGCAGTGCCTTGCTGACAAAGTAAATCGGTGCTTGTCCGGCCTCGATGTCTCTTACCAAGGCGGTGCTTACAGCCTCTTCTCCCACTGACAAATATAGGAATAAGGTCTCGCCTGGTTCCGGCTTTGTGAGGACCGGGGGAGTGGCCAGGCATTGCTTGATCTTCTCGAATGCGGCCACGCACTCCGAGTTCCATCCTCCCTGCGTTTCCTTTTTCAACAGTCTGAAGAAAGGCAGTGCTTTCTCTACTGATTTTGGTAAGAATCTGGTCAGGGCGGCCAGTCGACTCGTTAACTGTTGAACCTCTTTCTTGATCCTCGGGGCCTACATATCTAGCACGGCCTTGCACTTATCTGGATTGGCCTTGATTCTGCGGTTGGTCAACATGAAACCTAGGAACTTCCCAGCCGAAACTCCAAATGCGCATTTGGCTGGGTTTAACCTTATCTAGTGCCGTCTCAACTTCTCAAACGTTTGCTCCAGGTCTTGGATATGGTTTTCTGGGTGTTTTGACTTCACAATCATGTCCTCAATGTACACCTCTATGTTTCATCCGATCTGATCATGAAAAACTGTGTTCATCATCCGTTGATAAGTGGCTCCAGCGTTTTTCAATCCGAACGGCATAACGTTGTAACAGTAATTAGTCTTGTCGGTCATGAAGGCTGTTTTCTCTTGGTCGTCAGGATGCATGGCTATTTGGTTGTAGCTGGAGTACGCGTCCATGAAAGACAGCAGCTGGAAACCGGCTGAGTTGTCAATCAACTGATCAATATTGGGCATCGGGTAGGAATCTTTTAGGCAGGCCTTGTTTAAGTTGGTGTAATCCGTGCACACCCTCCATTTACCATTTGGCTTCAACACCATAACCATGTTAGAGAGCCAAGTGGTGTATTGTATTTCTCTGATGAACCCTGCTGCCAAGAGCTCGGCGACATGACTTTCAAGAGCCTTCTGCCTATCGGCCGCAATGTTCCTCTTCTTCTGTGCCACCGGTGTCGACCCCGGCCGAACCACCAACTTATGGCAACAGAAACACAGGTCGATCCCCGGTATCTCGGAAGATGTCCAAACGAAGACATCTTGGTTCTGTTTCAAGAATTCAATCAGTCGGGCTTTCAGGTCAGCACTCAATTCTCTGCCGACTTTGGTGGTCTTTGACGGGTCCCTTCCTAAGACCAACTCCTCTAATTCCCCTTCCGGCTCTGGGCGTAGGACCTCGGGCTTGTCCCTTAGGTCGAGCTCTACCATGTTTACTGGTCGTCGGGCCCTTCGGTGCTTTTCATCGTCAGCCGAAGTTTCCCCTCTACTGAGCCGAGGTGGAGATGAGGGTCCTCCCTTCCCGTCTCGAAGGGTTTCGAAATAACACTGTCGGGATTCTTTCTGATCCCCGAACACCGCTACTACTTGATCCTTATTTTTGAGCATCTTAAGTTTCTGATGCTTAGTAGATACCAACATTCCCACTTGTGGATGGTCGGCCTACCCAGTATAACATTATAAGATGAAGGGAAATCGGCCAATATGAACCTTACCCGTTCTAATTTGAATGCCTCCTTCGTTCCTAGTGTCAATGTGAGGTCAATGTAACCCTTAGGAAGTGAACGCTCTCCGTTGAACCCTATGAGGGTCGTTTTGCACGGCTTCAGATCCTCGGCATCCATATGCATCCTTTTATAAGCGTCCCAGCTAATAATGTCGGCCGAGCTCCCTGCATCTACGAATATTCTTTTTACTAGGCAATTTACCAGGGTTCCAGTGATAACCAATCCGTCTTGGTGCCCCGGTACTACGTCATTTAGCTCTTCCCTAGTGAATGTTAGGGGTGGTGGTGTCGGCCTTGTGGGGTCGTCCTTGAACTTCGGGGTGTCTCTCACTGAAAGGACTTCTCTCAGGTACTTCTTACGCTGGCTTACTGTGTCTCCACCACCTCCGAATCCTTCGCTGATTCCGTTGCAACGGAATTCGGTTTCTGGGAACTCATCATCGGAGTTTGTCTTTCTTCTTTTCTCCTCCTTTCTTGGGTCTGCAGCTGGGCTTCTACTTCGGCCTCTCAGATTGTGTTGGCCGTTTTTCCTTCCATGGGTTTTGATCACGTACTGGCGCAACTTTCCCTCTCTTACGAACTTCTCAATGGCATCTCGAAGTTCATAACATTCTTCCGT